>JARHVA010002544.1:2005000-2427500 GCA_037957365.1 Torreya grandis
ACAACTCAAACTCCAGGACCTAATGAGTCCACTAACATTTTCATACCAATCTGTTTACAGAAAGAGGATGGTGAAAGCCAGAGCATCTAGAAAGGGTATGTCAATGACAATGACAATAACCCTCTATTTGATTCGAGTTGATTTGTCGCTAAGCAATCAACAAACATGGATCAAATTTTTACAACCATGAATGAGACCAGGGATCAGATTATAGCCTTGGAATAGGTAGTTCATGGCATGAAGAATAAAAACACCAGGATGTACCTGAAGAGCATCTTATTGAGCAGAAAAACCCTTACGATGTGAGAGCTCGAGTAGCTATGGAGTTGGCTAGAGATATAAAGAAGGTGAACCCACCTGAGTTCAATAGAACTATTTTGGGTGATGGATCTAAAGCATGGCTGACTGATATGGAGAAGTATTTCTAGATTCAAAACTACTCTAAGGTCACTAAAGCAATATGGAGAACATACCAATTGGTTGGTGAGGCAACTACGTGGTGGGCCAACAAGAGGTTGGAAATGAATCTTAAGTCAACCACCACTACTTGGGATCAATTTGTGACTTTATTTAGATTTTGGTGGATCCCACAACCTTATTTTGATTAGAAGCTCATAAATTTTTAGAATTTGAAGCAGGGAGACTTATCAGTGAATAAGTGCTAGGAGCAGTTCACCAAACTTCTAAAGTACACACCTAAGTACTAGGGAGATGAGAGGTTCAGGATTAAAAAGTTTAACATGGGATTGAGACCCCAAATTGGTGGAGAGGTGGATGTTCATTGACCTTCTACCATGGACCAGGTCTTCGAGAAGGTAGTTAAACAGGAACAAAAGTTCAAGTCTTTTTCATAGGCCAGGGACAAGTTCAAGAAAAAGTTTGGAAACTCTAAGTCAAAATTTAAAAAAGAGAATTGGAAACAAAGGAGTGGAGACTACAAAAAGCAATTTAAAAACCATAATGCCAAATTCAATACTGATTTAGGCAACAATAAACCAAGCAATGGTTCTAAAGGCAGTTTGAAGGGAAACCAACAGATTGACAAGAAAGGACCACTTGGAGGTTATTTTATTTGTAGAGATGACCATTATGCTTGTGACTGCACTCAAGACAAATGAAAGAACAAAGGTCCTATTTCTCAGCATGGTAGTTTTCATCAGCATATTCATGCAATAGTTAATAATCGACAAGTTAAATTTCAAGCATTACCCATAGAATTGTCAGGTACTTTGTTTGACCATCCAATTTTCATTTTGATAGATACAGAGGCTACAAAATGTTTTATAGCTCCTAAAATTATTAGTGAGTTATCTAGGAGAACTAGAGTAATGGCAAATGCATGGTCAGTACAGTATGGGAATGACTGAAAAGTCATGGTTGATAAGTGTTTAGTCGAAGTAGAGATTAGGTTAATTGAATTCCCAATAGTAGTGGATTTGTATGTAGCACCACTAGGGTTATATGATGTGATCTTAGGAATCAATTCGCTTATGAAACACAAGGCCAAGGTTGACTACTACTTGAAGAAGGATGAGTGTTTAGATAATTTTGAAAATTAGACGCAAATTTAAGGTGAGAACAGAGAGTTGAGGCTCAGGCAAATTTTTGTAATACAACTTAAGAGGGATCAAGAAAAAGGATGCCAAGCATTTATCATCAATATAAATGAAATCAAAGAACCTAAAGAACCATCTTTTGAAGATTACCCATTTCTTAGAGATTATCATGATGTGTTTATGGAAGAATTACTAGGATTGCTTCCTATACATGATTTCAATTTCTCTATTGATAGCATACCTAGTTCAAAACCACAGTGTAAGGCACCATATAGGATGACAATGACTAAGTTAATTGAATTGAAGGCCCAACTCCAGGAATTATTGGCAAAGGGGTTAATTAGGCCAAGTGCGTCACCATGGAGTGCATCAACTGCCTTTTTCAAGAAGGATGGTATTTTTTGACTTTGCATTGATTATAGAATATTGAACAAGATAAGTATCAGAAACATGTATCCACTACCTCGTATATATGATCTTTTTGATAAAATATAAGGAGCAAAGATCTTTTTTAAGATTGAACTTAGAGTAAGATACCATCAGTTGAGGATAAGGGATGAGGATATTCTAAAGATGTCATTCATAACTTGCTATGGGCACTATGAGTTCACAGTGTTACCATTTGGGTTGACTAATTTTCTAGAAGCATTCATGAATCTCATGAATAGTGTGTTCAAATATTATCTAGATCTCTTTATTTTAGCTTTCTTGGATGACATTCTTTTATACTCAAAGAATGAAGAGGATCACCTTCAGCATCTAGAACTGGTTCTATCACAGTTGTGGAAGCACAAACTGTATGACAAGTTATCTAAGTGCAAAATTTTCAAGGAGAGAGTGTAATATTTGGGACATATTATCTCTACAAATGGTATCTTGGTAGATTCGATAAATATTAGAACCATTATAGAATGGTTGGTGTTAAAGAATGTGCACGAGATAAGAAGTTTCATGGGATTAACAAGCTATTACAAGAATTTTGTTTTGAATTTTTCCAATATAGCTGATCTAATTACCTCTTTATAATGTAAGAACCAATTTTTTTTTTAGCCAGAGAAGTGCGAAGTAGCTTTTTAGGAATTGAAAAGAAGGTTTACTTCAGCACCAGTGTTAAGAATTCCTGACTCCAATGGTTAATTTTCAGTGGTCACAGATGCGTTAGGGGTTGGACTAGGAGGAGTCTTTATGTAAGATGGTATAGTGGTAGCTTATGAATCAAGGAAGCAAAAGCCTTACAAGGTGAACTATGCCCCTCATGACCTAGAACTTGTAGCAATTGTGCATGCTTTGCAAGTTTGGTGGCATTACTTGTTGGAAAAACCATTTGAGCTCAAGATGGATAACTCAAGACTCAAGTACATCTTTACCCAACCAAATTTGAATGCTCATTAGAGATGTTGGCTAGAGTTTTTATCTGATTATGATTTTGATGTCAACTATATCAAAGGCAAGGAAAATAGATTAGTTGATGTTCTGAGTTGTAGAATGTTCATAGCAACCATAGCTACTATCAAGAGTACTTTCAGGGATCGAGTGATTGAATTCTTGTCAAGAGATGAATTCTATGATCAGGTCAGAAAAGCATTATCTGAAAATGCTTATAATCCTCGATATAAAGGATTTAAACTAGAGAGTAATGGTCTTTTGCATTACAATAGAAGGATGTATTTGCTAGATCAAGAGAATTTGTGGAGCATAGTGTTAAAAAAATACACAATGCCCCATATTCAGGACATCCAAGAGTAACCAAGCTCATGATAGATCTTAGACCACTGTATTTTTGGAATGGAATCAATAAAGATGTAATAAACTATGTGTCACATTGTTTGGAATGTTAGTGAGTGAAATTTGAACATGTGCATCTGACTAGGTTACTATACCCACATGATATACCGGAATAGAAGTGGTAGGTGATCAGTATGAACTTTGTCTAAGGTTTACCGATGTCACAAAATAAGCATGATATGATCTTGATAGTAGTTAATAAACTAACCAAGGTGATTCATTTTATATCATGCAATTTGATAGATGATGCACCTACCCTTGCAAAGATGTTCGTAAAGTAAGTGTACATGTTATATAGATTTCCAGACAAGATCATTTCAGATTATGATCTGAAGATGACTTCTAGGTTTTGGGTAACTCTAAATTCAGCTTTGGGTACACATCTAAATTTCAACACTGCATATCAAATAGTGATTAATGATCAAACTGAGCGAGTTAATTAGGTGTTAGAGGATCTTCTTCATATGTTTTGCATGGATCATTAGTACAAGTGGGAAGATTATCTTATGTTGGTTGAGTTTGCATACAATAATGCATACCAATCAAATTTGAATATGGCACTATTTGAGGTATTGTATGGAAGGTGTAGAACACCAATCAATTGGAATATGTTAAAGGACAGGGTAGTCTTTGGACCTAAGATGCTTTCAAAAATAGAAGAATAATTTAGACTAATTAGGTAGAGATTGGCCAAGGTCAATGATAGATAGAAGAGTTATACTGATCTAAAAATGATAGATAAATTTCAGTAGGTGATAAAGTGTTCTTATGGGTTAAGCCTTAAAAAAAATTGATTAAACTCAGGAAGTCAACAAAACTATCACCAAAATAGGTGAGACCCTTCGAGGTGTTAGAAGTGGTCAATCATGTAGCATATAGGTTTGTATTGCCACTAGCTCTAGCTCTATTAGGTGATGTATTCCATGTTTCTTATCTTAAAAAGTATGTAGCTGATCCTACACATGTGTTGGATTGAAATGCTTTGTAGGATATGGATCCTAGGGTGGTCACGGTAGAGCCAATTAGAGTAATTAACACTCGTAAACTTCGTTTGTGTAATAGACAAATGTTATAGTGCAAGGTCCTGTGAGACCAATACTCTAAGGATAATGCTACTTGGGAGGATTATGATGAGTTTTACGAGTGATTTCCACATTTATTTGCTTGATTTGGTACTTTATACTATGTTATTTTTTTACTGAACAATGTTTTTAATTCAAAACTTATATTTGAATAAGAGTCATCTGAGATGATGACTAGCTTTAGGGGGAGATGTTACATCCTGATTCCTCACTAAACAAACTTATGTGATTATCTGTGGATATTTATAGTTAACAATTTGATTTGATAGTTATGAATTAAGCTTTGAGATCTATGTTTTTATGGGACAATTGGATATTGCTTAGGTTGCATGATTACATTGATATGAGTTAGTTGTAGTGTATATATTTACATTTTGTTCATGTTGATTTGTTATTTCAATTATATTTTATGATGTATGTATATCATGATGTTATGGTCTAACTACCTACTTGTTGTGAGTTTGACGTAGGAGAATTCATCCCTGAAAATGCGATGAAGGGAGAACATCATCGAAGAGGGTGACGTATATGGAGTTGCTGGGGGATGATAGAGAACTAGGTAGAACTCTGTACACACCACATTAACTAGCACATAATAGATACATGATGGAATGATTAGCATAGTGTGTTTTAGTGTCATTTGTATTAGATAGTTTTTTATACATGGTTTGAATAACATAGTTTAATGGTTTTATAAATTTGTTTTGCATGATTGATGTGTGTGACCATTAAATGTTTATAGAAATGTGATTTGCATAATTAGTGAAAATTTGGGGTTATTGATTAATAGATTTATCATTGAACCATTTTGACATTTGAAGTATGAATTTAATTAGCAAATTCATAGACTCTTGAAATTATAAATAAAAAGAAATAAAATATGATGATTAATATTTTGGAGGAAAAAACATTTTAAAAAAAAGAAAAAAATAAATAAAATAAAGAGAAAATTTAAATGTTTAAATATAGGAAAAACAAAAAAAGAAAGGCTTTGATAAAAATAACAAATAAAAGTAAAGAAAAATAAAATAATAAAATAAAGGAAAAGAATCTCAAAGGAAAAAAAAAACTATGCCCTATTCATAACAAGTGAATAAAAGATTAAAAGAGGCTATCGAAAAAAAAGGAGGGCGACATTATAGAGAGAGGAAGGCAGAGAGATAAGTGTGGAAAGGAAGAGAAGCCAAACAAACTGAATAATAGTACGGTTCTAGGTAGGCGATGCAATTAGTTTTATTATGTGTATTCATGTTGAAATTTTGGTTGAAATATGTCTGTATATATCTTCTTATGAGCTATATAAATAAAAATTTGTATACATGTTTAAATATATAAAAACAAATACATATAGAGGTCGAACCAATTTTAGGAAATACAGTCTTTGTTCAATGCTAAACTTTGAAACAATGCCTTGAATATTACCAAATCTGTGTAATATATTAAATGAATTTTCCATATGTGTGTCGCATCCCATATATATTTAATCATATTTATTACATAACATGGTGAACAGTTAAGTTATTTATTGGTATAAACATAAGCAAAGACATAAATGTAGCAATTTATAGAGGATAGTTGATATATCCAAAATTATTTAAAAAATAGCGAACCGAATCTTAAATTATGTGGCACCATAGATAAACACTATCTACTTGATCATATTAATTCATTACATATGATCTAAAGTCATTTCATAGATAGTGTTTCACATATATATTATGATTAGATAGTGTAATTTATTTCCATGGCTCTAAATCATTACAATGTTTGAGTTTCACATTTAGATATACTCAAGTCTATAGATCTGCGTAGTTATCATGTAATTATAATCCATTACATATGATCTAAATATTCACAGAGGAATTTCCACGGTGAAATGTAATTATAGGGAGTGTTTTCCTTTACTTATGTGGTATGTGTAAGAGTAGATGGGAAGTCTCAATTATAATAAGATCTAGTTTAATAATTAGTATTTATGAGTTGCTGACTGTTTCTCTTTACATGTGGTACTTATGAGTTATTATTATTCTGACACTTGAATGGGTATTCATACTTTTATAAATATCCAAAATTAGGTGGATCTTATACATATGTGATATGAATAACAAAACAAAGTAATCAACGAAATATTATCTAGAAGCCAAGTCATTGTACACCTAGTGCATTAGGTAGTTAGGTTTATACAATAGATATACTTGAAAACATATTACCAGATTTGCATATATTCGGTTTGTAGTTATGAATATATCAAAACCAGTGAATAAGTTTAGCATTGATTTGGTTTGGACATAAAAACCATCGCTTAAGTCCTAGTCATGTCCTGTGTATAAGGAGAATTATATTATAGAACTGAGTGTAATAAAATACTGGTAATAGTTTTGTATATATATGATTATAATAATATTCTACTCTATATAGGTAAAACTTCCAATTTCATAATTTGTTTATATAAACCAAGTTGTGTATATGTCAAAGTTGATTCCTACATAGTCCACCATTTTTATGACTTGGCCTTGCCTTATACTTAACTATGTGAGTCGATTCTTTAAAAATAAAAATAAACAAACAATGATCTTATCTTATTTAAATCCATTAGGTGCCTAATGTCTAAGATCACTTGCCTTTAACAAAGTTAATATTTCATTAGTTATTATCTCACCAGCTTATATAAGTTAACTAGTAAGTGTTGACTAAATGAAAAGATCGACTTACAAAACCTTTTGGTTCGCAGGATCTAGTTTGGCTAAATCGAAAATAATTAGCAAATTATCTAAAATTATTATATGGGAGTATGAACTGTGGTTCGTATATTTAATAATGAATAGTAAATTTCATTTTCATATACCCAGTGAATCTTGTAAATAAATCATATAATGACTATTTTATTGAATTATGTGGTATTGGCTTTTCATGTTAAAAACTATATTTTTCTATGAGAATATTTATTGTATGGCATGAGATTATATAATCAGAAAGGTCTAGCATGATAAATATCCTAACCCTACGATAGAAAAGGATTTGATGTATTAAGCAACCCAGGTTCTATAGAACATACAATAGCAGACTATATTAGAGGGCAATGCCATAGCCATTAATGTGTAGATGTATGGATAAATTATGTGCATCATGATACAAGAGGGAGTAATTACTTCATTGACTGATCTTCTGAAACTTCTACCTACTATAATAATTGAATACATATCATTGAATATTAAAAAAGTTTTACAAAACTTGTTAGAGTGTGTACAGAGAGGTTTGTAGCAAACTAAAAGGTACTATTGTATGCGAAGACTAAAAACCCTTGGGATGTCTTAACTCTCGTATGAATATTGAATTGGCAAGATATGAAATATCAAATGCTATATTTTATTTGAGATGCATAATCAATATGGTTCCTCAGTCCACATGGGAAGTGATAATATTATAGAAATGACAATATGGCTAGTAAAAGCTTGTCAATAAAGTTATATTGACAAAATAATTGACTGAGAACCTTAAAATATTATTGATGTCCTTAAACCATATCTATATATATTGTTGAGCATATATATATATGAAATATACCTATTCAAGGATTTAGGAGTCATTATAAGAATATAATGTATATGGGTGTATCGGGTTGTGTATCTCTAAGTTGTTGACAAATATAAAATAATTGGTCACAAGAATCTGTGAGCTGATGAACTATGTCAACATAGATATATACTCCTAACTAAGCATAAAAATGTAAGGTCATGTTCAAATAAAGCATAGTATAGGATTGTTTATTATTGAAAGGTAACTAGTTATTTAAACATAAGCTTATGTTTCCATTGATTTATACTACTTTATTATGATTGGTTGTAGTAATTAGTAATTATGCTTAAGAACACTATACTATGAAAATATAGGTTATCATAGGGTGTAGTATTTTTGGAAACTATTTATAGTAAATAGAATTTGTAGTTAGATGTATATTATACATGGATGGTATAAACTTTAGTTATTGTTTCTATTATGAGATAGATAATATTATGAGATTCATTCATACGTTTGATTGAAATAAATATATGCATTTAGATTAGTCTTGTACTTAGCATGTTATATGATTGTTAGTAGGATGTAATCTATATGAATCTATTGGTTATACTATGTGAACCAAATCTCGCATTGTTGATATGAAGTAAGTAGTGAGACAAATTTCACTAGCTTACTAACATCACAATGTTAGATAAAGGTAATTTGATCAAGTGATGTGTATGAATTTTCATTGATCTTTAGATCATTAATTATTGAAAACTTTGGTCAAAGTAATGTTAAGTGAGACATTGTAATTTTATGAGTATGATTTACATGTTTGTATGATATCATGATTAGAATGGGTTTCTGATACACAACATGTTTAGTTTTGATAATCATACAACACACAAGTACTAGCTTGTCTTTCTAGATTCTCGTGTCATCACTATCTATTCATCCGTGAAGGGAGAGCCATTCCCTGATGGGATTAGTGTGGGGGATCATTGGTCTATGGTTGGTGTATAGAAACACTCAGATGATGCTCTCCCTCCCTACAATAGTACTAATTTTGAGATGACACTTGAGATTGCCACAGATATTGGAGTCTGGGGAACTTATGCTCTGCAGAACCATGTATCTTATATATGTATATTATATTGTATTGTATTTATTATTAAAACATAATCATGATGAACTGTAATTACTTATTTATTGTACATTGACAATAGTGTATGTATGCTTATACCAGTCGTGGCTAGATATTTGTAATTACTTTCTGTAATCAATTATGATGTGTTTCTTATGATGATATTGATCAATGATGTATAATGTAGTATCCTTCGTTTACATTTGTTATTTTGTGTATTTTATATGATCATTGATTATATTATCATAGTGTAATCTATTACACTATTTAAAGTATATTTTATTTAATTTTTTTTTAAAAAATCACATATTTTTAGGTAGATCCCAGTGGGGATGTTACATTTATCTTAGATCTGGACTAAAAAATTGCTTGGCTTTCTACCCACCAGTGGGCTTAATAGGAATCTATATCACCACATCCTCTTCCTCCCAGTGGTTTGCATCCTCTATCAATTTTCCACCAGCTATTTTCTTCCCTATAGATGCTTCCACCGATCCTCTAGCATTTTCCTTATACACTATCGGATCCTTCTTCTTGTCCAATCTGCCCTGCCCAATGTTCTTTGGTAGGCCTAAAGACTCTATTGTTGTTGCCTCAACCTATTGGGTGACACTACTGTCACTTTCAAACCCTATTGACATCATCTCCTCCTAAAAATGACATGCTTTGCAAGCTCCCCAGGAAGAACCAGTTTCACAGCCATCTGAATCTCATGCAATGTGGTCGTGGGCTTCTTTATCTGGCTAGTTCTCTCATTGATTTTTCAACGGTATCATTGATAAAATTGTTTATTATTCCCATTTGTATACCTCCAAAAATAATGTATAATTAATATAATTTTAATATATATATATATATATATAGTATTAATATTATTATATTTATTAGTCAAAAAAGGGACAACAATGTGTTTATTATAAAAAAGAAACCTTAGCAATCTTAGATATAAAAAGGAAGGCCTTATAAAGAATTAACCTCGTATTTTCCAAAATCAAATAATAGAAGAGTATTTGCAATTAGGTTGAATTAGAAACTAAGAGAGTACTAAGCAAGTCATCATTGCTAGAAATAAATAGGGTCAGATCATAATGACACACATCATCTTCAACTACCAACATTACAAAAGTCTCAACCAGATGATCATCTTAAAATTATGAGGTGTTAATTTCAATAGAGGAATAGATGGGATATATCTTATGCCCCTGAGTACCTTTTTTAGCAGTCATTATATTTATCAATGTGGTATAATTGATCCAACTGAAGCTTTGGGCCAAGACTAGACTTGTCCACATCCTCATACATGACAAGAGAGTTGTTGTACCCAAATAAAATAGTTTGAATTCCAATAAGCTAAGCCATCTTCAGAGCTTTCAAGCATGGGGTATATTACCCTGCGTCCTTCATGGCTTGTACAATGTTATCCATTAAGACACCTTACCTATCGTGGTAGCCAACTGTGATCTAAGAGATTGGTTGTCATCTATTTCAATAATTTTTCATCTTGGATATGCCTTCTCATAAAACATTCTTCCATAATTTTGAGGCTTCTTTAGCTATGAAATAGGGGGATTTATCTACCAAGACACTAGTATTCAACAACTGATTTAGCTTGAGATCACTGACTAACCCCACAAAATAACTCTGGATATCATCCAAGAGAAGTTATGTGACATTTCATTTTGCATTTATTTGATTGTATTAATGGTAGTTGATTTCAATTTGCTCTACCTAGTCCTCTGACGACCCTAGAAATTTCTCAAAAGTATCCATGCTAGAAGGTGTATACAACATGTGAGAACGACTAGAGAAGAAAAAACTCGTTAGTAGTATGCTCAAGGAGAGTAAACATGGACCACAGTTTCCAAAATGAAAAGGAGAAATATTATCCCACCAAAAGAGCTATGGAGCAAGCAACGAGGTAGGGAAAAATTAAACCAAAAGAAATACCAATTCTGGAAGCAATAGAGGTTAACAAACTCAAGCAAAAGCCACAATAGATGAGTTTTTGTAGTAGAATAAATTTGGAAAGGAGCTTGTTTTTTGGGTTGATTCAAAAAATAAACAACAATTTCTTGATATCACGATACCAAATAAATAAAAACCAGTGTCTCATTAAAATAAATATGCAATCAATATAAAGATCAAGCTAGTTAAAATAAGAACACAAGGGCATACCTATGCTAGAACCTTTGAGCTTGTCCCACTCATTGTTATTTATCTAAGATGGCAGGAAAAGGGGAGTGTGGCGATCTTTGAGGTGCTTCAAATGAGCCACTTGCCAAACTACAATCATGGTAAGGTCAAGGCATATAGGTGAAAATATTTCAAGATTAAAGTATATAAATATCTCACCTGCCTAGTTAGAATCATGATTAAGACAACCAATGTGATGGGGGGGAGTAACTAGATCTTTTTCCATTAATAGATTAGATTGTTATCAAAGCTAGAGGGGTTGAAAAAATCAAAGATGATTTTTATGAGTTGAGATTGACCCCAACATATGGCTAACCTTGAAATCCATGATAACAGATAGAAGATTTTTACGGTCCTCAATAATTGAGGATAGGTGCCAAAGCCAAATGTCACTTTTTTCCAAGGCATCCATAATGATTTGGGAATCTCCCTCAATGTCTAAATTAGCATGATTTTTATCAATAACAATATTCAAACCTCTCCAAAGAGATTTAGCTTGAGTGAATTTGTTTGAACAATATCTTAATGCTTCACTAAAGCCCAAAAGAGGTGAGCCATTGTAATCTATGAAAATACCACCAACTCCAACCCACCCTAGGTTATCTTTAGCAACACCTTCAAACTTGAATTTAATGCACTGACCATTTAGTGCCATCTAATAAAACTTTGTGCAAACTTTAGTATTTATTCCAACCCTTTTATTAGGGACCCCAACCAGAATGTTCTTCCAAGGAAGAAAAGAACCAAAATCTTTAGGTACAATATTACTATTGCTAGGAGGCCAAGTTAGATTCAACTTTTTAACACAGGCAAGAATAAGAGATAGAACAACGCCTTTATTTCTATATTCCTCCTTTAAAATTATCATGTCTATTTTGAATAGATTTGCCAACAAGTAATAGGTCAGATGAAATACCAAATTTGAAGAGAGGTGGAGATTTGAGGGCTAGAATTCACACAAAAATAAGGCTCTTCAAAGATTCAAAAGTAACAAAGGAAAACAAATTATTACATAAAAAAACTCCATCTTTTACAAAAACAAAGGCAATGAAGAAGATGGTGTTGATTTAACTATTTTGGGAATATTGGAGTCCTATTTCTAATTTAGTTAAGGGTCTGAGTTAATTAAATTAGTAAATAGTATTGTAATAATTAAGCTAGTGATTTGTATAATTTGATTGTAATTTTAACCTTTCTAAAAATAACAATAAATAAATATAGATGTAACTTAGCGTAAACTGGACTAAGACAACTGAGATAGGGTCTGAAATTTGTTGTGCAGGATTGGGATAGTGTCACAAATCAAGATTTGGATTTCATTTTATGAAAGGATAAGAGTGCCAAAATAGAACACCCTGGGGTCTGGCACTATATTCCTCTTCTGTCGTTGTTGTCCTACAGACCTGAGTTTTCTAGGTTTTGTCCGCTATCCATATGTGAGCCTACCTATGAAATTTTAGATGCTGAATGTTTGTAGAACTTCTTATAGAGCTAATTTAGTCTTCAAACCCGAGACTCTATTGTACTTTGATAAACTTTGAGAAAGAGGGGGTTAGTGTGTGTAAGATGTACTAAACGTGTATCTACACGCCTTATGTGGGCATGTTGCCTACATACCAATACTCCAAAGAAGGATCAAGCCATATGTAGTTCTCCCACTTGATGTGCTTTGTGCAATAGTGTTATGAAAATGCGAGAATGTTAAACTGGGTGTGCTTGAGATGAGTAGGGACTGGTGTGAGGGTTTAATGAGCTTGTGGTTATATTGATTGGTTGTATGTAGAGAATATGGGAGATTGCCTTAGTGGTTTTTCTTGTATTCTTTCTTGCTTTTGTAATATTTGTCAACCCCTTCTAAATAAATTTTGAATGGACTTTTATAAAGATCTATTGGGCATGGGTCAAATGTATTCGTGCTAGGCTAACACAATAAGGAAGAGGAATCGAGATAAACCGATCACCTGGGCTTGAAATGTGAGTGGATAAGAGCACCAAACTCAAACACCCTAGGGTCTGATGCTATATTCCAAATTAGATGCTATTATCTTGAAGGTACAGGACTTGGGGGATGGATTTATCATGGGAAGAGCAGCCTAGATCAAGTAGAATTAGGTTTTAAAAGTCTATGGATGACTGGGAATAAGAAAGAAGGTGTTTAGAAGGGTCATGAGAATAGCAAGAGGGACCTATGGGTTGGGTATCACAAGTCATACTCAAGCTACCATTTTTCACATTTTATATGACTACATTTACCCCCGCTTTATTCTAGTGATGCAACAAAGTGAAATACTGAGATAAAGGAAAAATAGAAAGCATACCTGAACTTACCTGTAAGGGTGAAGCTCATGAAGATATGTGATGTTGGGTGTGGGTAGAGAAAGCATGTTGTGAAGTGTAAATCAAGTGCATAGACCAATAAAAAACTTGTTGTGATGCTGAGTGATGTTGGATGTGTGTTGAGTATGTGTTGAATGATGTTGTACCAATAATAATAATATCATGAATGGAGTTTAGTGCTCAATTCCCTAAGAGTGGCTCAAAAATGCAAAGGTTGGCCTTTTGACTTCATCATTGCCCACTAAGTGAAGCTTATGTGATCATGCATATGTTAATCGATGTTTGGACTGCGTGTCTAATCCCTCTGAGTAGGTGGCTTAAGAATACAAAGGCTGGCCCTTTGGCTCCATCGTTGCTTGATGAAGTAAAGCTATGAACTAATTATAGTATGAATGTGTGTCATATTAGATGGCTCTTGAAGCTCACAAATGTTTTGTAATATGACAATATGGCATGGATAGCTGAATGTGTGCTAGAAATTGGGCCACTCTTATCCACTCATAAAAGGTGGAGATTAGGCTTATATGAAAGTCACTTTAAAACTAGGCAATAGGATTATGTGGAGGCCACTTAAAAATGATGCCAACCACCTACACATGGAATAAGGCATGTAACTACTGAGAATACTTAGGTAATGTACTAAACTCAAAAAGAAAATAAGTCAAATGTGCCATGCACATTACCCCCAATCACTGGTGTCTAAAACATAGATTCTAATCTGAAAGTTATACCAACTATCGTATATGAAACTAGAAGTGAGAGCCATCATGTCATGCATGATTCCCCCTATATTTGGATTCTCTGAGAAAAATTGTATTGAAATCATTGATTTTGAACTGAATTGTTGTTAACAAAACTATAAATGGTCTTACCTTTCTATCTATTTTTGGAAAATCTAGTTTTTTTATTGTTTGAATAAGAGCATCAAAATTGGACACCCTACTATCTGATGCTATAGTCTAATCTTGGCACTATTGTACTATGCTAATTCTGATGACTGTTCTATAATTGTCATTATTTTCCTAGTCTATTCTACCTGATTTGAAGTCTAGATACTATTTTGGGTAAGCTAATTTTTTGATTGGTACGATCTCTGATCTCTGTGACAAAACTCCTATTTATTTCCCTCTCTTTTTAGGGTAGGAATTAAGACTCTATAATGATTTCCCTCAAAAGAAAGAGCCCTGTAAGTGTGTTATGCTACAAAATACACGATATAGCAATGATAATTGACAAGATATCTCAAGATATAACATGGTTTGTAATGGAGATTGTTAGATCAATAGGGTATGCCTAGATGTATATAACAATGTAATAACATGTGTAATATAATGAACTAGAACTAGAAGGCTAGTTAGTTCTTAGTTCTTAGTTGTGAAGGAGGGATGGAGCATGATGCCCATCATGGCATCCGAGAAAGTAAGATAATGCATGACATGAATCATGGCATTATAAACAATTGAAAAATAATCAAGCAACAAGAACACAATGCAAGAAGTAAGAAGCATACAAGAGTGGCCAAGGGACCAAGCAAACAAGGGACATGGGCACATGTCACTCAAACTATAAAGCAAGCATATAAGGCATGTTCAAGTGCTGCATACACATACAATTGGAAATAAGCAAAGCTGGCATGAAATCCATAATTACATAGAAGAATACAAACAAAGGATATTGGTGAATGTTCTAAGGCACATACAAGAGACAAAATAGGAACTGATAAATGCAATCACATCTAGTTACGTAAATCAAGAAAGGAAAGCATGTAAATGCTGGAAATACAATTGCATCTAACTAATCAAAGAAAGAAGTGAGAGTATGCAAGACATGTTAGTACAAGACTAGGTATATGATAAGAAATACACAAGTGCTATATACTAGTGAAATGTTGATAGAGTAATCTGTGTAAGCTAGTAAATAATGTACATCAACATGATAACTAGAGTGTGTGGTGTAGGAATGACATAACCTGGATGGTGTAGTCATGTAGAAGATGCCTCCAGGGGGTAGATATATCAATGTATGTCTTGAATGTAGAATTAGGATGCTCCCTCGATGGGTAGAGTGAAGCAATGAAGGATCTAGATGTCACTGCACACACTCAAAGAAAATCAAGTGAAGCATGGTAATGTAGATAAATCAACAAATAATAGCATAAAACAACAAATGTAAGTCTAGAATGGTAGTAGAAACGTAAAGCATGAATGATGCATATAATTGAGATGTTTTTTTTGGATTTTTGTATTATTTGAATGCTTTTTGGATTTTTAAATATTTTAAATATTTTTGGTATTTTGAATGTTTTGAATGTTTTTGTAGTTTGAATGTTTTTTGGTATTTTGACATATTTGAATGTTTTTGGATTTTGAATGCTTTGAATATTTTTGGATTTTTGACATAAGTTATGTATAATCAATCATGAGGAGACTATGTACAAGTAAGTTAAGAAATTATGTACAAGTAAACAAAAAGAAACTATGTACAAAAAAACTGAGAATAGAAGCATGTATAAGAAAGACTGAGAAGAGATAATACTAACCGATGAGTCTCATGGGAGACTCCCTATCATGGTGTCCTATATCAAATAAAGGAATCATGCGTGATTGTGAAGCATAAGGTAATGGCTAGGAATATGATTCTAAATATTCAGATGGATTATCGATATCTTGGAAATCATAATAACCTGTATTATTCCACTCATCATTATCATCTTGATTTGAACTAATAAAATGCTAGTGTTGACTTTTGTTGTATCTGGATCTTTTCCTTTGATAAATTATGTTTGTGAATGATTTACCTTAGGATGTTCAATAAATCCCAAACCTTGGTGACAAACATTATCAACTACTAGAATAGGCGTAGTGATGACTTGAGTATGCTTGCCCAACCTTTGACCTTGATAATCAAACTATTGTAGATATTTTTGACCAAAACCATACCACTTTGAAAGTTGAGCCTCATTTTGGAGAGGTAGATTAGCATCTTTTTCATGCTTTACATGTTCTTGTGGTACTATTTCTTACTCTGATTTTGCTTTTTGATCCTTTTGTTGTTCTGAGTTATACTTTGGTAACCACTTTTGTACTATTTCTAAATTTGACCCTTTGTAAATGTGTTCCTGTGTCACTATGGATTTCTTGATTGATTTACCTTATATAGGGTCCTCATTAGCAATTATCAATGGTATATGTTTTTTCAATACCAAACATGAATCTATGTGATGCGCATGCATTCTATGATATACATAATAATATCTGGATCTTCTCACTGGATGTAGAGGAGGTAGTTTGATTAACTTAGATTTAATCATTTCCCTTAGTATCTCACTTTAAATCTTATTCGATCTGTGAATGCTTTTTGAATCACTAGTTATAGAGTTACTTTGTTGTAATTTCTTGTTTTGATATGTAAAATTGCTTGCAACCAATTGACTAAGTGAAGGTGCATATACATGATTGACACTAGGGTGCCTTTGAGGCTTTTGTATTATAATATGATTTTCCAATGTTGTGATCTTTTCATGTAATAGTTGATTATATATTTGTAAATCTGAAATTAACTTGCTCATATTGGTGATTTGATCCCTTAAACTCTCACAAGTGTCAACCCTAGTTGCTTCCGATTAAACATGTAAGCACACATGTTGAAAAGGGTTTATAGGCTAAATGTGTGTATTAGAAACAATAGTATAGACTACCTCACCTTTTGTAAGGGTGATAGCATGGACTTGGTTAGAGGTAAAGTAGCTATCACGTTATTGGGGGGGGGGGGAGGAGAAGGAAATGCTTTCCTATACATAAGATATGACATTGAAGCTTGAAAAGTGGTTGTTAGCTTATGTCTAGTAGTGATAGGGAAATACTTAAAAGTAGCCAATGAGTTATATGCATCTAGGTGGAAATCATGTATGTAGTGTGAAATACATGAAATTGAAGTTATAAGTTGTATAACAATATGTTTATAAAAAGCATTCCACACAAGAGATAACAAACAAGGGATAGAGAGCATGGAATTGTGCATTAATGAATAAAGAAATTTGATATGTGATATGACATTTCTAATACATGTAACAAGACAAACTTGAAAAATTTTACATATTAGAGATGACAAGCAAGGGATACATAGGATGAAATGGTGACTAATGCATAAAAAACTTGTACATGTGCTATGATATTTCTAATTTGTTTAGCAAGATAAACTTGAATTTTTTTTCATATGAGAGATAGAAAGTAAGTAATGAAACCTTGTATTAAAGACAAGTAAACATTTATTTGAAGGAGAGGGATCTTGATATGTTTAACAATAACTTTCTTAATATCATCTCATATTATGAAAAGTAAGCATGAAATGCAAAGAGCGAAGCTTTGTATTAACATATGGCAAACTTCATCATTCATGTACATGATAGGACCAAGCATGATCTCCATATTATTTGTAAGAAATGCAAGAAATATTTATAAATAAGTGAGTTCCATTTTTATTTTTATGTGAAATCTGATTTTAGATATAAGGTGATACCTCAAAAGCAATGGGACCCAATATATGTAACTAGAGTTTTAAAAAATAATAATTTTTAAAAATTTACTATGAAATTTTAAAAATTAAAGCGAATTTTTGATTTAAATATGCAAGTAAAAAATAAAAAAATTATTAAAAAATTCTTGATTTAAAGGGACCTAGTATATGAAACTAAGGTTTGGAAGAAAATATTTAAAAAAAAATTACTATGAAATTTTAAAAATTAAAGCGAATTTCTAATTTAAATATGCAAGTAAAAAATCAAAAAATATTGGAAAAACTCTTGATTTAAAGGGACTTAGTATGTGCAACTAGGGTTTGTAATAAAAAAAAAATATTTTTTAAATTATTATGAAATTTTAAAAATTAAAGTGAATTTTTTATTTAAATATGCAAGTAAAAAATCAAAAAAATATTATAAAAATTAGCAAGGAATTTATCCTAGGGTTTCTAGGTTTTTATGCGCAAATGAAGTAGGTTAGATTCACCAAATGATTTAACTATTTTGGCAATATTGGATTCTTATTCCTAATTTAGTTAAAGGTCTGAGTTAGTTAAATCAGTAAATAATATTGCAATAAATAAGCTACCGATTTATATAATATTATTGTAATTTGAACCTTTCTAAAAAAAGTAATAAATGAAGAGAAATATAACTAAGCTTAAACTAGACTAAGATGACTAAGATAAGATCTATAATTTACTGTGCAGGACTAGGACAGTGTTGCAAATCAAGATTTGGCTTTTGTTTTGTGAAAGGATAGGAGTGCCAAAATAAGACACCCTGGGGTCCAGTGTAATAGTCTTATTTTGCTACTATTATCCTAAAGACTTGAGTTTTGTGGGGTTTGTCTGCTATCCTTGTGAGAACTTGTCTATGAAATTTTAGATGTTGAATGTCTACAAAACTCTTTGTAGAGATGATTTAGTCTTCAAACCCTAGACTCTATTATGCTTTGACAAACTTTGAAAAAGAGGGGGGGTTAGTGTGTGTAATATGCACTGAACGTGTATCCACACCCTTTGTGTGGGCACAGTGCGTATATACCAATACTCCAAAGAGGGATCAAGCCATATGTAGTTCTAGCACTTGATGTGCTTTGTGCAATAGTGTTATGAAGATGCAAGAATGCTAAACTAGGTGTGCTTGAGATGACTAGAGATTGGTGTGAGGGTTTGAATGAGCTTGTGGTTGTATTGGCTGGTTGTATGCAAAAAACAGGGAAAATTGCCTTAGTGGTTTTTCTTGTATTCTTGCTTGCTTTTGTAATATGTGCCAACCCTTTCTAAATGAACTTTGAATGGATTTTTATAGAGATCTATTGGTCATGGGTCAAATGTATTCACACTAAGATGACATAATGAGGAAGAGGAATTGTGAGAAAATGGTCATCTGGGCTAAAAACGTGATTGGACAAGAGCATCAAACTCAAACACCCTCGGGTATGATGCTATAGTCCAAGTTGGGTGCTATTATCTTGAAGGTACGAGACCTAGGGGGATGGATTTGTCATGGAAAAAGTAGCCTAGCTTAGTTAGAATTAGGTTTTGGAAGTCTACAAATGATTGGGAATAAGCAAGAAGGTGTTTAGAAGGGTCATGAGAGCATGTAAGAGGGACCTATGGGTTGGGTGTCACAATCCACACTCAAGCTATCAATTTTCATATTTTATATGAATACAGGTGTCTTATTCAGGTTGTCTACAAATAACACACTAAGAAGGATCTTGAAAAACTCTATTTTCAATATTAGTCTACATGATACTCTTGTCCTAGTATGCAATCTAAAGGAAAGCATTTGCTTTAGGCAGCCCAAAACAATACCAAAATTGTTTTAATGGGAAGGGATCCATCTCCTAAAATTCTACAGCTAAAATAGCCTTATACCCATCATTGACTTTTGTTAGACCCCTAATTTTGACTAAGTATTTTAGATTTTAGCACGGAACCAACATGACACATGAAGACCATGGTTAGGAACCAATTTGACATGGTAAGATCATGGCATAAAAGACAATGGAATAGAATATCATGGTGTGAGAAGACCTAGTCAAAAAAGAGGCATAACAAACAAAGGACCCAAGATCGAAGGACTCAACATTTTAGTGAAAGACTTGGGGAGCATGAAAGAAGATAGAAATGGTTGAGGAATGATTCTCAAGGATAGAACAAACCTTAATCATACATGAGTTTTGCATTAGCCCATATGAAGGAGAACATTTAGCAATAAGGATCCAACACCAAATGAGAATATAGGGGCACTACAGCCTGGGTCCTTAGGGGAAAATAAGTAAATGACTTCTATGACTCTTAGTCTACTAGAGATCATTGGATAATCGCCAAAGTGTCATAAATAATGCAACAACTTGGTCAGGGAAAATAAGTATAAATACCCCTGTGTAGAGATGTGTAAGGTGGGATGAACATTAGTGTTATGTAATGATTGATTGTGGTAATAGTGAAATCATGAAAGTTACTATTAATTTTGATGTTATCCTACCATTGTTAGATAAGTTTCAACATTGAGTTATCAATACATTTATTATGTAATATGTGGTGTAAATTTCACTACAATAAATAGAATTTGCATTATATGAACTTGCATAAATAATACTTTGAATCTCATGGCATTTATCTTCATAATCATGCTTGTTTACATAGTTGAAACAAGGTCCATAGTCATGTATTTTATTTTCTATGTAGTCAATAATTAGATATATGAATAAACACCATTATATGACAAGTGTGTTACTATGCAACATAACCCATGGGAATTGGTTTCTTACTACGTGTTTTGGGTGAGCATGCAAGAGTTCAGTCTTGCATGAAATGCTAATGCATTAGCTTGTTGGGAACTAGACACTTCAGTGCCTTAAGGAAAAGTTGATAGAAAAACCCAACATTTTGGTTTTATTGCCAGGACCCATAGCACTTAGTGCATAGTAATGGAAAATGCTCAAATGATTATTGCTTGATAATATTTAACAATGGCTTACCAAGTTCAAGGATAATTTTACAATTCCCTGTCTTAAACTAGGAGTTTATACACGTGCATGGGTTGAACATCTCTACAACTCATTATATGAAACTTTCTTTATCGAAGTCCTTATTCATTTACACGCTTGCCTCTCAGCCTATGCTCAAGACCGGTCACATAATTTTGGTTAATAAGGCAAGTGAATGTCTCGATCAACCTAAGGAGACTAAAAATTTGAAAGTGACGATTGAGGAAATATTAAAAAATCTTCTTGACACCTTGTCACATTCAGGTGTCAAGAAGTAGATTGAATAGGTTGGCCCTGAATTTTTGATTAAGGATAAAGTCGATGCTTATTTTGAGATGGACTAAGAGCATAGTGTGGGGTGATGTTAGATCCATAATTTTGACTAAGTATTTTAGCTTTTGGCACATAACTAACATGGTACGGGAAGACCATGGCATAAAACTAGATTGGTTTAGGATTATCATGGCATGGAATATCACGATGTGAGAAGACCCAGTCAAAGAAGAGGCATAACAAATGGAGGAGAGGAGAGTGAAGGACTCATTATTTTAGTGAAATACTTAGGAAATGAAAAGGAAGTGAGAAATAGTTAAGGAACGATTCTCAAAGATAGAACAAAATTTAATCATACACAAATCTCACACTAGCCTACATGAATGAGGACATTTGGCAACAGGGATCTAGCATTGAATGAGAATATAGGGGTGTTAAGGCCCAGGTCCTTAAGGGAAAACAAGTAAATGACTACCATAAATTTTGGTCTATTGGAGATTGTTGGCTAATCACCAAAGTTTCATAAATAATGTAACAAAATAGATGGGGAAAATAAGTATAAATACCCCTGTGTAGAGATGTGTAAAGCACACTGAACATTAGTGTTATGTAATGATTGATTGTGGTATTATAAAAATCATAGAAGCTATTATTAATTATGATGTTATGCTACCATTGTTAGTTAAGTTGCAACATTGAGTTATCAATACATTTGTTATGTAATATATGGTTTGTATTTGAATATAATGAATAAAATCTACATCATGTGAAATTGCGTAAATAACACTTTGAATTTCGTGGTAGTTATCTTCATAATCATGCTTATTTACATAGTTTAAATAAGGTCCAAATTCATGTATTTTATTTTATATGTAATCATTAATTAGATATATGAATAAACACCATCATATAATAAGTGTGTTACTATGCAACATAACCCACAAAAACTAGTTTCTTGTTGCGTGCTTTGGGTGAGTGCGTAAGAGTTCAATCTTTCATGAAATGCTAGTGGGTTAGCTTGTTGTGAACTAGATACTTCAGCACCTTAAGGAAAAGTTAATAGATTTTACCTAATAACTTTGTAAAAACCAAACTTATAACCCATCCAAATCAAGCCATCATCTTTTTTAGAAAAGTGAAAGGGCTTGAGAATGATAAAGATCTCTTGTAGGGTTTCCTGAAGATGTGAAGGAACTTGCAAATTTTGCCATCCATCATAATTTTTATCAAAATAATCTTTGACTAAGTTGACAAAAAAATTATAGCACTAGGATTGTATATCATTCAGCAAGGGAACAATTGATAGGTGACAAGGGCTTATTCAAGCTTTAGTGCAAGACTTCACTTTAGAACTTTTTCCCATCTTCCATATTAGCAAATGACTATTGACATTTAATGTTTTGATCATGAGATTCAAAACATGATACCCTTTCAAATGCTCTTAAATAGTGAGATTTTTTTTAGGAATATTGTTATATAAGTATTTTCTTATAAGGATTATATTCCAAAGAGAATAGCTCTTAGTGAAGGGTCTCTGCACTAGCTTAGCTCTCAAAGCTAACTTCATCTTCTTGATTATATGAGTCCTAAGCCCACACTAGATTTGAGGCAAGGAGAATTTATCTCATTATAAAAGAGGCAATTTTCTAACTTCATCTGTGCCACCTTATAAAAATATGATTTGGATGGAATTGATGCATTTTTCAACTTTGGAATGAATCGAAAGAATTGACAACATATATATGGGCATATCTTGAAGACACGACCTCACAAGCTAAATGCGACCAACAAAGGAAAACCACTTTCCTTTCTATACTTCCAATTTTTTTAGAATTTTATGAATCAAAGACTTCTAAAGACTAGAGGAATTTCTTCCTTCAGAGAGAGGAAATCCCAAATAAACACAAGGGAGCTTACCAGGATTGATATCTATAATTCTTTGGATTATTATCTACACACATTTATTTATTTTGAAGAATCTTTTTTTAGATTTATCCTTATTAACCTATTATCCTTAAGCTTCTTTGTTGAGATTGAAGGATTTTCTTGATAGAGTTATCTTCAAGGATAAAATTAACAACAACCAATCATGTGTCATCATCAAATTGAAGGTGACAAATTTTGGGAGCATTAGTAGCTGTAAAGATGCCTTTCAAGGAATCATAGTCTTTGAGATGAGAGATCCATCTTCCTAGCACTTCCACTACAATGATGAATAGGTATAAAGATAGAGTATCCCCTTGGATGAGACCTCTAAAAGCACTAATAAACCTTTAATTTCCCCATTAATAAGGACATAAAACTTTGGTGATCTTATACAATTAAAAACCCAATCACTCCAATCCTTGCTAAATTTAAATCTCTCCATGATAGATATTAAGAAATCCCAGTTGACTTTGTTAAAAGCTTTATTCATATCAAGCTAGATTAACACATTAATCTAATTTTGAGTAGATAATGGGTTGATAAGTTTATGAGTTATGACAATAGCATTCAGAATTCACCTGCTAGTCAGAAAACCACGTTGTTCAGGGGAAACAATTTTAGGAATAAGTGATTTTAACTTGTTCATCATCACTTTATATATGATTTTACAAATGACATTACACAAGGAGATAAGTTTGAAAGAATCAAAATAGCTAGCATTATATTTTTGGGTGATTAAATCAAGAAAGGTGGAATTTAATTTTCTTGGAACAAATTTACTTCTACTAGACTCTTGAACTACAACTATGACATCCTCCCCAACAATTTCCTAATACACTTGGAAGAAACTAACAAGAAAATCATAAGGACCAAGAGTTATGTCAGGTTTGAAGGAGAAGGCTATAGTCATAATCTTTAGAGATTAGGGTAATTAGAGAACTATTGTCATAATCTGAGACTAAAGGAGGTGTCTTAACCTAATTAAATTAATGAGTTAGATTAATATAATTAATATATAACTTTGAAATGTAATTCAAATCAATAAATGTGACATTCAATCATACATTTGAATGTAAAATACTATGATTGATTCTTTCAATTTGACAAGGGCATATGATAAATACATAAATTACTAAAGAGATCACAATACTTAGCTTTTTTGTTTGACTGTCTGACTCTGGCTATGTTCTAGAAATGAAAATTAGGGATAAATAGGCATGTGGTTTGCTCGGTTCTAGAACTAATTTGTTGTTTACACTAGGTTGGTTCTTCATGATCAGGTTAATATATTTAATTGATATTAACCTCATAATCGATACTAACTTCATGGAAGTACATTATAGTAACTATATGATTACCTGCAACTACTTTTACTTGCTTTGTGGTTACAATCTTGAACTTTGATGTCTCGTGTAGATCCATAAAGCAATGTCTTTTGCCTTTAAACCCTAATTGTGCTTGTTAGGGATAGAAAACTAAAAAAATGGTGGAAGTGTAATGGGATAAAATTACTCTAATCACCCCACCTGATGATTGGTCATCATTTAAATATCCAATACTTCAAGGAGAGAAATAAATCCACACATGGTTCTCCCACCTAGTGTGATTGTAAAATTTTATGCTTCTTCACTATTTGTATGCAACTAATGATTAGATTTGGTACTTGATAATGCTTAATTTGACTTATATTTTGAGTGATTTAGACTTGCCTTATGATTATTCCTAGTGATAGTTATTCAAATTGAGAAGAATAGGGTAGGGTTTCTCAATGTGCAATAATATATAGATGTATATCATATAAGTGTTATGTCCCTTTTGAATGAGACCTTTATTTGTTTATATATGAATCCAATTGAATAATTATGCATGAAATCAACATGTTAGGCTTATGGGATAACCCTAAGAATGGGTTTTATTTTATAAAATAATCATTGTTGGGAGTGGGTCAGTTTTGACCAGCTCAAGTCATTATCAACTAGTGATAAACGACTGTGACTAGTTGAACTAACTTGTATACATGTTGACTGAACTGAGAGTTTGGAGATATTTATGTAAGTTATTTATCAAGATTGAAACAAAAATTTATGTTCTTGTAAGTTTATAATACTAGAATGGAAGGGTTGACTCATAAGATGGTGTGCATCTATGATAGAATGACAAATTAGGACCTTGTTTGTGTGCTCAAGTCATGCATGGTAAATGTGTGTCAAGATTGTTATTTCCAAGTATCAAATACCAAATTTTAATATCTAAAAATACCCTCCTTATATTTTAGTAATGGCCTTTTTATAGTAAAAGGATAAAATGTGCCTGAGTGTGTATGACACACTTTGCCTTTTGGGAGATGGCTGCAAATGTATAACTTCGCTCAATGCAAACCTATAATGAAAATGAAGTAGTTAATGTACATATGTGAAATTTGAAATCAAAATTTTGAAAGAGTAATGGTTAGAGTATGTGCTAGTGAACACCATGTTTCCCTTATAACTTTGTATAAATAATGTTTCCATATCAAAGTATTGGACAATTGGGGTGATCATGCCCCAAACTTGTATAATTATGTAGGATCCTGAATTGGGAAGGCAACATGCCACAACCCTCATGAATGTGGGAAAAAATACACAATATACTAACCCAGATAACTATGTATGAAAATGAGAGAGAACCATGCAGCTAGGTTCAACACAAAGATATAACTAGGCAGGTAAATGAGAGAATTGATCTAGCAAAGTTCACTCAAAAAATGAATCAAACACTACAAATAGATTATATATTCAATCATAGATTTTTATAAATGTAAAAACAAAAATATATGATCACAAGGGAATGAACAATGTTTGTGCCCCCATCATGTATGCATATTTGATTGTGTATTTTCATTCAATGTAGAATATAATGCATGATTGAAAGATAATGAACCATGTTCATACCCCCATCATGATCTTGTATTTGATAAGTGTGAATTTGAATGACAACCATTTTCCATTCAACTATAACTATGTTGTTGTGTATATGTTCATGAAACAATATCATGCCCCTAGAATATGTACCAATGGATATAAAATGGTAGGCACATATATGTTGAATTTGAGAACATGTATCTCAAATGTATGTGTATATGGAAACCTGTAATATTTTTACAATATGTTTTTGTGCATATATGCACATAAGTGTGGATGAATATGTGCTCAAGTGTCTGTAAAGTGAATGCATATACATGGAATATGACACAATATCTATCATGTATCCAAACCAATCCGATATCTGAACATCTGAATGCCTAAAATCTCTAAAATATGTATTCTAATATATTCACTAGTCTCAAAATAATAATGAATTGTATTATGGTGTGTATAAATTAACATCATGTAATATCATTTGGTCATGTGGAGAATATGCCATCATATTAATTCACATATCAATCAAGGCATGTATGTAACATACGGAATGTAGGGCATGCAAGTGTCATATCTAGATAAGTGTATCGATGAATAATGCCATTAAAGGATTCCTGGATAACACTACATAGTAACAATGCATGGTATCGATCATGGCACCCTTCAATGTTAGCAATCTCAACAAGTGCAATTTTAGGTGTCACACATAAGGCCAAGGTCCATATACAAGGGACATAAAATGTCATAACAAACAAGGCCAAGGGCCACACATAAGAGGACATAAACATGTTGTAAATAATGGACATCAATGATTTCACATCTAACAAGGCCAAAGGCCATGCATAAGAGTCACAGATAAAGTAACATGACATGTAAAAGAGTAACAAAATCAATGGAGCATAGAACAAGGAAGTAGTCTACACCATCTATATGTGTCAATGTCACATTGCAGTATAATGGCATAACATGTATCACTGTATAAGAAATGAGTAACTAGTAAGGTACGTGTAAGAAATATAAGTGGCTCAATATGGCATAAAGGTCATATAAAGATATAACCCATCATAATGAAACCTGTGGAACAAGATGCTCTTAGTATCAACATGGCCACTAGGTACAGGGAAAACTAACATCTATATGTCCATGTGTAACATGTATGTCCTGCATAACAGTCATATATTATGAAATTTATGTGTGTGCAAAGAATATGCCCCATAATATGTCAAGGAAACCCCCAGAAACAATAAGCATGCTCCGATCCCTACTGAGTCAGGATCTTGCTCCACCAATTAGAACACATGTGATTACTTCTTGTATTAGCAACTAAACACGAAATTATACCAGAATCAATAGGTAACTAGAAATATGAAACAACATAGGAATATGAGAGACAATACACAATTGTATTAATAATCACTCAGAAGAATATACAATAAGGAAGATGCCACTTCTTCCTCCACCTCAAAGGTTCGCCACACCTCAAGACCTTCTTCCCTCTCTCTCTCGGTCCCAACAATCAACTCCAATATAGAATTGATGTTCACCTCTCCAACCAGTCAGTAACACGCTGCCAGTTCACCAAGTACACAACCGTACTCCAAGTAGATCTCCTGCTCTCTGTTGCTACCTGCAAATCACTAGACCTTACTCACCATGTAGATATCTCTACACCCCTGAAGAACCCTTGTCCTTGCCTCACCAAGTCCTTATGATTCTTCAACCAGTACCCCAGTGGATCAGCTCCTTGACCTTGCAGACCTTGCAACTCTCCCTGATCATACACACTCAACACCCCTTGGAACTAGGAGGAGCTACACTAGCTCTCTCTAAAAGCTCTATGACTTTCTAGCACACACTTACAATACAATCATGAGTCCATATATAGATCTCATTCAAACAATAATTAGACAATAATACAATAATTAAATCTGCAGCTCTTAGTCTAAGAATAGCTCTAAACATGCAAACACTTAGTTCGTCAACCAACTGCCTGTAACATACTCGCAGCTCGAACCACAGGTGACCGACGCCGGTCCCTGACTGCCTGGGGGTGCCGACGCCAGCCGATCCATGACCGTCGTCGGTTGCCTTCCTGTCTCCCACCTACTATCGTCGGTTGTCCTGACCGACGCCGGTGTCTGTGACACTCTGCAACTCTTCTGCAACCTCCATAACTTCTCCTGTTTGCATCCTAGTGAAGCTTTTAGCTCCACAACCTAACAATCTCCCACTTGGAGATAAGCAGCTACACCTGTACCTGTATCTGTAGCCCGTCTAATCTATTTCCTAGCTTCTATCCCTCTTCAAGATCAATCCTGAAAACCAACCACCACACAACTGTGATGCTATACCTGTCATTCAAGTAACCTGCCACGTCCGAACCTACACATCCATGTAGTGAAGAACTTGACCCTGCATAACAAGAATCCCTGCTGCTAGTCCCACTGAACTGCCCTCCAGTACTCCTTCCCCGAATTGGCTCCATACTTTCCAACAACCCCCACTGATTGGGAAAACTTAGATCTACAATAAACCTCATGTGATTTCGAACCCTGTTTCAAGCTAAGCTTGAACTGTCCAGCCATTGGTGTGCTTACCGATTCTGCATCCTGCGTAATGAACCTCGCCAACACTGTCTTCACATCAGCTCCCACTAGAGATAAAATCTCCATGTCTCTTATGCCAAAGAATTTCGCTACTCCAAATTCTCCATGACACACCTCTAAACTAACCTTACCTTTTAGCTCAGCAAATCCCTGTATGTACAAAACCTGCTAGCAAACCATCCACATACAGTAACTGGATAATGTCGCGACTCATCATCCACCTGGTAAGAAAAAAATCACAATAGTTACACTGACATTAACTGAAGCCATGCTTAGTCATCCACCTGTCAAAACCTGTACCACTGTCCTGCAGCTTCTTCAAGACCATATGCCTTGGCCTTCTGTCTCATGTATCCATCCACTCTCTTCTTTAAAACGGGAATCCATCTCTCTCAGTGCTTTCTTCTAGCTGAAAACTCTACCAACAAATACCTGTTTGGTTCTTCTCCAAGGACTCACACTCCTCATCCATGCCAAGCTCCCACTGTATCTGGACTCTACCTGCATTACCTCTTCACATCTTCCTGGTTCTCGACCATCAGTAAGTAATATAAAGAAGGTGAACAATGAATATGAGGTTCACTTACCCTTCCTGACCTCCACATGAGTGTTTGAGACTTGTTGACAGCTCAATATCCATTCCAGTGACCGATCTCGGCCATCTCCCAGTCTGCTCCCGACCGATGTCAGTTCCTTGCACAGACCCTGACTGCCGACGTCGTCTCCCTGGCCGACGCCGGTATCACTTCTGCCACCGTCGGTTCCTTCATGACCGACGTCGATCTTCCTATTGCCGACGTTGATTACTGTATGATCGATGTCGGTACCTGTGTTTGTCTGTGAGTGATAAATTTTTACCCGCGAGCTCTCCATGGATCAAAATCCTAATCAAATCAACCTTGCTCTGCTCAGAATAAATCAGTTCCCTCACCTGATCTCTGTCTGTCATATCCTCCATGAACACCAAGGCTTTCCAGTTCTTTAGCTTGTCAAAAACATCTGTCTTCCACTTCAGAACCTGCATTCCCCTCCTACATATGTAACCAAGCCTACAAAGCCACATCTCTATAACAGAAGGTGAATCAGTAATATAAGTAGATAGATAAAGGATACCTACTTTCTTACCACCATCTAATTCAAGTGTATCCACTGTGAGAGTTACAGTACATCTCCCATCACCCAAATTTCCTGAAGAAATTAGACTCATCTCCAAGACTGGTACCTGCATGACTTCTTTCAACCACTGTGTGTCGTCCATCTGCAATTTCAGCTTCACTTCCCCTTTGCCAATTCTTTGGCAAGGCTCACCAGCTTCTCTCCCTGGGGCTGCATGGAAAGAGGAAACATAATCTGTTATCCAAGATTCAACTTCATCCAAGAAACCTCCCAAAGCATCCTGTGCAACAACACCTGCAACATCTACATCTTCAGTTCCTTCATGCTGATTTGCTACCAACCAACAATATATTTTTCTCTGCTCTTTCTTTCCATCAATCAGACCATTCATGCTATTCAGTTTCTCCATTCGTAGCTTACTTCCTTCTGCCATTGCTATACTCCCACTCAATCAGAAACCCCTGTGAGTAACCTGTAATCAACAAACACTAGCAGATCTGAAACCACCTGTTAGTAATCCAACCAAAAGTTCTGATACCACGTGTCAGGGAAACCCCTAGAAATAATAAGCATGCTCCGATCCCTACTAAGTCAGGATCTTGCTCTACCAATTAGAACACATGTGATTACTTCTTGTATTAGCAACTAAACACGGAATTATACCAAAATCAATAGGTAACTAGAAATATGAAACAACACAGGAATATGAGAGACAATACACAATTGTATTAATAATCACTCAGAAGAATATACAATAAGGAAGATGCCACTTCTTCCTCCACCTCAAAGGTTCGCCACACCTCAAGACCTTCTTCCCTCTCTCTCTCAGTCCCAACAATCAACTCCAATATAGATTTGATGTTCACCTCTCCAACCAGTCAGTAACACGCTGCCAGTTCACCAAGTACACAACCGTACTCCAAGTAGATCTCCTGCTCTCTGCTGCTACCTGCAAATCACTAGACCTTACTCACCATGTAGATATCTCTACACCCCTGAAGAACCCTTGTCCTTGCCTCACCAAGTCCTTATGATTCTTAAACCAGTACCCCGGTGGATCAGCTCCTTGACCTTGCAGACCTTGCAACTCTCCCTGATCATACACACTCAACACCCCTTGGAACTAGGAGGAGCTACACTAGCTCTCTCTAAAAGCTCTATGACTTTCTAGCACACACTTACAATACAATCATGAGTCCATATATAGATCTCATTCAAACAATAATTAGACAATAATACAATAATTAAATATGCAGCTCTCAGTCTAAGAATAGCTCTAAACATGCAAACACTTAGTTCGTCAACCAACTGCCCGTAACATACTCGCAGCTCGAACCACAGGTGACCGATGCCGGTCCCTGACTGCCTGGGGGTGCCGACGCCGGCCGATCCATGACCGACGTCGGTTGCCTTCCTATCTCCCACCTGTCATTGTCGATTGTCCTGACCGACGCTGGTGTCTGTGACACTTTGCAACTCTTCTGCAACCTCCATAACTTCTCTTGTTTGCATCCTAGTGAAGCTTTTAACTCCACAACCTAACATAATAAACGTATGATAAATAACATATGTAAATAGTGTAAACTAATAATCATTTCATGCTCAGGTGATGATTTTATATTTTTTGATTATTTAATTTTTTATTTTTTTGAAATATCTGAAACTAGGAAAAACTAGCCAATGATCCACTCAATGGGAGGGCCATGGGAAGTGCCTGGATCGAGTAAGGAGGGGTTTGTTGTGGTTGGGAGGTATCTACTGGGGATAGATCAAAATATGATAGGGAATTATGTGGTGTGCCATGTCAATCATGGTCAATGCTTGTAAAGCTCTTTACATGATGAATGAGTCTAGAAGATCAAGGACTTTGTGGTATTCTTTATGTATTAGGAGGTTATCTCTCTACTTTAGTTTGTTATGGAACACCCTAAACTATTTACGGTGTTAAATGAGTATGTATTATATAAGATGCTTATTTGACATAATCAATGCAGAATAGTTGGTTTTATAGATGGATTATATATATGTTTAACAATAGACTCTATATGTTGACCCTAAATAGGTGTATCGACCATCTATGAATGGGGATCCTAATTATATATATAACATCCATCTCTGAATAATGACCCCGAATATGTTTATCATCCATCTCAGAATAATGATCCTAAATATGTTTATCAACTAATCATGGTAGTGGTGGGGGTGAAGAAGGATATATAATTGACTATAGAGGATATTCATACCATACACCTATAACTATGACTACTCTGTTGTAGTATATGTACTTTATGCATCAATACACTATAGAGGGAACTATATGAAGTCTCTACATTCATGGGCATCCCAACAACATATTAAAGACCCCATTTATATGTAAAACTAAGAATGGTATGGCTAATATCGAGGGTCCCACCTAAAGAGGTAATACCTTGTGTCCCAAGATATTGTTCGTTTGTCCATAAAATCATTTAATTGATTTCGTTCTATCTTCTAAATCTTGTCGAATGTAACCAAGAGAGTGGAGAAGTGACATCATGTAAACATTCTCACTTAATCTAATGTCACTTATAACATTATATATAGGTTGTTCCTCAATGTAGGTTTGTATGAATAATGCACAAAAAAATGAATCATTGTTGAATATCTCACTATCAACAAATTTGAGCATATGCAACTAAGGTGGAGTACCATTATGTGTACCAATGATAGTCTCTAGTGGATGGTCATATGTCAGTAGTGGAAGATGCGAGTTGTATGCATAATATACCTCTAAAGTGTATTTAGTTTCTATTGACTCATGTTTAGGAAAAAGATCACTAAAGATCTTCAATTTTTTTATATCTATTATATTATGATCGAGGTTATTCTATAGGAGTGTTTGAATTGATAATGTTATCATCTATGAGGTCATGTATCTTATGTCTTTACTTGAAACATATTTTCATTGAATGCCTCACAATATAATGGTATTCACAATATTCATTACCATCATAGTTCCTTGGTATAGGTTTGCTTGGATCAAGCTCTTACGGAGGAAGGACTGTGATAAGATTACACTCAAGAAAATCCTTTAGTAGTTCATAAGGAGGTGATGGTAATCATGCAAATTGTCTCTTTAGTGGAATTGTTAATTGTAACTAGTTTGTAGGTTACAACATTGCATTGACTATAATTTTGACTCATTCTTGTTATCATTTGGTTTAACCTTATAATTCAGTTTGATTTGAAACTTAATTGTTCAAGTAATAGTAGGAGTTGATGTATACTTAAGTTTTTTCAAAGTAACGAGTTTGACTTCTCACTCCCTCACTATATGGCATAACTCATCAAATGATTTGAATCTCTTGAATATAATTTATTGGTGGAGTGGTTTAAGTAAACTTTATTTGAATATATCTCACAATTCATTTTCATCCATAACATTGGTCATCTTATCTAGCATGGTCTTGTATCTAATCACATAATCATCAACACATTTATTGGATCCTTAATTTAGCTTTGCGATTTGAGCATAAGATAACTTATCATTGATGCTTATGCAAAAGTGATTTAGGAATTTGTTAGCCAATGAGTTGAATGATCTTATGGATTAAAGAGGGAGATCATAAAACCATCTGAATGCATGGTCTTTAAAACTTTTTGGAAATGACTTGGTTAATAGTTTTTCATTATTTTTATTGTCCAAGAAAGTTACACAGAGCCACAAAGCTTATGGCTAAAGGGTGCACTTTTATCTCAAGGGATAATGGGTTATGGAGCAAGCCATGTGAATCCATTGCATGGATAATGCTCAATGCACATTGTTCTTGTTATAACACCTTAGTATGCAAAGATGCAGCAAATGGCTCAATGAAATGTGTATTAGATGAGGTTGATAATGAAATGTAACGTGGCCATCATGATATTAGCGAAGGTTACTTGTGTAGGGATAGACATTTGAATATTTTAAAGGTCTCATGTTTCTCTTAAACATTAAGTGGATGGCACATAGGTCAAGAAAGGTGTAGTCAAGAGCAGAGTACTGGTAGTAAAGGTACTAATACCTATTGTGGAGGCTTGAGCAAATGTTTTTTTCTCATCTCTTGTTATATGTTCTATGACATCAGTCTGATGTGGATTCATATTAAGATATTTAATGAATTTTTTATCTTCCAAAGAATTTTGTTAATCAATAGTAGTTTTAGCTCAATATCAATATTCATGATAAGTCCATCAATAAGATGAATAAGATATGTTATAAAATATGCAGTAGGAAGAACAAAGGGAGTCATGCAAGCACTTTGGCATCTATTGGTAACAATAGGCATCTCAAATTAGATGTTATAATAATATGATTAGAATAAGGCTTGGGATTATTCATTGGTAACTTTAATCTTATTAGTGAATTTGGATTTGGTATTTTTTATCCATTTGTTTACATAATTGATCCAAAGAAGATACACTATCCATGTAGAAAAATATGAAAAGAGTAATTTCATTAGTTGTGTTAACCAATAATGTTCATTCAACATGGTCATGATTAATTCGTATTATTAGAAAAAATAAAAAATCATGTCTAAATAAAATCCTAAAGTTGAAATTTACAACCTAGTAAGGATGAAACCAAGGGAAAACCTAGTGTTTTGCACTATTCAATATGTGTATGGGTTCACCAATATGTATTATCCTAGTTTAGATTAATTAGTTAGATTAATTTAATTAAGATAGGACTTTTAAATGTAATAGGTTTTATAATATTCAATGTGTATAGGTTCACCAATATGTTTTACCGTAGTTTGGATTAATGAGTTAGATTAATTTAATTAAGATAAAAACTTTAAAATGCAATTCAGATCAATAGATATGGCATTCAAGCATACATTTAAATGTAAAAGACTAAGAATGATTCTTCTGATTTGACAAGGACATATGCTGAATATATAAAGTACTAAATAAATCATGATACTTAGATTTTTTGGTTGACTATATTTTAGAAGTGAAAATCAAGGATAATCAGGCTTGTGGTTTATTTAATTTTAGAATTGATTTGATATTTTCACTAGGTCAATTTCATAGGATCAGGTCAATATTGACAGTTGATATTAACATCTTGGTTGGTAATAACCTATAAAATTGTATGCCATAATGGCTATATGATCACCTATGACTATCTTTGCTTACTTTGTGGTCATAATTCTTAACCCTAATGACACACACATATCATGAAATCAACCTCCTTTGCCTTGAAACCCTAGATGTGCTTGTGAGGGATATAAATCTTCTAAAATTAAGGAAGTGTAGTGGGTTGAGTTGACCCCAATCACCCTCACCTGATGATTGGTTATTTCCTATGTATCCAGTGTTACAATGAGAGAAATCAAGCCACATATAGTTCTCCCACGTAGTGTGATTGTGCAATTTTATTCTCCTTCACTATGTGAAAGTATCTAATGATTATCTTTGGTAATTCATAATTATTTTGGCTTGTTTTTTGAGTGCTTCAGTCTTGGCTTGTGACTACTCCTAGTGAGAGGTATGCAAATTAGAAAAAAATGAGTCATATTTTCTAAGTGTGCAATACTATATGGATGTATATCTGATAAGTGCCAAGTCCATTTCAATTGAGATATTTATATATTTATACATGGAACAAATGAATATTTATCTATGTCATAAACATGTTAGGATTATAGGTTGACCTTAAGGATGGGTTTGATTTTTAAAAATAGCAATTATTGGAAGTAAGTCAATTTCACCTAGCTTGAATCATTATCGACAGGCAATAACGATCGTAACTAACAGAACTGACATGTATATAGATAGACTAAACTGAATTTTGGAGAAGTATGCATTATATATTTAGTGATTTTGAAATAGATAGTCAGAATCCTATAGATGAATAATTATAGAATGGAAGGGTTGACCCACAAAACAATATGCATGTTTATGAGGTTGATGAATTAGGACCTTATTTGTGTACTCAATTTATATGGGGTGAATATGTGTCAATCATATTATTGTCAAGTAATAGAGAATAAATTTTAGTATATACAAGATAAATGAGTCTTAAAATCTCATTTATAGCAGTTGTTCTATCTTGATGGGATTCAATGAGAAGAACTTCAAATAATTGAGCAGCCTCCAATCCAATGTCAAATTTATTCGAGATGGTCTCACTTGTTGGGGTGATGATTTTAATGATATTTTTAAAGTTTCATCTCGTAACAATTGTCTTGTTGATAAAAGTAATATTTGTGTCTCCTCTCGTCCATATAAACCCAGAAGCTTGCTTCCAATGGATTTCTTTTTGGAGATGGGATTTGTGCCAAGAAACTAAAAGGTTCTCTTCCTCAATATTTAAGCTTTTCGACATCCCATTTTGTTGTATGAGAGATTCGATATTGGAGCTTTGAATATTTTATTTTATCAAGGAGATCAATTTAAAATCATTATGGTTCTAATTTTTAGATGATTTAAAAAATTTAATTTCCTGAACAAAATAAACATCTTAGTCCCTGAAACAACCACATTCCATCAAACCTTGATATTCTCCTATAGGTAATCCTCCTTCATCTACATTAATTCAAAATTTAAAATATATTTATTGGGAGGGGAGTGGGGTAGAAGACATGAGGTGGAGGCTAATGGGCCAATGATCATAACCATATACCAAAATGATTTCAGATTCCAAAGAGATATCTAGGAGGATCTGGTCCATACTTAAGAGGAATATGTTAAGATTTATAGCCATGAAATTGTCATCAAGAAATGTGTTTGATCTAGTGAATCTCCCATATTTAGGTTGAAGATCAAAGATTTAAAACTCATTAATGAACTGAGAGAAGTTTGAGGCTGATTGAGAAAGGACCCTAGAATCTCTAGAATTTTCCATAGGTGAGACAATGGTATTTAAATCCCCTCCCAAAATCCATTTACCATTAGGATAAAGGAGCTTAAGATTTTTTAAAGAGAACCAGTAGTTATTCCTACCATGATTTAAAGTTAGACCATAAATGTTGACATAAGAGAAGCTTTGACTTGTACTAACTTCCTCAAAATTAATGGTTTCCAGTGGGCACACTCATCCATCAATGATATTGAAATAGAAAGAGGGTTCCAAACCACAACTAATCTGTATGAGGCCCCAATATCCCCTTTTGCAACATAATTACTATTCATCCAGATAACCTTCATAATTATGTTAAACATCATTTATTCCATCTTAGTTTCTAATAGAAGGAGATTGCATGGCCTTTTATCTAATATAAGCTGATTTAACAGTTTATGTTTATGTGGGGAATTAAGCCCATGTAAATTCTAAGAGATATTAACATGAAGGGAATTTCAACCTATTGTTACTATGAGTGAAGGGTTTATCCCCCCTAAGAACAATATTATGTTTTTTTCTAATCTTTTCATTTACATAATCTCATCCTCTTTTTTCCCTGAGTCATCTTCACCTAGATTAGGTGGACTGAGATTTTCCTTGTTAGAGTTTTGATCTTGTGATCTTACCATCATGTCTAATATCTACCTTTGATTTCCCTTCTCAATATTGATTTGGAATTCAAAATTTATGTAGTTTGAAAGAGGAGGCCTACGTAGTTTGATTTCCCACCTAAGAGGATTTCAAATCCAAATTCAACATCTCTAGCTTACCCATTCCTGATTGACTCAGTAATTATTTAAGTCATGAATGGGAGAGATATTTTAATCCCAGGTCATCAACTATCAAAGCATCCTCCTCTGGTTTGTCTTCCTCTTTTGAGTGCTCAAAATGATTCCCTAATCTTGAATGTTAGGAGGTTCTAGATGTGAACTATACCAAGGATATTGTCGTATCTTGAATAGTCTATTCATCATTGATGGAAGAGCACAAGGCACACATTATCAATGAATACTTCCTTTGGTTTCCAAATATTTTTATGGGATCTACCTCTTTTTTCACTTTTGGTTCCTTGAATTCCCCTGAATTTTGATCATCCAAAGGCTTATTCTTAAGACAGGTTCTTAAAAATTGTTCGTAAGTGTGATAGAACCTACATTTGAATGAGACATTTTCATAGTCCAAAACTTAAATCCATTCCTTGGATTCAAACAAGGTGATGGCCAAAGGAAAAGGTTTTGTAAGATCCATGTTAACATAAACCCTAGCATATGTTTCTAATAGACCTTAGTCATTTTAGCCGAATAAATGAATTTTCCTAGTTAATTTCCAACTTGTTAAAGGATATATGGTTTCCTTAGTTCCATTGGGAGCTTGTATATCCAAGCCCAAACTGGGACTAAGGTAAGATTCTTTATGTTTTTATTAAATCCATCTTCTCAAGGTCTTATAAATAGACCAACACACTCCATAAACTAAGGGTCTCTCCTAAAATGCCATCTCACAATTTTATTGATTTAAAAGTAACTTGAAAAAAACCTTGTGGTATTAGTCTCACATGTTTTACAAATATAATATTCCATTTTTTTGTTGAACCAGATTTGTAAGTCCCTTGCATTTGCCTAGTACACCAAGAATTTTTAGATTAGGGAATAATATTTGAGAAGTTAAATTATGGTTTAATTTCCTTATCAAAGATCTTGATGATTGGATTCAAATATGCTTTTGGTAGAATATGTGCTTAGTTGAATTTGTCTTTTTTCATTGCCTCCTTCCTGCTTGTTATTGTTTTTCTTTGTGGCCTATTCTTCGCTCACATTTCACTACTTCCCTGATGCCATTATGCTCCTTCACTAAACCAAATAAGGCAATTATTCCATATAACAACCATAAAAACTCAACTTGGGGAATAATAAAAAGCTTACAAAAAGTTGGAAGTTGAAAATAAACCAACAACAACACAAAAATAAAAGAGAAAATACCAGACAAGGATTAAAAATGGGACTAAGAAAGGTCCTTTAGAGTCTCAGTCACCTTCCATTCCTCTTTTAAAAATTACAAATGTTTTTCAACAAATTGCTCTTCTATTTCCTCAATGTCAACTACTTTTTTCTTTGTTTAGCTTTTAATTCTTTTACTTGGGTAAACTTGAAGAGATATCTCCTTTCTCTTCCTCATACCTTCCCACAACTTATAAGTTCTAGTAGCATAATTTTTAATGGTGGTCCTACTCGATTGGAGTACCTCCCTTAGATCATCCTTAAATAAATTTTGAAATATTTCTAATTGTTTAATTCTTTCCTTTAACTTAAAGACTTCCTCCCTTAATTCATAATCTTCTCCCAACATATTCTAATGATCTTTATTAAAATGTTTCTCAACCCCAAGCTTAGGTAAATACCCATTGATTTATTGATGGATAAGGTCGATCATGGCATTTCATTTGCTATTTTTATTAAAGAGAAATTTGAAAATGTTGAGCTAAAGGTTGGACTCTTTTTCTAAGGTTTTGATCCTACTTAACAAGTCCCCATCAGAGGCTTCTATCTCCTTCTCTTCACATACTTTATTCCCTTTAACATTTACTTGCATATATGTCCATGTCCTTGTCATCCCTTATTCATTTTAATAGAGTAATCTCCTTCATGAAGAGTGCACTCCTCTTCTGCATATATTTTGATATCCTTTGGGTTCGACAACACTAAGAGAGATCTCAGGCTTAAGAATTGGCTTAACTAACTGAGACTAAGCTTCTTGGACCATTAAATAACTAAGGACTTGGTGAACTGGGATCTCCAACTTACCCAATTGAACATTAACGATCAAATTTTCCAATAACATTAGCAAAAAAATTGAAAAACTTACCAACTTCTTGTGTCTACAATGGTTAAGTAGATCAAATTTATAAGAAAACCACCTTTATATATATCCTCTAGGGTAATGTATTTGATGATTTAGAGAACAACTTCACTTCGTGGGTTTAGGAGGGACTCTTTGAGGTAACCATCCTAGAATTGACTTAATTTTATATTTTCCTCTGAGAAACATCTTAATAGCTTCCTCTTTACATCTTATGTACTTATAAACTTTTAAATCTTCTATGGACATATTGGTTGCCTTGGCCACTTCAAAATTCAGACCTCTGATAACAAATTTCCTAGCTCCTCATGCCTTCACAAACTCAATAGACAAAACAAGGTCTTGACCTTTAATTATTTCCATATAATTTGCTAACCCTCCTTTGCAAAGGACATGCCACATAATATCACTGTGTTTAACTCCTTCGCAGGATGAGGGTTCCACTTTCACCCTTTCCCCACCCATAGGAAATGTAAAGGATTTTCGTGCGTCATGGAAACCTTCTTTGTTACTAAATATATAATATATATTTATATACATACGTACATACATACATACATACATATATATATATATATATATATATATATATATATATATATATATATATATATATATATATATATATATATATATATATATATATATATATATAAAATTATAATAATAAAATATACTATATATAATATATTTTATTATTATAATTAATTATAATAAATATATAGAGAGAGATTACTATATATTTATTATAATTACATTATAATGTTTTAAAGATAAAAGATCAATATTTTAAAACCAATCAAATGGAGAGTTTGTTAAAATTACACTCAAAATTTTAATCCTTTTATTACCATTTATTTAAAATATCAAAAAAATTGAGGGCAATAAGATCTTCCATCACGAAAACTATATCATTCAATAACTATTGATTGAGTGAGACATATCAATATAATATACATGTATTGATATAATAGAGGTTTTATTTGAAAAAAGATAGAGTCAAAACATATATATTTGTATTGAGAATGGTCTCATATAAGGAGTTAAATGTCAATTGCCATACCATTAACATCTTTCAGGAAACTTATAGTACATGTTTGCCTATTTGGTTTGACACATATTGCAAGAAAGGAAAGGCAAGATAAGTGATGAAGAAGAAGATGAGCAACAACATAAATTTTTTATTTGGTTTGTTCTTCATGTCTAAAATACAATACAACACCAGTGTGGTGGTAATTTAGGAACATTCATTATATATGTATAAATTTCCACCTTGTTTCCCACACAATTATTAGTTGAGAGATGATAAACACTAAGGAAATATGCAACAGATAAGACATGAGTGTCTATGTGAAACTATTGGACACCTCAATAAATCATTGGTTTACAACTTTTCTTGTTCCTTTTATCTACCTTCGATTGGATCATTATAACTATTACACTAACAACACACCAATCAAAACCATAATTTTGACCAATGTATAATTTCACTAGAAGAAACCTTCCTTGAGTCACTTAATTTATATTTCATGAAAAAATTATTATAAATTTAGTTAGATTTTTAAACTTTATTATTCTTTATTTATGATTCATATTCAAAGATATTTCTTCTTTTAAAAAAAAATATTTATATCTCTTTTACTTGATCCTGATGGCAAGGTTATAAGTTTTAATTTGAATTTGTGGTGGAAGAAATGGGCCTATAGACTGCACTTTCTTCCCTGTGAGAGTTCTTAAGTGTTGGAGATATTCAGGCCCTAGTTTATGCAATCAGAAATGCATCACATCTATAAATCAATCATAACTCAGAGAAGTAGATCCTCCTTACACTTTTGATTAGGGATACATTAGATAATCAAGAACACGACAAATATGTGGATCCACAAAACCAAATAAGGGGATCTCTTAACACAACAATAATACTAAGAAGGGTTCCAAAGCCTCTATTCAAGAAAAACCATGCAATAACCCTAAATAAGTCCTATGTTTTCATATTCACTATACTAATAACAAGTAAATCAAATAAATCTAATCTAGTGCTCACTAAAGCTTGTGGCATAATATGGAGGTCAGTAAACAAATGAAAATAAACATGCATAAGAGAATCTCAATTAATCTATGTATGAGTAAGACCCTGATGCATGGAGAAGAAGAGTAATATTATTCAAAATCCAATACTTATGCTACTTATATCTACTAAAGAGAGGAGCAAAGTTAGAGAATACTTACTTGAAAGACAAACCTGTTGAGACTCAATCTCTCCCTTGGCCAAAGGGGTTTCATAAAAGGTTATTATTGTTTTTAAGGATCACTAAGAAAGGCTAAAGCATCCAAGACTTCTCCATAAGACTATATTATCCAAGTAGAAACCCTAAGCTAAGACTCCTCAAGTAGACTGGTGGAAGAGCAGATTGTAAAAAAGTGTAAATGAATAATAACTCTTGATCTCTATCTAAGAATGGAAAAATGATCTTGTATATATAGGCATATTTAACCTTAAGCCCTTCTAAAAGTTTTAGCTGATAGAGTCGACCCAGTCAACCTAGTACTGATATTGATAAAAACTCACCAGGTCATGGGCTAGGTCGGCCAAAAGCTGACTTAGACCCTAAATGAGTTTTACCAATAAGAGTACAAGGTCGACCTAGTCGACCTAGTACAATAAACTATCAAAAGGGGTTTTAGGTGAGGAAAAAGGATACGAAAGATGGGAAATGACTAGAGGAGTATGCAAAACAAGAGTAATGGCTTAGGGAATGTTTTTTAGAGCTAGTTTGATTAGTAATAAGTGACAATAAGTGATAACAATCCTATAAACCACCAATGGTCTACCCACCCCTTTCCCAGTACACCCCTTAGGGCATGTACTCAAAGAGATTGAGTCTCGACGGGTTCTTACAAGATAGAAAACATCGGTAATTGATAAAGTTTGAAAATATTGTGTATACCTATGTCCTACTCAAATCTCATAATGTGTCACTCAGGTGCAATAGAGGATGTTGCTTCGAGAAAGAACATAGTAACACACAATGTTGAGGCTAAAAAAAGGTTGTAGTATTTTTAAAAAAAATAACTAAAAGTAAATGATGGAAAGGGAAATAATTGAAAAGTAAAATGTATGTGTACCTTGACTTACCTTTATCATTAGATGGTTATCTGCTGTGTTTGTAGTTTTGATTATGGAGGGTGTAGAGACTACTTTCGACAAACCCAAGAATACAAAAGTAAAGAGCAAAAACAAACAAATGTAAGAAAGCCAAGATAACTGGTGCTATGTAGATAGGACATACTTATAAATTTGGTAAGCTGGGGTGACAAGTGCTATGTTAAACCAAATGACCAAGTCAAAATTTAGAGTAAATCGAGTAACCGAAAAGCCAAGGCTACTAAAGATCAAAAAAATCAAAGAAGTAAACTTTGAGTAAGAAAGGAAAACTCACCAAGTCAAACCAAAGATACATGTTAAATGGATGGTAATCAAACATCAATGTAAAATTATTAACAATCCTTAATTAAACATAGATGGGCAAACAAAATGATAAAACAAAATTCATGAGTGAGTAGTAACAATCCTTACTCAATAATCAATGGAAAAAGGTGCATAAACGGGAAAACAACATTGATGAATGAGAAGTAACATGCCAACCTCACTCAATAATGAAAAAAGTACATGAAAGTAAAAATGAACTCAGGTGTCCACAAAAAAGGTAGTACAAAAATAACAAATGTTAAAAGAAAGCAAAGTATGTCTAGACATGTAGAGCTGTGGTGTAAAGAAAGTAATCCATAGTTGCTCAAATATGTTGTTTTGCTCTAAGGATAGATGAAAATGAAACAAAGTAGTGCTAGCATGTTTTTAAGATATGAAGAAGAATGAAGTAGAGAAGAGGGAAAAATATTTAGAATCACACATGCCTGTCAAGGGGGAAATGAAATGGGTGGAGGGGAAAATAAAGGAAAAACCAAGGTAGAGGAACTCTTTATCAAAGTCAAAACACTCAAATTAGGTTTGTCAAAATAAGAGGGCTGTCAACCTTAGGAATCTAAAGAACTTCTCTTAGCCACACAGGTCTTAGGTCAAAAAAGTATGTAGATCATCCCATGAAGGCTATATGTATGAAATGTAAAATGGATCTAGCATCCCACAACATGTTCCCCATTCTTTAGGACCCCTTATAGAGCCATCGATCTACTATGAAGATTGGATACTTGTGTGAGAAAGTAGGTAGCACCACAAAGTTTTTTGAATTCTCCTATTCTAATCTAATGCACTATTGCACCTCAATGGACCTTGACTCTATTTTGAGGCCAACTATGGAGTTTGAGATTTGATTGAATATAAGATATGTGCTTGTAATCATGTCTTTTGGTGTGATTTTGAATCTTGATATTTATATGTTGTCTTTTGTATATCATTGCCTTTTGTTTTAAATGATTTAAATTTTAGCTTTCTTAATGGATTTTTCTATTCCTCCTACATATGGATTTGAAAAACCAAACATGGGTGCTAAAGATGACTTTCATTTGAATATTTGGGATTTGGTTGCTAAAAAAGAGAAACTCAAAGAGTATGGTGTCTAAGAGTCTCACAAATCTAGGTAAAATAAAAGTGTTATCTTGATTTTTACCTTATTTTATCCAATGTGGAGTGAAAGGAAAAGAAATTAAGAAGAATGAAACATGAAACAATTTGAATTACTTCAAATCACAAAAAATGTGACAAAGGGTGAAAAAGGGATATAATGATAGTAAAGTGTGATTCCTCATCATAAGAATAAGAGAAATATAGGAAAACATGTTAACATAGATTATTGTGCAGATTTTATCCATAAAATAAATAAAAGCCAAAGTGGAGAATAAAGATCAAGAACTCTTAACCATTGTAAAACACATTCTAGAAAAGGAATGATAAAATGGTTATTTTATGAGGAGGGACAGGTCCTATCCATGGTATTACATTTCAACTCATAACATAGAAACCCACGAGGGTGCCAAAAAGTATTAGAAAAATAAAGGAGATAAGAAAAATATGGTATTTGTGAGGAAGGCCAGGTCCTATCCACGGTCTTACACTGCAACTCACAAAATATAAATCCAAGGGGTACCAAAAAGTGTGTAAAAAGTATGAAAATAAAGAAGATAAAAGTACATCATGAGGAAGACCAGGTCCTATCCATGGTTTTAAAATGCAACTCATGAAACAAAGAGAGAAAACCAAAAGACCAAAAAGAAGGACTAAGGTTTGTGAAAAGAGAGAACTATTGCAGAGGGGGAGACCCATGTAAGTACCCTACAAAAAGTGTTAAATAGGTAGCATATAAAAAGCATGACAAGCAGGGAAGGATCTTATAGTAACATTTATATCAAGGATGAGCATGTGAGAGACAAGTTTGTGTCTCAAAAGATTTCTTGAAGTTGAATTAGTTTGGTATCATGCCAGGTAGAATAAGAGTGGGCATTGCAAGATGCCCCAAAGGGTAAGTAGATGTAGGGATGAGCATTGTAGGATGGTCTAAATTCTACAATGACATGTGGGTGGGCATAATAAGATGCCCCAAAGGCTATAGTAATGTGTGGAAGGGCATCACAAGATGCCCCACAAGATGAAAAGAGGAAGAAAAGATAAGAAGCAAAAATAACCCCATATAGCATCTAAATGGATTCAAGTTGTCCAAGAAGATTCTGATAGGGGACTTCATGATGATTTTAAGAAAATGAACAGAATGCTAAGGAAAATCAGAGAACTGAGTCATATAAATAGAATAGGTAGTAAGAGTACAGAGTCAAATGGGTCAACCTAGTAATGTAAATTGGGGAAAATAGAGTTTGATAAGAGTACAGAGTCGAATGGGTCAACCTAGTACTGTTATCTAACTGGTAAAATAGATATAGGGTTGACTAAGTTGACCTAGTATTATAGGCAAGGGAATAAATAGTCTGTAAGAGACTGTGTCAAACATAATGATAGTATACTAAAAATAGAGAAAAATATTGCAATGTACTTTGAAGTAAGAAATGCAAAGAAACACACAATCAATTGGGTCAATGAGGATGATCTAATTGAGGCACACACCACAAAACCTTGCACCAATTTTGGCTAATGCAAGTTTTTGAAATACAACATACAATGAGCAAAGAGCAAGCAATCAACTTGAAAAGCAAATGCTAACTAAGTGATCATCCTAAATGTTATTAGATTATTATAAAGTGTTAATTTAAGTGTTAAAATGAAGTTGGATGAAAGTAGGGAACTAGAAAGTAATCTATGGATAGTTTTAAGATGTTTAATTAGGTTAAAAGGGATTTATGTTGGCAAAGGTATTGGCTTGGTATTGGGGAATACCCCCTCACTTCATAATCTCACAATAATAAGGCCGTCAGGTGCTTTGTCAATATATACCATTAACCACGTGTTTATACTTGGCCAGAAAACCAAGTTTGCTTCCCCTTTGGTGATGAAATCCAAGTAGGTAGGCCTTGGGTAGACAATTATTTATATGCATTTTGAAGTTATGTGATTTGGTAGTGTGTGCAAGAAAGATAAAAATTGTGCAACTAAATGATATATTGAAAAACCACCTAATTAGACTATGCAATCTACTCTAAGCATGCAAACAATTGAAAGTGAAAGTGTGAAGTGATTACTAGCATATAGTTGTTAATTCTTAATTTGAAACATAGTAAAAATTTGGTTCAGATGATAGTGTATGTATATACTACAAAACAGTGTCAACAATGTTGCTACTATATTGCTGAAGCAAGAGTTTTTTAAGAACTATGTCAACAGGGTCGACCTAGTCTTTTAAATAAAAGATAAAATATATAACTAGATCAACCAGGTTGACCTATTTTTTTATATTATGGTAGTTTTAAAGACTACTAACTATTCAAAATAGAACTATAATAACTGTAATGAAAGAGAGAGAAACAAAGGAACCTTGGTGGGTTTGAAGATGTTGAAGATTATGAGATTTCTATTGAAGTGCCTTGAATGCTACTTGTAAATTCTACCAATTGCATTGAATGGGTTGACCTAGTTCTGAAATTCCCTATTTATTGAATCTTGTCAAGATGACTATACCATCTTGGCTGACTTAGTATGTTTTCTAAAAACTATTTGGAATATTATACCAGGCTGGTCAACCTAGTATGTTTTCTGGAAGCTTGTAAGAGTATTGTGTCAACCTGTTCGACCCAATAGCCTATCTAGAAGTGAAAAAGAATATTGTGTTGACCTATTTGATCTAGTAATATGTATTTTATGAATACTTGCACATAAAAAATAGAGTCATTTAGATGTGACTATGTGTTAAACCTACATGTAGAAGTTAGAAACTATATTGGCCTTGTCGACCTAGTATCACAAATATAGAAAATTTATAAATAAAATGATATAAAATGAAAAATGTGAAAGAAAACCTGTAAGGTTTAGATTCATGTTAGGTTCACTAGAATGTATGCAATCGGAAATGCATCACATCTATAAATCAATCCTAACTCAGAGAAGATAGATCCTTCTTACACTTGTGAATGGGGATACATTAGATAATTAGGAACATGACCAATATGTGGATCTACTAGACCCAATTATGGGATCTCTTATCACAACAATAATATTAGGGAGGGTTCCAAAGTCTCCAATCAAGTAAAACTATGCAATAACCCTAACTAAGTCCTATGTTTTCATATTCACTATACTAACAACAAGTAAAGCAAATAAATCTAATCTAGTGCTCACAAAGCTTATGGAAAAATATGGGGGTTAAAAAATAAATGAAAACAAACATGCATAATAGAATTTCAATTAAGCTATGTATGAGTAAGACCCTAATGTATGAAGAAAAAGAGTAATATTATTCAAAAGCCAATACTTATGCTACTTCTATCTACTAAAGAGAGGAGCAAAGTTAGATAATACTTACCTGAAAGACAAACCCATCGAGACTCAATCTCTCCCTTCTCCAAAGGGCTTTGTAAGAGGTTTTTGTGGTTTTTAAGGATCACTACGAAAGGCTAAAGCATCCAATACTTCTCCACAAGATTATATTCTCCAAGTAGAAAACCTAAGCTAAGACTCCTCAAGTAGAATAGTGGAAGATCAGAATGTAAAAAAACATAAATGAATAATCATTCTTGATCTCTATCTAAGAATGGTAAAATAATCTTATATATATAGGCATATTTAACCCTAAGCCATTTCAAAAGTTTTGACCGATAGAGTCGACCCAATCGACCTAATACTGATATTGACAAAAAATCAATATGTCAGTGGCTAGGTTGGCCAAAAGCTGACATAGACTCTAAATGAGTTTCACCAATAAGAGTACAAGGTCAACCCAATTGACGTAGTACTGTAAACTATCAAAAGGGGTTTTAGGTGAGGAAAAGGGCTACAAAAGATGAAAAATGACTAGAGGAGTGTGAAAAGAGGAGTAATAGCTTAAGTAATGTTTTTAGGAGCTGGTTGGATTGGTAATAAGTGGCAATAAGGGATAATAATCTTGAAAAACACCAATGGTTTACCCACCCCTTTCTTAGTACACCCCTTAGGGTGTTTACTTAGAGAGATTGATTCTCGATGGGTTCTTACAAGATATAAAGGATCAACAATTGATAAAGTTTGAAAATATTATATGTATACACCAGTTACTCAAACATATTGACAAATATTCTACATCCTTGATTGATTAATTGTAATCATCCTATTACCTCCATCATGAAAGGCTTGAACAACAAGGGGTTTATTTTATGCTTATGTAATCTCAAATTAGTGGGCATATCCAAGATCAACACAAGAATTTTTCCTTCTTTTTCCAATGCATTGTTCCAGGTAGAAAACCATGCATGCATATGACTTAATGCAAATGCCTTATATGTATTGAACACCATCATGATAATATTGGGCTTTTGGGGTACTAATCAAATATTTGTAAATAAATGTTTACCACATTTTTTTTGAGAAATCTCTTTTTTTAAATAATTACATATTGTTTGTTTATTTGCATTTGTAAATTTCTTTTGGTTGAGTCTTGGGCAAAATCTAACTTAATGGAATGTTGAAGCTTATCGATATCCATATTAGTAGTTCACGTGTCATGATCACAGAGTTCATGGACAACCACATGTAGCTTATAGGTAATACCTGATGATATATGTCAATTAGTGAACAATCATAAAGACTTTAAAAAAGGTACTATCTAAATCAACCTACACTTAGCAAAAATCCACCTGGGTGTTAGACAAATATTTCATACCAAGATGAATCTATGGTGAAGGCTTCACCATAAAAATGCCTCAGGTGTAAATATTTTTTAAAGGGTTATAATGAATAATAGGAAATTTTGTTTTCATCTAATTTTACAAGAGAGTCCTAAGTTATTTTGGTTGAAAAGTTACTCTTTAAAACAAGTAGACACCTAATTTTGGTTTGGAGATAGTTTTGGTTGTCAAATTACATTATTTTAGGGTACTTAAGTGTTTGTTGATTATTGATAAATTTTAATTTCTTATTGGCATGTTTTCCCCTCTATTATATCCATTGTTGCCCTGGGTTTTCCCTTCCCCTTTCTCTCTCCTCTTTCTCTTTCTTCCATGGTTTTTTTTTTTGTTATTTTCAGCTTGCTTTCCAAAACCATGTATGGTTTTGGTGTGGGCCCTTGTGACACTTGTTTTATGGGTATCCCATGGCTTTTGGTCTATGTTTTCAACCTTTCACACTCATTGTGTATCAATGTGTGTACCAATTTGGTCTTAATTTGAATTCGATAACTATATAAACACACATATGCATTAGTGCATATATGACAAGTGAAGTGGACATGAAATTGAATGTAAAGTTTGAGAGTGACAATTGAATGTGAAAAGAAAGAGTCAAGTGTTTAGTGAAGCATATAATTTCAACATTTGGAGAAATTTTTGAATCAAAAGTTAAAGTCTTTATTGTATTATGTCACTTATTTATGCTAGTGAAAATTTTATTTTAAAATAGAGTCCTGATATTAGTGGAGGGATAACACAAGCTCCTCACTAATTCCTTCATTTTTTATTAGTATATGAAAAATTGTTAGGTTTTTAGAGAAGGATATTAGTATTCGAGAGATCTACATAGAACTTAGGAAAAATGAACAAGGTTTTTGGAGCCTTGATGTAGGATAATAAGGTTCTGTAATCAGTTTTAAAATTTTTAAAGGTGCCCAAAACCATATGTTGATGTTTCTAGTAGGCTTAGAACCATCCCAACAGTTTTGGTTTTCTGATAAAGTTTATATACTCATCTTTAAATTTCTAGGTTTTGTTCATATCACATTTTATAGTTGTTTTATGGTTCTTACTTATTATCTCTAGATTTGTGATAATTCAACGATTCTATTAGAACCCTCTCTTTGCAGTTATTCTAAAATATTCATTATTACAATTAGGCATGTTTTTTTTGTTTTATTAGGGCAAATATAATCATCCATGCTTGTATGTGGTATAGGTAAAAGTAATGCATTTTGATGTAAAGCCACTTTCCCTATACTACATTTTGGTGAACTCATCCTCTGTTATACCCATTAGAGTTAGATCTTGCTTCTATTGTGTTAGATTTGATTGTTCTAGAGTTTATTATATTTATTCGTAATCTATTATCCCTATTTATTTTGTGTTACATTCTAAACCCTAGGTTACATTGCTTGCATATTGTTTAAAACTTTAGTGTACTTGTGATGGGTCACACTTTTAAATGTATTTTTTCAAAGTGTTACAAATGCTTTTATGAATGTCATGTCTTTTCATAATGATGTAAATTATAGTAATTGTAATTATTAGGATAAAAAGGGTGATAATGATGAAAGATTACAACAAATAAGTTTTTTGATAAAGGTAAAGTGAGGTTTTTGGAAGGGTCCCTTCCCTTTTACATACATGGAACAAGAAAAAATCCAAAAAAATCCCAAATAAATACACTTAGAACAACATGGCTAACAAAAATATGTTGATAAAAAACAAAGAGAAAACAAAAGGTCTAGAGTTAAAAAAAATGAACAACAACAAACCAAAAACAAGTTAAACTAAACATCAATTCAATTAAGGACTGCATCCAATTCTTTACCCAGGTCTCCAATACCACCTTACTCCATCTCAATAAACTTGCCTTTGTTTCTCTTACTCATCCTCTAGCTACATTGATCAACTTTCCTAGCTTTGATAACTTCCTTCAACACATTTATATTAGAAACACAATTTTTAATTGTTAGCTTGTTATTATGAAAAATATCCTTGATATCTTCCTTAATTTGAGACTTGTCACTTTTTAGTTTGGAAATTATTTCCTCTAGCTCCCTTATCTTTTGGATGGCATTTTCCTTTTCGCCTATGACCTTTAGAAGGTTGGCCTAGCTTGTGCTCCCAACAGAGGAGAGTTGAATTTTATTTATTAAATCCTTGATGCCATCATTATCTTTTATAATCCAATTTATAAGGTTCTTATGAAGGTCTAAATCATGCATCATCAATCTCTGTTTGTATTGAAAATATTCACCAATATATTCAAAAGCTCTCTTTTTTCCTTTGACATCATTGATACCCTGAATGAAAGCCCACTCCTTTAGCTCAACTTCCTTATTCATCAGGGTGTCAACCTACATAGGCTCCAAGGCTTGCTCCTCCTTACTTACTGAATAATTACTCGACATCCTTGAAACAATGTCATTAGATGCAAAATTTTCCTCCTCTGAAACTGAAGTAACAACAAGAGGGGATTTCTCACTAGTGAACCATTCATTTGCCTTGGGAATATTGATGGAGATAGTTTTCAACTTATTCCCCTTCCCTCCATTTTTAACAACCACCTTCTCTTTCTTTCCAGGCTCGATAATTTTGATCGGTGGAGAGGGACCAATTGCCAAAAATTTAGCTAATTAAGTAGCATAAATATTAAATCTTAGTGTATGGGGATAAAAAGTTTCCCAAATTTTGCTTCTATGAGCAAATTCTCAAGTGATAATAACAAATAAAAGGAAAAAATGATAACAATTTTATTACAAAAATGATTCAACAGGGAAAAATGGTATGAGAATACTACCTTATATCTTCCCTCTATGGTTATGTACCTCATTATTTGGTGTGCCACCTCATGATAGGGAGAAGGAAGGGATTTTCTCAATCAGGTTCTCTTCCTCCTCAAGAAATTTATCAAATTCTTCATTTTTGTCCCTCTTCTACTTGTAGTATTTCCTCCCTTACATACTTAATCCTGTAACTTGTGCAATGAGTTTTTTAGTGATAAGGATCTAAATGCCCCTCATATCCATGGAACATCCTTTCCAATATCTTGTGAATTCCATCAAGATGTGTTGACCATATTCTTTGATGATTTCCATATATTTTGTGAGGCCTCTATCTTACAAAATGCTTCATGTTTCAGCGCTTTTTTTGATAAGTCCTACATTAGATGGTTCAAAAATACAACAATATCCTCCCATGATGCAAGATTCTATATTATTTCTTGAATAACCCTCTAACTAAACACTATTATCTTTTATAAACCAAACTTACAATGAATAATGATTAAATAGACAATCCCTATTCTTTAAAGGAGAAATGATGCCATCAAAGTCATCAATAACATTTAAAACCTTGGGAGTGGACCATGATTTAACATGACTCACATAATCTTTTCACTGGCTTCCTAAATTATTTCTAAAAAGGGAGGAATGATTTCAATACATTAAATCCACATTATTAATGAGAAGCATTAACATAAGGTACCAAATGAAGATCCATTTAAGCTTTGTGATCATTGAAACATAGTTAAACTAAAAAAACACTAACATGTGCTTCCATTTCCAAAATTTGACACACCTCCAATGGAAGTTCTTGCACTTTATTCCACCTTAAATGGTTTTGAGCTAAGATACCCTTGTTTTCAAACCAATAAAAAACCTTATTTACTTCTCTATATGTGTGGATTATCTTCATTTCTTGAAAGGATTGGACAATATCAAATGCATCCTCCATAAGCTTTCAGATTGACCAGCTAGGAACAAATTTACTGTTAAGGTAGTTAATGATGTTCAAAGAATCACCTTCTATGATAAAATGAGTGGATCCTATATCTTTGGCCACCTACACCTCCCAAAACATTTCTTAAGATTTTGTTACGTGATTAGATTGAAATCCTAGGTTCCCAACATATGCAACTAACAAATAACCATTGCTATCTCATAAACGCTCCTCTACTTTCCTTTCTTGGATTCCCCTTAGAAGCACCATAAAAATTTAGTTTGACCCATCTTGGAGAGGTTTAAATCCATTTAGTTAAACTTCTAGCCTCCTTTTTTGAATTAATGTCCTTATCTCTATACATGGTTAAGTTCCAATTGGTAGCAATCTTCTACTCCTTAGTCATCAACTTGTTCTTAACTTTAGATTCAAAAAAAGCAAAATTTTCTTTCAATAAATTAATTATTTTTAAGGCTACCTATGAGCTACTTCTTTTCTTACCTTTGAAATTTATCTAATTTATTTCTTTCTAAATGCCCCAAAATATATGTGGTAAATCCATATGCCATAGATTTTTTAGACTTTGACTCTTGAAAGGAGCCTTCCATTAGCACCACATTTTAGATATTATTGAAGGCTAAACCCAGTCCACCTAAAACTTGGAAATAATTAATCCTAAAACTTTAAAGGCAATAGAGCAATATAACAACAAATGAACAATCTATTTTGCATTACTTTCACACATAACACATATGTTAGGGATATGGAGTTTATTTTCATTAGATTATCAATGGCGAGAAGTTTATTTTGCACAATTAGCTAGTAGAAAAGGTTGATTTTCATAATCATGTCCTTATTCTAAATCTTAATCCATGATATATCATTAGGGGTCTCTTTTAAATCAACAATTTAACCATATTTCACACTAAAGTTACCACCAAAGGAATCCTCCCACACCAATTCATCTTCATTTCTTGTTCTACAAACATAAACTCCATTGAGGAGTTCACTCAATTTGGTCATAATTATACTTTCTTCTTAGTTTGAACTATCCAAAGATAGAATTTTCCAAACTCTGCATGAACCTCTATCTTCAGTAGAGTCAATAACTCTATCCCTGTACTTCTTCCTAGCTAATTTACAAACTCTTTTCCAAGGCTCTAACAAGTGAAGAGGAGAGCTGAGAATCCATGAATCTTCCCACTCTTGATTAACAAATTCTAGAACCAAGATCCTTTTAGGAGATTATCATCCCACAACCATTTTTTAGCCTCCCAAGCATCCAAGTATTTATATTTGAGGATTTTAGTCCATTGATTTGTTTCTTTAAGAAACCTCTAGCCCATATTAGCATCCAAAGCTAAATTCATAGTCTTAATTTTCTAGATACCCAACCCTCCAAAAATATTGGGGAAACAAACTTTATCGCATGCCACCAAAGAGAATTTATTCTTCTCGTCCATGCCTGACCAAAGAAACCTCTTATGAATTTTCTCAATCTTTTCAACAATGATCTTGGGCATTTTGAAAAGTGACACAAGATAAATAGGGAGGATTCATAGAGTAATCTTGACCACCTATAAATTTCCTACCTGTGAAAGTAAGCAGTCTTTCCATCCGATTAGATTTGATTGAAACCTATCCAAGAGATAGTTAAATAATTTAATAGAAATTTTAGCATGAAAGAGAGCCATACTGAGATAAGTATAAGGGAACTATTTTATATCACAACCCAAAACTCTAGCATTTTACTTTGGTAAATAGGTGAGGTATTTATTAAAAAAAAAGATCTCGTATCCAAATTGAACTTCTGGCCTAAAGTTTCTTCATAATATTTCAAAACTTCTTGAGTTTCTTAGCCTCCTTGATTGGCACTTAAACTAAAATTGAAGTAGAACCAACAAACTGTTGATTGTAAATTATATCCATACCTCACGCTAGCTGAATTCCTTTGATTTTACCCTTTTTGATGGTTGTAGATAAAGTTATGCTAAGGGATTCTACCATTATTATAAATAGGAAGGGAGATAAAGGATCTCATTATCTTAACCCTCTTTCACTAGGGAACAAACCCTCAGGGGAACAATTAGTAAAAATATAAAATATAACGACTTAGAGATATAAGTTATAATAATATTTTTACAGAACCAAATCAAGACAAGCCCACGACACTATATCATACACTTTGTTCATGTCTAAATTTAAAACCATAAATTCTTTTTTCCCCTTTTCTATAGAATAGATCATCTTATAGACAATGACTATTCCATCTTGGATTTTCTTCCCTATGTCAAAACCACCTTGTTATTTGGAGATAAGATGTGGAAGCAAAGTTTAGATACTAAGAACCATAATTTTGGTGAAAATCTTGTAAATTATGTTACATAGGGTTATTGGCCTAAAAAATTTAAATTCCTTAGCTCCCAGTTTCTTAGGAATTAAAGTAATAAATGTGTTATTTAGCTCCCTTCAAATCTTTCCTATAGAGGGGAATTCATTAGCAACCGCCGTCACATCTAACTTAACAATTTCCCAAAACTATTGGAAAAATACCATAGGGAAGCTGTCAAGTCCTGGCGCTTTGTCTCCTTCTAGGGAAAAGACCACAAATTTAACTTCATCAATAGTTACAAGATTCAACAAACTCTTAGTTTCATCTTTATTTATGATCGATGGGATCAAATCAATAATTATATTAACCACTTCCTCATTACTAACACTATCCCCATAAATAAGACTTATATAGAAATTAAAGGCTTCTTCCTTGATAATATTTGGGTCATCACTAGAATCCCCATTCTCTCTGATAATATCATATATTATATTGTTGGTTTTATGTTTTAGAGTGGAAATATGGAAGAATTTGGTATTTATGTCTCCATTTTAAATTGAAACAACGCTCAATTTATGCCTCTCAAAAGTTTATTCTATGGCTATGATTGAATGGCACTCACTACGGAGTTCTTTCTCTAATGAAAACATTTTTCGATCCATGCCATCTAAAGCTATCTTCCTCTTGAAATCTATAATTTCCTCCTTTATTTTTCTCTTCTTTTCAAAGATAAACCCATATGTTTCTTTGTTCCATCTTTTGATATTGATTTTTATGTTTTTGAGTTTCTTGTTGATGCTAAACATAACTGTAACTCTGATGTCTATGCTCCAACACTCTATAATTCTCTCCTTAAAATACAAATGATGTATTCACATATTTTCAAACTTAGAACGTGTATGGTCTCTTTTTTCATTTATTTCCAAATTCAACATATTGGGTTTGTGGTCCGATCTAGTTTTAGGTAGGGATGATAAACATAAACTATGTGATCATCCATTCTAGAGTAGTAATAATTCTATAAGTCTAACTTGGATCAAATTATATCCAAAATTCCTATTATACCAGGTACATTTAGCTCTTTTAAGCTCCACATCAATCAACCCATTAGCTACAACAAAGCTTGTTAAGTTATCCATACTTTCATGGTATTCATGTTTACTTCCTTTTATTCAAAATTGGCCACCATGAATGGGAGTAATTCAAAACTTTGATGTATTTGACCTTAAATTTTTTGATATCCATTAGGAAGGTCATGTGTTAGTTGGTAATGCTCCAGGATGATAGGTAGCGTGTCTTCATTATTAGCTTTCAAGGTCATTTAGCATGGTCTAGTTGGTAGATAGGTCAAGTCATATTCTCTTTTCATCAATTTGTCTTTCTTCATGGTATTTATTATGTGTTTAACATTATTTAAGGTAAATTTGACAAATTTAAGGTTAAGTATGAAATCAGGTTGATGGAGAACTATGCTTAAGGAGACAAGGTGGTGACCCTTCCAGGATAACCATGGTCTAAAGCTAACCAAATTGACAAAAAAACCAAGCTAGTAAGCTGATCATATTGTTTATCAAACAATTTGGAAGGATTAAGGTAATTTTGAAAAATTTAAGGTATTTCACTACTTTGGCCTTATTGTATATTCTAATATTGAGATGATACTTGCTATTTATAATCTAATGTAAAGGTTTTCAAAGGTAATGGTATGTACATATACATGTTCCAAGACCTATTAGAATGTTTATAATGTGTAAGAGGTAGAAAGTAAGTTAGAAATGAAATTTTGAATTAGAACATGCAATCATTACTCTTGCAAATACTTGTAAATGAAAGTTCCTGGCTAGAAATGAGAGAAAATGCATTTAAAATAGATCAAAGGACCAAGGCACATTTTAATGGATTCAATAAGGTTCAACTATGTTTGAACAAACTTGAAAAATTCATTTCAATGTATATCCATAAAGAAGCCTTTTAATAGAATCAGGGTCCAAACTTGCATATATATGTTGTCATAAAGTTCATCTCAAGAGGTTACATGCCTAGTCTCCAAGGGTTCTCATTATTTTAATTGTGACCTAGTGCCTTGAGGATATGGATAGCTAAGTCAATCCTCAAAAGATGTTATACCTTCCCAAAGAGTCTTCAAAACCCCCATGTAGCTCTCCTATCTGAATGACCACTCACAATCACTTCAAGTAATGTACTGGTAGACTGTGTACATTGAAATGAGGACAAAACAAGTTGGGAAAATCCATTTGCATAACCAAAATCATGATCATGGAGAGACATTGCTTATAGGGTCAAAATGGAATAAATGGGCCAAGAAGGAATAGATCACAAGCACAAAGAACTCAAACCTCAAGGCCTAATACCCAAAAAGGTCTAGTTATGTAGTGATTAAATGGAAGCATGAGAGGTTAAAAAGGGTAATGAGGAGAAGGTTAAAATTTTCACCCTTATTGGAATCATAAATAGATTATAATAACATGAAAAGTCTCATTCTAGGGAACTAATAATATAGGAGTCCAAATGTGGACCTACAAGCTGATGGTAGTCAACAAATGATAGTTTTGGTGTCTAATGGAGTGTAAATGGATTAGTGGAATGGAAATTAGAACTTAAAATATATTTTCAACACTTTAAAATGATATTAAAGTGCTAAAAGGATAGTTGAAGAGGGCTTATTCTCAACCTATAATCAGATTGTCTTAATCAACACATAAAGGCGTATCACACGAAACTGAGGAGTAAAAGAATGTGTATGATGAGAGACAAGTTTTGAGAGGTTTTAAAGGATTCAATAGAGGTTTTAAGCCATTTTTATATCATTCAAAACACTAAAGTGCCAATAATAAGATAACACTCATGCTATAATCAAGGCAGACCTATGAACACCTATAGATAAGTTTTGGGTAAATGAAGGAAACGTGTTGTCCATTGCTTGTGATTATGAGGTAAAGGGAAGTAAAATAGGTATATTAATTTTAATAATAAAATATCAAAAGGTTATTTTTTAATTAAAAATTTATTTAAGGCAATGAAAGGCCCAAAAGGGCTAATTAAGCCTAGTAGGCCTAAATGAGCATACTTAGGCCTGTGTATGAAGATTCAAAGAAAAATTGCATACTCTAAGGTGATTGGTCAATTGAGGAGCCTTAAGGGATAGGTTATGAGTTATAGTAAAACTATATGAAGATTTTAATCATTGATAAAGAAATAAAGTGGGAGGAAAAGGCTTATTAGGGTCATTTGAATAGGATTATGCACAAACCCTTGCATAGGGCTTAAGGAAGTTTCTAATGGTTTGAAGGGTCAATAATTTCAAGAGATCACTTGAAAATATCACATGATGTGGTAAATTCCTCATTAAGGTGTCTTTATTCCAAAAACAAGCACTCTCATCTCTTTTCCTTATCAAATAATCCCTCTCGAACACACAATCAAGTTTGGATTGCTCAAGAAGGGTAAGTTTGGTATGTGTGAAATTATACGAGGAGATCCATGGGTTCCTAAAAATATTAGAAAATAAGGAGGGGTTTTTTACTGATTATTATTGGGAATTTTTCTTTGGTTAGGTCCCTTAACTCTATGAATCATCCTTAAGACTCCAAATGCTCCTAAACACTACTTAAAACCCTAAAGAGACCCAATGGAAGAAGCAAGACTTTTAAACACTCATGATGGATTGGATAGACCTTTAAATCACTTAGAAAACCTTCATACTTATCTTAGGTACTTGACTGGGCATAATTTTTACATGTGTGTACTGTTGTTATATGAAAAAGGGCTTGAAAAACTTCCTTTTGTGTTTCTTTACATGGTTTTAAACTAGACAAAGATTTCTAATCGATTGAGGAAGGTCTTTGAGTAAATATATAAGTGTTATCATATATATAACACTTATTATGATCAACATTTATAATATTTGGAAATAATGTAGAATATAATCTAGATCAGCACATCACAAAAGATATAGGTGGACCAAGATGTCCAAATATTCAATATATGCAGAAATAGAATACCCTTAAGGTAGGGAAAAACCATACAATACTCCTTTAGGAATGAATAACTCCATAACGTCTCTTCGATGGGACAACTTCCAAAATCCTCTTTCAATAGAAGACTCAATGCTTACTTGATACCTTTATAATGATAATCATCTCCTTTATACAGACCTATATCTAACTAATAATGGATGAGTAACCTCCTAATCCCAATGTAGGTCAACCATTACCCAATGCACTAATTCCATAAGTTACTTCATTATATTAGTATATTAGACCCATATAACTAATTAAGGGGATGTGTGCCACATGTCAACATCTCTATCAACCCATATACATTAATATATTATATCTCTAGGTGCATACCATTCCTTCCCTCCTTTATATGTTTCATCCCCAAAACATAGGAAGAAACCAAATGATGATTTTGCTTCAAATCATTGCACACTTGTCTCCAATCTCGATCATCTAGCCATCCATATGTGATCTTGGTAGGTGATAGATCTCCAAGCTTATTTCCAAATTCCATTGTGCTCCTATGATTCCATTCATGATCATAATTGTACTACTTTGATATCCATGCATAATTATTCCTCTTTTGATTCCATATACCATATTACATTGCACTACTCTGATTCCATGCATGACCATAGTAGGTATTCTTCCATGCATAGTCATAGTGAGTTCCCCATTCATTCCATGTTCTATAGGCTATTAAATTTCACTAATTCTATACCTAACTATAGTAGTTCTTCTTTGGCTTCCATGCATAGCCATAGTGATTGGAAATTTGATTTCTTGTATAACGAAAATCATTATTGTTATGACACTCCCTCACCTAGTTCCATGATTTTTTCCTCTCATGATGATGTGGGTGTCTATATACCTCAATTTTTTTAAATACTTTGACATTATCCATCTTTTCTTCTACCTTCTCCACCTTTTCCTTCTTTGTCTCTTGAGTAGATGAAGTGTTCATTTCTGGTTGTAGTGTGTCTTTATCTATGTCATCCAAATCTTCCTCATGCTATTCATCACCTATTTCAATCTCATCACCAATCTCATCCTCATGATATACCTTGACTTTTATTGGTGTCTTTCCTAGTATGATTGTTAGAGTTTACAAAACCCTCACCCGAGATCTCTCCAAGGGTCCATCACCACAACCATTATACTAATGCATTTCTCACACAAATAAGAAACTATCTATTAAAAAAAATGATAGATTACAATGAAAATCACTTCTTTATGTCTTCCCTTATCCAAGATGCACTACTAGAGTGCTTATAAATAGAGAGAGAGAGAGAGAGAGAGAGAGAGAGAGAGAGAGAGAGAGAGAGAGAGAGAGAGAGAGAGAGAGAGAGAGAGAGAGAGAGAGAGAGAGAGAGAGAGAGAGAGAGTAACTGGGGGTAGATAGGTCAACATAATATTGACATCCTCCTAAGCAAGTTTAACAAGTAATTAACCTACATTAATTACTCTAACATCCTCCCTTAAGTACAACTTAGGGAGCAGTTAAAAATAAAAGAGTGTAAGACTCCTTAGAAGATAGGTCCCAACAACTATGCCATGTTGGGTACCTATGTACAATGTCAAGAGAATATAGTGAAGAAGCCAAATGTCCTGATGGATGCCAATCCATCTTACCAGAATACATGGATGCTAATCATTGTAACCATTAAGTGAAATAGGAACTGGTGTTGAATACAAGGATCAATTGAAAGAAACATTGATCTCCAAAAGATTAGGTAGAAGATGAAACCTGAGGAAGCATTGCTAAACATCCCCTCAATGCTAAACACTAGGTGAAAATACTCAAAATATCTTCATGAGCGGTCCAAATCCACTACTCAAACACCTGAACTATAGTGGTAATTTTGGAACCTTGAAAATGGCTACCCATGGGTAATTCTAAATCTTAACAGATGCTAAGGATATCAAAAATCACTCACAACATGGATAGGATCATACTATCAAGGTTGGTGTTGATAATACATAAGAGTACACCAAAGAAGGCCAACAAATGATGAGACATTATGCAATCCTCATATGGGTTCTAGCAAACAAAGTTCTTGAATAAGATACCCATTTATAAAAGAGGAATCTGGACTCATTATTGTGCTAAAAAACATGAAATCACACACACACACAAAAGGTGCAAAAAACATAACTCTCAAAAGGTGGAGAAAAGAGAGAAAACTTGTAGGAAAAACTCCCGCCCCAAAAGAGAAAAGAAAAATAGAGAGCTAAAAACCCCCCAAAGATGATGTTGAATAATTTTGCATCATAAGTACTCACAAGTCGCAAAAGAACTCAATCTACATGAGTGGTCCAAATCTACTATTCGATCACAAAACAACTAACACTAGGTTTTACCAGAATAGCTTCAACTATGAAGACTGTTAATGGTGATGAAAGTATAATAAAATACTACATGTGAAAATAATGATCAACATCAAGAAGTAGAATTTACATCACACCCCCCATACTATTGAATGGATGAAGTGGAAAAACAAAGGTCTACATGAGTGGTCCAAATCCACTACTCAAACACCAAACAAGTTAACATTGTATACACCAGAACAGCTCCAAGGTATGCTGAATGAGACTGTCAAACTATCAAAGAAGACAAGATGACACTGGGATTCACTAGAATAGCTAAAATTAAGCTGTAAGATACTGTTAATTGTAAAAAAATGGTGTCAAAAATGCATAAGATGCTCCAAAAACAAGGGAGTAAAAAATATGTCTCCATAGAAGGTGAGGTGCTAAGAAAGGGGCCTCAAGGAGACATGACACAACTACCAGTGTGTCAAACTACTAATGCAAGTCATGGGATGATGAAATAGTGTGTAAAATGGAAAAAAGAGCCATAATGTATGCAAACACATAGAAGAATTAACAACCAAAATTAACAACATGCAAAGCACATGTAAAAGGACGTCAGGCTCAATAAAAAATACGTTCGAGATAGTGCATGTATGAAGTATAATGCAAGGCCCATAACACAAAAAAATCCATTGTAGTGACTATGTACACTCAAGAATAGGATGTCAGACTCAGTTGAAAAAGCATCCATGAGTGTAACAAATGATGATAATGCAAAGCAACAAAAAGGAAGGATGTGTTGCTTGTGAGGGGGTCTAACCTCCTACCAAATGAGACCTCACCCTCTGATCTCTAAAAAATGAAGGAGATAAGGTATGTGTAAATAAAATAGTAGTCCCTCTCAACAATGTTCAGAACATAGCAAATACATCACCACAAAATGTAGCAATCGCAGCATAACCAATGTGAAGAGGCCCCCCCAAAATGTGGCAATTTATAAAATAGTTCATTTTACAATGTAAATAGTACCATTGCATGGAAAATTGAAAAACATCAACTTTTGAAAAAAATGGTGCTCAATTTTGAGTTACCAATCAAAAGTTATTAAAAAAATAATTTTCTTGTAAAATAAGCCTATTAAATAAAAATTGACACTAAAAGTTAAAAAAAAATCACCACGGGTAAGGGAACCTAGACTTCCAACCACTCGTTGGAATTGACATAGAACCAAGAATATCTTTGAGCTACCATAAGTGAAAAATATGTCTTCTAGTGACCTCGATAAGTGTGCAATCAATTTTCACTTTCTCTTTTTAAAAGAAATATAACTATTAATACAAAAAATGAATTTTCAGCTGCGGTAAGAGGAACTAAAATAGATTACAAGTGTCTTAACCCGATTGGGCCTCCCTCTAATGTAAATCACTGCCCAAAAATTTATCTCCCAAACAACACAATCCTCCCATGGAAAATGGCCCCACCTTTTGAACAAATCATCACAAAAACAAATTTGTCTCCCTACCAATAAAAGATGGCAGGTAGAGGAAATGATAGGAAGGTGAGATTTGGTGGAAGATTTTTGGTCATGTAGGAGTTGATCCAAAAAAGTCCACAGTATTGGTGGCATTGATAGGTAAGTCAACAAAATCTATGGCAAGAAATGCACATGTCCAATGCTTCTCAAAAATCAGTCAACAACTATATAGGGCAACTGGGGGTATGGCAGTGGAGGTAGACGCAATTGGGATTTGGTAAGTGAAGATAGAGGATGATGGTGTTTTGAAAAAAAAAAAACTTAGGTAGGCATTCTGAAAGAACCAACTCTGGTAACCATCAACAAAAGCCCAAATAAAATTGTCTAAGATCCAACTAATAGAATCAAACACACGAACTGCAAATGCAAAGTAAATAGAAGCAGAACTTCATTGTTGAGATTGAAATCAAAATAGAGCAGAATTATAATAATATTTCATTCATAAATTGTTGAAAAATAGCATAGATGAGAAACATATTTATAGGTACAATGGAGGCATAGAGTCAAGACATTTGGTAATGTGAACACATGACATTTGCCAAATGGTACGTGTGTTCCATATGTCAATATTGGTGGGTAAATGTCAAGGGTATTCTTACCCACCAATTTGTAAACAATTTTTATATGTGCATGTGCACCTTAATTACCTTTTTTATGACACCTACGTGACCATAAAATAACACCTAGGCAAGGTAAATATATGTGTAGGAATAATCCATAATAATATATATAAGGAAAATAATATCCTACACTAACACCCCCACTTAAACATAGCTTAGGTGGGTAGACAAAATTAGGTCAAGACAATATGGCATGATGAGGTACCCAAGTACAACGCAACTCATAAAAATAAGAAACTATCTATTAACAGAAATGATAGATTACAATGAGAATCACCACTTCTTTATGTCTTCCCTTATCCAAGATGCACTAGTAGAGTGCCTATAAATAGGAGAGAGAGAGAGAGTGAGTGGGTAAGTGGGGGTAGGTATGTCAACATAACATTGACATCCTCCTAAATAATCTTAACAAGTAATTAACCCACATTAATTACTATAACAATGATATCTTATAAAGTGACATTTTTTTTCCTATACCAAAACTTCATAAACTTTTTCTAAACATTAATATTGATTGTTCCCAAAGTCTCTAACCATGGATATCCAAGAACCATATCCACATCATCCATATCCAAATCATAAAAATCTGATTGCAAAACATATTTTTCCATAATGAGCTTTAAATCTTCAAACACTAGAATATTCTCACCATCTACTTGAACCTCCTTGATATTCTTTGCTTGAACATGGAGATGCTTGGCCACATTTATGTTGATGATGTTATACTTGCTAGTAAGGTTTATGGACACAACAACCTTCTTCTTTTGAATGCATCCATAAAAATGAAAAATTGACTTGGATTTATTTGGAGCCAAATTATTTGGACCCTTATCATCCAATTCTTCTTCTTCTTCTTCTTTGAGATCATCTACTTTTCCTTCTGTATCATCTATACTCTCATCATTATCCTTATGCTCGATTTCTTCTTCTTCATCATCACTTCTATGTTCTTCCTCATTGTCATTATTTTTTTCCACTGATTTTACTTCTTCATCATCATCTTTATTTTCTTCTTGTTCTTCATCCTCTTTTTATTTTATATCCCACCGATCTAGAAAGAATTGTTCCATTTCTTCCCATGAAGAATAATTTTATATGAATCTCAAATGATTTAACCAATGTTGTGTAAAAATAGACAAATAAAGAGACAAACATGTTTGCCACATAATTTTTTGAGTATTATTCTCCTTAAAAAGGATCCACTATTCTCTAGCATCAATATCAACCTCCCCTAAAAATACTTGTAACTTCATGATCCACAAAAAAAATAGGGTTAATGAAATAACCTAAAATGTCAATAAACCATTCAAAACTGATCTAAATAGTCCCAAATTTTGAATCTAGCTTTGCCTTATGATAGTAGAACTTCAGTAAAACTTTTGTTAATTTTTTTTGTAAATTTTGGTCTATAGAGTGAATATATGAAAAACTATAAAATCACAATAACTCTGCAAATATATCAAAAAAATCTCAAATTTTGTTTGTAGATTTCTTGTATTATTATACATCACCATTAAACATTTCACAGAAAAATTACTTATATTTAAGAAGATATGATGAAATGATTACAAACCCTAAAATATGAATAACTCCGTCAAAACTGATCATAAAGGCTCGATTTTTTTATCGAGACTTTATTTAAATATTCTTCATATCTAGTAAAAATATTGTGCAAAAATTTACAACAGATTGAAATATATTAACAATTCAAAAAAACTAGGGTTTCACTCCACACAGATTGCCCAAATTGAAGCTCTGATACCACTTGGTATGATCCACACTAATAATATTCAGAAATAATGTAGAATATAATGAAGATAAACATATCACAAAAGATATAAGTGGACCAATATATCCAAATATTCAATATATGCAAACATAGAATACCCTTAAGGTAAGGCAACACTATACAATACTCCTTTAGGAAGGAATAACTCCACAATGTCTCTTCGAGGGAATAACCTCCAACATCCTCTTATAATAGAAGACTTAATGCTTTCTTAATACCTTTAAAATGATAATTATCTCCTTTATATAGCTCTATCTAACTAACAATGGATGGGTAACCTCCTAATCCCTATGTAGGTCAAACTTTACCCAATGCACTAATTCCAAAAGTTACTCCATTATCCTAATATATTGGACCCATATAACTCACTAAGGGGATGTGTGCCACATGTCAGCATCTCCATCAAACCATATACATTAATATATCATATCCTTAGATACACAGAATTTATGGAGATATGATATATACTATGCTGTTCATAACAACCTCTATCTAACTAACAATGGATGTGTAACCTCCTAATTCCAATGTAGCCTGACCATTACCTAATGCACTAATTCCACAAGTTACTCTATTATCCTAATATATTAGACCCATATAACTAACTAAGGTGATGTGTGCCACATGTTGACATCTTTATCAACCCCTATACATTAATACATCATATCCCTAAGTACATAACATAGGGCTATATAAAGGAGATGATTATCATTATAAAAGAGGAATTAAGTATTGGGTCTTATATTGTAAGAGGATATTGGAGGTTTTCCCCTCGAAGAGACATTATGGAGTTATTCTTTCCTAAAGGAGTATTGTATGGGGTATTCTATTTCTGCATATATTTCATAGTTGGACATCTTGGTCTACCTATATCTTTTATGATGTGTTGATCTACATTATATTCTACATTATTTTCAAATATTATAAGTGTGGATAATAACAAGTGGTATCAGAGCTTTGATTTATGCAATTTGTGTGTAGTGAAACCCCAGTTTTTTAGAATCATCAATATCTCTTAATTTGTTGTAGATTTGTGCATAATCAAGAAACTTCTAGATTCATAATTCATGTTGTAAGTTGATCACTAAGCCTCAATGAAGAGATGTGACTCATCTTGCATCAAGAGAGTAAATTGTATACATGTTGCAAGGACTTTCAAAACATCTTGGTGAACACCTAGTGCTATCTATGTAAGTTCTTAAGAGTCATTAATCAGGGATATAAACCATTGTTAGCCCTCAAAGTCATTTAAAGCTTCAAGACATGAATGTCTCTTGTTATCCCTTGCCAAACAAGTGTGAGTATTGAAACTGCAAGGTGATTCCTAGTGTCTAAACATAGGTTTTATAACCTAATTTAGGACCTAAAAGAAATAAAAAACTATGATGGAGTCCTCTAAAATAAAAGATCAGAGCTTACTTGTAGAATCAAGCCTTGGTAGCAAGAGGGATTGTGAAAATGAGTCATGGAGTTCAAATGTAAGTTTTATGTGATGAAGAAGCATTGCAAAGAGAGAGTTGGCATATAAATATCTTAATCATGCCAAGTGTCAATTGAGGAACTTGTAACTTCTCTCAAGATTCAGATGTGTAACTCTTTAGAAAGAATTTAGATTCAAAAAACTTAGTTCTTCCAAAGTAACCTCCTAAACCACTCCTCATAAGGGGTCACATTAACACTTGGTCAAGAAGTTCAAGAGGCAAGATGAAAATAGACATTTTGCAAACTTGGTGTCAAATTCCTTCTATTTTGTAACTAGTTTGATGATGAGAATGTCATTATGAACTCTTTCTACGCCTACCTTCTCTCTCTCTCTCTCTCTCTCTCTCTCTCTCTCTCTCTCTCTCTCTCTCTCTCTCTCTCTCTCTCTCTCTCTCTCTCTCTCTCATTGCTATAAGACAAGATTGTAATGGCATTTTGAACAAGCCTCTACTGGTTATGGTGAAGCCTTGACCAAACTTGTAATTGAAAACCTCTTGAAGTAATAAATAAGACTAATTTTACATGCTTATATGTTGTGTCATGTGTGAACTATGTAATTGTGTTGACCTTTTCTAGTGAATGTTTTAATTTCCTAGCTTGTTGTCCCTATTTGCTCTCCATTGTGTAGAAAATAATACTATTACATGTCATTATTAATGTTATAATTTTGTATATGCATGATTTATAAGTGGAATTGCATCATTTGTACCTTCACAAGGTAAAGTGTTACCCTCCTAAGTGCTGCAATATACTCTTGAGACCCTCAATGAAACACTCATGTAATATTCATGTCAAGGTTTTAGGTTATGTGAAAGTGATGGATTCCTCAACTCAAATAGTGTGCATTCAATCAAGTATAAGAACCATATAATTGGTGCATCACCTCATTTAGTACTTAAAACAACACTCTTTTCCATTTTATTAGTAATTGAATAGTTTAACACTAGTTTGGGTGAAGCATCAAGGGAGATAACCCAAATCTATAGGGTCAATCCACTTAGTAGGTCACCCACAACCTAGGATTGCCCCATTGTATAGCTTAAGTGAGAGGATTTCAAACACCCTCTCAAGGGTGCTAATTTAATCTATAACACTTCCTCTTTTTTCCATAGGTGATATGGGGGTATAGAAATCCCCCACTATCATCCATTTGAAATTCGTACAAGTTTTCCTAAAAGCATTTAACTCCTCCCAAAGCTTTCTTCTACCATTAGGCATATTAGGATCATAGATGTTTGAGAGAATCCTAAAGGCGTTGTCAACAAAATTAGAGAATAGAATGACAATATGGTGTTCATTACATATCAAAATATCACCTTTAGCTATTATTGGATCCTAAAAAATAAGAAAACCACTAGAAGTACCTATAGTGCTAACATAAAAACTAGAGGCTTCTTTCCAAATCTTATCCTTCACACCCATAACCATCTTATCATATATTTTTTGGTTATTTTAAATCTAAAAATGGATTTGTTACTTTTCCTAAGATCTCTAATAATTTTGTGCTCTTTGGTAATATTAAACCCCTAATTTTCCAATAAATGACTTTAATTTAGAGATAATTAAATGACCTTTGTCCTCACTCAAATCCAAGGTACATTGAATACCATCTGCTACATCCCTTTGTGTGTGTTTATTTTGGGATTCCTTTTCATTGAATTTACCTTTCTTCTTATCATACCCCAAATCTACTACCTTACCCTCTCCATATCTAGTAATTCTAGGACTAGTATGTTCTTTTACTTCTTTCCCTTTCATTTGAATAAAAAATTTAAGAATTTATTATAACTTCTCTAAGGAACTTGGAACAAATTACTCCTCCAATATCTTATCTCTAGACTCTTTTGCATCTTCTTTAATAGAAAATAAACCATCTTCTACATCTAACAATTTAAAATAAGAAGAAAGTGAATCAATATTGAGGTGATCCTTACCTTTCAATTCCACTTCTCCTTCTTCCATATCTTTTTTAACAACAACTTTAGATACAATGACATATTATAGAAAATAATTTTTACCATAGTATAACCTAATGAATATGCAAATGTTATGAATATTTGTGGTGTTGGTCCCCTTTGTGTAAGTGCTCGTGATTATGGGATTCCAAAATTTTAAATGAAAGAATAAATTAGTAAGTGTAATGTGTTAGCCTAAAAAAAATCTAGATAAATATAAATTTGAAGTTGGATGTGCAAAAATAATTGTTGATTCATGTGTAGACCATAATAAAAACCGAACACAAACTATAAGGGATAATGTGGATGTTTCTTGTTTTCATGTAGAGATAAATGCTTATTATTTGAATAATAGTGATGCCAATAATGTGAATGATAGATCCTGGAAAGATGATTATTGGAGTGAAAAATAAAAATGTTATGATTATGAAATCAAGTTAGACAATAAAAATAGAGCTAAACCCATTGGTTATATTAAGAAAGTGATATGGATAGTTATGTTGATATTTATAAAATTATGAATGTATTGAAAAAAATTGCTTGTCAAAATTTCCTTTCTTTTGAGGTCACTTCATAAATTCCTCCTCAACCCACTCATTTTTATTTCTTCTACTATTCTTATTCTCAAAGTGTTATGTTCTCAAATGATTTTATTTCTTGTCATCCTCCTTAAAATCTTATTCCTTCAATGTTCAAAATGTTTTAATGCCCTATCAATCTTTCTCAACTTCTACCATGTTTCTATAATTCTTCTAATCCAACCATCTATGGCTTCTAAAATTCCTCTTAATGTCATTAATAGTTATTTAACTTCTTCTATTCTAATTTCTTAGAACACTTATATTCCACTCCATCCACCCCAAACTTCCAAAATGACTTGTATGATGCAAGCCTTACATAATATACAACAATAAGTTAAATTAATTTTCCAAGGCTCTCATAAGCCAATTAATAGGGTCTCATCTCATGACATACTTTTAAATCCTTTGAGTCATGATTGACTTGAGTATCCTTTTCTAATTTATTTTATTTCTCTAAAACTTATATTTTATACTAGAACAGGAGAATCTTCTCATATTATTATATCAATTTATGCCTCTTGCTTAGACATTGCTCATAATGATTAATTATTAACTAAGTTATTTAAGTGTTTTAAATTATTTTGGATTTAGTATATCTAAATAAGCCAAAACTACTAATATTTATATTGCATAAGATATATCATAAACTACATAGATCTAAATGCTAATAGATGAATTATTGCCCTTACTCAATATAAAATGACAAAAGTACAAGGCACTTGGTTTAATTTTTTGTTTTGCTCACTATCTATGCATAGTCATCTAGTATAATCTGAAATGGATTATTATCATTCGGATTAGAAAGCATAATGTCAAAAACTATTAGGACACTATCGGTAAGGCCCAAGCACTTATAACAACTAGATATATCCACCATTTACAAGACCTGTCTTTGTAGTTTTTTCTAGTGTATTATATCACAAATTATTGCTCTTATTTGTCAAGATATTTTCTCAGTGATTTTATTCCCTCTATCCTATGTGAAATTTCATATTTTGTCTTCTTTTGCCTTAAAACCCTAGCTCCACTTTTGACAATTACTTGGTCTACGAAAAGGAGTTAGAAATATGGGTTGGATAGGCTCAACAACTCCCTACTAAGTGTTTGAGTACTGACTACATTCAAATACTTTGAAGTGGGATCAAACTACATGTCTTTATCTCACCTATATGTACATGTGCTCAATAATGATGCACTATAATGCAATGTAACTCTTTGTATTTCAACACTTGAAAATATGCAACTTTTAAACATAGATTTGGGAATGTTCCTTTTAGGATTTTTTAGATCTAGGTGTTTAAAATATGTGAAAATAGATCTCTCAATTTGCAATTAGTGATCAAGTGAGAGTTAGATAGGAATAGCCTTAGGCTTAATGTGTATATATAGATGACTATTTGGGTAGTTTCCCTCATACTTGAAATGTGAAATGTATGGAATGACCCAAGGGAGGGATTTAAATTTGAAAAATAGCCATTTGAGGAATATGGGACACTACTAATGAAGGTGAACAATGTTGGTAACCAACAATGCCTAATTATTATCATCATTATCCAAGAAGGAGGAGACACTGATCTAGAGTATGGAACAACCTACTTAGGATAATAGAGAATTAAGTCATAGACTAGGGATATATTGCATATGAATGACAACAAATTGGGTTGGTTAAATCAATAGATAGAGAATGTCTAGGGGAGAATGTGAACAAGAGTTAAATGTGCACACACAAGTCATGTATGTCAAAGATAGGTCAAAACTAATGTTTTCAAGTGTCCAATACCAAATTTATGTGTCTACAAATGCCTCTATTTTTATTTTGTATTAAAAATTATAGATTAAAAGGATAAATTAAGAATTTTTTTACCTAAGTATAAATGTATTTAGTGTCTTTAGGCATGCCCCAAAGATCTACTTGCTCCATGTAAAACTTATAATGTGTAACAACCCCGCTGGGTCAGACATATAAATACATGAACAATTGTTTTTTATAAAGAACATATACAAAATTAGACTACATCCTGAGAGTCTAAAAAAGGTCATATAAATACTCAAGAGATAACAATAAGTACACGTTACATCTTATATCACAAATCTCTAATATCATGACAATGCTTCATAAATAGATATAGAATGAAATACAACAACTCAACCATGGCTGATACAACTCTGTAAACACCGCTGTCAATATATAATAATAAGTAATTATAATTCTCCAAGATAATAATCAATAGTAATATTCAAACTAATATAATGTACAAAATTTAGATACCTGGCTCCCTGGAGCATGAGTTCCTTGGACTCTCCAGCATTTATGACAATCTCAAGTGTCATCTCAATAATAATACTACTATGGGGAAGGAGAGCATCATCTAAGTGCTTTTCCACCCAACCACATACCAAATATGCCCTGCACTATCGCATCAAGTAATGGTTTTCCCTTCATGGATGAGTAGATAGTGACTACATTAGAATACAGAGAGATTAGTAAGTACCTATGTGATGTATGATTCTAAACTAAATATGTAATGTATCATAGAAATATATTTTATTAAAAAATATCACATTAACATGTGGACCATACTCATAAAATGATAATTTCTCACTAAACATACTTTAGCATAAAGCTTTACAAATAATAAATGATAATGATCTAGATCAATTAATCTCATACATACCACTTGATCGGACTGCCTTCATCTAACTTTGTAATGCCGGTAAGCCAGTAAAGTCCATCTCACTCCTTACTCCACATTAAAAATGCAAATTGGTCAAATATAATTCAATCACAAGATTCATCAACTTACTCATCATGAAACATGCTATACAGAGTAATAACAACATACATTAAGTTTGTCTAACATATGCATGAATCTTTCATTATATTCTATCCCATACTAGAAATAATGATTACAATTATACCACCTAGGTAATATACAATTTAGTTGTACAATACAACAATATAATTGGTTTCTAGTTATTTACACCCTATGGTAACCCATATTACCATAGCCTAGTGTTGTAAGGTTTAACTACCAATTTTCCACATTCAATCATATGAAGTAGTCTCAAATACATGGAAGCACAAGTGTTATACAAATAATTATATATATAATAGAGAAAACATCATTCCCATGGAACACACTAACATTCCAACACAACATTTAGTAAATTTTCAAAGTTGCATACAGGCATACATAAGTCTACCAATTGTAACTCCACATGCTATCCATAACAATAACTAGTATGTATACAATATACATAAAAATGTGAGTTAGGTATAATAACTATAGTAACACCTGAGTAAAATACAGTTCTATAATGTCGTACCCTATGATATCCCATACTACCATAGGTTCTTAAATACATAATAACACATAATCAAACATATGATTTCAATAATCCAATGATCTATATAGATAACAATAAGCAAACAAGCACAGGGTTATACCATCAAAAAATACCCTAAATTTAGACTACAACCTAGCATTAAAAATAACATAACTTTAAGCATGCATCATGATGCACCATTATATACTAGATATAACCCAACATTTAAACATATTATCAATCTCCTAACATGTACTGCACTCAAATATTCATTACAGAATACATATAATAATAGTCAACTAATCATTTATAAAGAAATAGAAATCACATAAACCCATTATGTCATTCAATTATACACCTTGTTTTATTCTATATAAGATTGTCCCAAAAGATTATAGTTTTTTGGTTTCTTAAAGACTAACTTAAACCATCTTTTAAAAGTATAAACCCTATGCACAAGTAATACACACCACAAGTAATTTTTTCAATGTTATGTAGATATTGAACCACTATTCATTTATACTTTAAAACAAGAGCTCCCTAAAGCCATTTATAACCCTATTCGAGGATCTCACATTATGTACTTATCTCTAGATAATGAAGACCCATGCTAAGTTATAAATATGCATCTACCATTACATGCCAAGTTAGAAGCGTAAGATATACCTCTCAATTTTTTGAACCCAAACCTTATATTTTACATACTCTGGATACCTAAGATTCCTCATGTAACACTATTGACTATAAAAATAAATACATACAAATAGAGTTTAAGAGTGTCAAATATCGCACAATCTCTGTTATATGTTAAATGGGTATGATCCTATTAACCATTTGGGTCAAAACATATGATCAATATCCTCTATGATAATGCTAGTACGCATGTAAAATGTATTTATTTAATCATATTTATATAATTCTTAACCATCATAGTAACTATAATTAGAGGAGTACACTCCCTCATTCTAGCATAAGCTAGTAAGCTATGGTATCCTATGTTCTTTTCTCAACATCATCAATACGTAACTTAAAATAGTTTTACATTTGTGCAACAGGTTTTGATACTCCCAATTATATAATAAGCACATCAAGGTTAACAACAAAAGATCATGTAACTATAATTAGAGCAGTACACTCCCTCATTCTAGCATAAGCTAGTACACTCCATCAGAGTAACTATAATTAGAGAAGTACACTCCTTCATTCTAGCATAAGCTAGTAAGCTATGGTATCCTATGTTCTTTTCTCAACATCATCGATACGTAGCTTAAAATAGTTTTACATTTGTGAAACAAGTTTTGGTATTCCCAGTTATATAATAAGCACATCAAGGTTAACAATAAAAGATCATGTAACTATAATTAGAGGTGTACACTCCCTCATTCTATCATAAGCTAGTACACTCCATCAGAGTAACTATAATTAGAGGAGTACACTCCCTCATTCTAACATAAGCTAGTAAGCTATGGTATCCTAGGTTCTTTTCTCAACATCATCGATACGTAGCTTAAAATAGTTTTACATTTGTGCAATGGGTTTCGGTACTCCTAGTTATATAATAAGCACATCAAGGTTAACAACAAAAGATCATGTTTTGTACTTCACAATATACACAAGTAAAATATTATATGTAAAGTCATGCCGTTTACACAACAAACATTAAGGTACAAATATATTCTCTATTAATTTTTCTAGAATATTCCATGACATTAGATTCCATAAGATTATTAAGTTATACCTATTTCATTTAAGGTGAAAAGGGTCCATAGTAAATGTCCATAATTAAATAGTTGAGCAATTATGAACACATAGTCTATAATATCACTATACTTCACCATTCATTAAATGTGTGGGAGTCAATATATCAAACATGTATAAATTATCATGTTGAAATGCACCTTAGACATACATGTGTTTGGTATGATATACATACACTTTAACATGAGTAAAGAAATCCATTTATATAATTATAATGGTTTGGTTTATTTGATATATTTATATGTTAGTCATAACTAGTGAACAACATTGATAGAAAAATATTATACACCGTGCTACCAACATATCTAAGATGACACGTATCATTGTCACATCACATGATGACACTCTTCAGAGTTATTATCACCACACTTATGTAACATATCGAAAATGTCCCATATTCACCCATCTCATGATGCAAGATAACTTAGCCACTTCCTAAGGTAGGTATGCTTACCAATGCCCCAATAACCAAACATAAATTATACTATGAACTAAATGTGGGTATTTCCCATCAATTCATAATAACGTAAAATCGCATATATGCTGGCCAACGTATAATGAAACTCATGATGGAATTAAAAAAGTCACTTTCATGATATAATTGTTAAATGTAGGAAATAACCATCAAGGGCTCTCACTCTTAGAAATAAACATGACCATAATACATATACATTATATATATGTCCTATCCAGATATGGAGATAAAGACATATTTATAGTCTATTGAAATCATAGAGGGGCTTTCTGAGTCTATTGAAAACCTTGACTAAAATGGAATGTAGTTCTGCTTGAGTTGAAATAACTAAGCTAAAAAGAATGGTGGCGGTATTGCTCTTAGGATGAGTTATAGGAAAATAAAAGAATAGAACTTAATATGGTAATAAGATTTTCATGGTATAGCTTGAAAGGCTATGATTGTAGGAGCAGAAGAAACAACTATAGAAATATATGATAATGGCAACGACAGCTGCATCTACCAAATTGTTCTACACCACCACTTCCTCAAACTACTACTATTTAAAAATAGGATGTTTATAAAGGAATATGTCATATTGTCTCTAATATTGTAAGCATTAAACTCTAAAAATAAGGTCACCTGTTTCAATACTATGCAGATAATCAATGACACCTCAAGGATTTATTTACTATAATAATAATATAATAATATTTGAATAACTATAATCATGTTTAAAATCACTGACTATAAAGGTCAGATTACTGTAATAAATGCCCAATGGAGATTAAATCGACTACATATAGAGCTACCAAATTTACCAACAATTTTTTTTACCAAACACCAGGCTATATTAATGCTCATCAAAAATCATTGGTAATAATATATGGTTGTAGTGCTACTAAAATTGTGCTTTATCTAGTCATAAAATATAGTTATTTATACATAGCTAATTCCCTAGGTTAAGTTCAATGGTAAAGAATGATTTTTATACTATAAGGATTGGTAGAATACGGTAGGATACCAAACAATTATTTTTTATTTGTTATATGAATCTTATACCATGATTAATAATAATAAAATCGATGCAAATTTGGAATTCTTCAGAGTTTAAATTAAAATTCATGCCACCTACCTTGCAAAGCTTGACTTAGATTTTCTTGGAAGTGTCTCCTTCCTCCTCTCCATTCTTTTCTTTTGTGCCTCGCTCAGCTCTATTCCTTTTTTTTCTCTCCTTGCTCTACCTAAAATAATAATGGCGTAGCCTTTTCCTAAATTTGAAACTTTTGATTCTTCTTTTTTTTTGTATTATTCCATATTTAAGTTTTATTACCTTTTTCTATTTTTATGTTTTTAATATGGTTTTCCTTAAAGATTATTTTATTTATTTATTTATTGCTTTATCTTTATTTTTCAAATCATATGATTTAATTGAAACTTTCCTCAAAATCTAAATCTTTCCTCTTTATTATTTTTATTATCAAACTTTCTATTTTCTTTTTATCCAAGTTTACAATAATTAATGAATTTATTATTTATCATTTCAAATTGTCATGACAGTCTAATGATTAATTTATAGAATAATAATCTAAATTAGTCTAATCAATCAAATATCAAAGCATTCATGGCCACACATAAGGAACACTAGATGAAATCTATAAAACCATCAAAATATACTATCAAATTATAATCAAACATCTATTTATTGCAAGCATCATTAAAGACATTATGCTAACCATTCAAATTATGCACCTAACATGAATTATTTATGTAGTGTCTGCATGGTTCTTGCTAGATCTATGTAGACCTTCAACGTCTCAGTCTACATCACCCTCTCCGATGATGCTCTCCCTCTGGCATGCTTGAGGGAAGAATTATCCTACATCCACCTCACAATATGCAAGTCATTAAATCATTTCACACGATAATCATAAGCAACAATATATAAATAAATTAATACATTAATATTTTGAAAACATAAGCACATATATGAATCAATTCATAATAAGAATTCATGTATTTACATCTAACTAAGCAATATTTTATTATCCTGAAATAACATAAATCTCAAGCTTAGTAAAAAATATAACCAAATCTAAATTTGTTAATTGTAGATATCTACTAATAATCTAACAAGTTTGTCTGGTGAGGAATCATTATGTAACATAATGTAACATGAAAAAAACAATGTCCACTCATGATACAAAATTTGAAACAATCTAAATCATTAAAATATATGAAATTGAAAAATCAAGCAATGAATACACCTGTGAGTATGAGGCAAGTTTCCATCTGAAGTCATTGGAGAATGTAGTGATTATACTTTAGGGAGATGCCATTGTTAAAACCCTAGGTTGAGAAGTATAAATTCCTCAACCCTCATTAGAGATCAAGAAGTGATAGGAGTTGAGTGTTGCATAAACCCCAATTTCACTACTCAAAATATTCTCAAAACCATTTTGGTGGAACCTTGTACTAGGTTTGTATATAAAGGTGGAGCCCCATAAAAGGCTCATAAGTAAGTCTAATTTTTTTGAATCAATCTCTGTAGATGGATTTTAGATTCAAAAGGCTTATGTAGTACCATGATTCCCGTAATATAAATAGATAAGTGCATGTATGAGCAACATCCATGCCCCCCAATAATTATCCATTTGCACCTCAATGTGATATAAAAGGCCTTAACCTATTTACCACCTTTTTCAATCAAATAAATTTGACCTATTACGATTTATGTATCCTGATAAACTTGTTCAATGTGATCCATGTAATATGTCTCATTATGTATTAACAATCATCACCTATTCCTCATATTACTATATAATGCCCCACATGTGCCTCACATATCTATCAATCTGAATCATCTATCCCATAATGTAATTATCTATTTATCAAGGCCTAAATTTCTATGACAAACGCACTAGTATTTCTCTTTTTTGGGGTGGGGGATGAAGCCCATGAATCACTCACCTCAAAATAAAAGAGTTATACATGACATGTTATATATAAAATATGAAATCATGTAATACATGATTGATAACATGATTGGATATATTATCATATAAATATTTGATCACTCACACACGTATAAATAATTTAGCCTAAGGCATATAACTTTCATGTCAAGTAGATATAACGATCAGGGACAGAGTAATAGTCATCATAGTAATAAAAACTTAGTAGTAAGCTACATAAAATATGCATGATATGAATAATATAATTACACACAAGTATAAGGATGTGTGATATAAATCATGACACCAAAAGCTTATAAATCATGTAGATATGCACACAATGTCATGGTCATGATGAACATGAGCACTCAAGACATGACTCAACTTTGACTTAACTCTAACTTGACATAGACACATGGCCATGACATGGAATAGAATATCCTTGACATAAATGATGCATGATGTGACAACACACAATCAATGCACTTATATAAAATTTAAGATAACACTCAATGTAACACACATAATGGGTCATACAATGTAATACACATCAATAGTCAATCATAGAGCACACATTGTAACACATAAAACTCATCACTCAATGTAATACATAATGAATGATATCACCATGGAACACACAACCACATCAACATGCATAAAATAAGCAAAATTATTCTATATAATCAATCCATGGCATCATCTCACCTAAAAATGTACAATATCCATAAAATACAACACCCTAAAGAGTATACACAAGATCAAGTAAGGTATAATCATTATAAATAGCTCAATATGATCAATTGAATGGCCTTATAAAAAGATAACTTGTAAATGTGTAACAAGATGTCCTTATTGTAGGTATGTCCCCAATGTAGAAAGACAGCTCCTAAGTGTAAGGAATGTCCCACATCTTAATGTTCATGTATCATATGTAGCATGTATGTCATGTATCCCACTCATGTATACCATGAAAATCACATGCCTAGATAATGGATATGTAATTAATATAACATGTATATGATAAATAATATAAATCAATCATGTAACTAACAATGCATGTCATGCATATGTCTTGATTATTTTTTTTGTGTGTGTGTGTGTTTTAATTTTAAATATGCTCATGCTAATCAATGATGTCATCAATGTTTTAGTTGTATACATGTTGTGTATCATATATGTCAAATCAACAAGTGTATTTCCATAGTCATTCATAAATTTAGACACATCATCACAATCACCTTATTTATTTATAGTAGGATATGTATAACCAACTACACCATGTTTTTGAATTATTTTATTGAACGTTATTTTCTCTTTATAATTATGCTATGTAGCATTAAATGAGATGAATCACTATGAAAAATAATTATAGCAAAGTACATGTGATAATGGATATTCTTCATACATTAGCTTATGTGGAGTGATTTGATGCAATTCATAAGTGGATCCTATGAATGCACATCTAATGTTAAACTCTTAAGAAAACTTGCATCTTGATAACACATGTTAAATTTTCACATATTTAGATATAATATATCTAGTTGGGTGTATATATTTTTGTTAACAACCCCAAATTAATAGGATGCATTAGGGTCCCAACCCTATGTAGAGTGATGGTTGTTTTTATCAAATTTGGGATTTATGTAAAAACCCTAGATGGCAACATTACTGTGAAAAATCAAGAGAATAATATAACAAGAATAAAATTCACTAATTTAGAACAGCTGTATTGTAGAATCTTACTAAAAATAATAAAATATAAGGAGAAAATAAATACTTAGCTAGAAATTGTGCCTCTAGGAGGAATCAAGGTCTAAAAATTTATGTGTAGAGAGGTTTGGTGACTGGAATCAAGAATCTAGAACTGGATCTAGGCTTAGAAAACAATGCTAGGAAGAGGACACTAGAGGGGTGTCACTCTTGTCCAACCTAGGTACTCTTATCTACTTATAATGAGGAAATCAAGGTTTCTCAATTCTTTATGCCTTCATCTGTAGAGCTTATGTCTGGTGCAGGAGCTTACAATCATTTATGGATACTATTGTGTGATTGATTTTCCTTCAAAACCATAGCTCATTAACATGTGAATCCTAATGAAAATAAATGGGTCAGTGGTTGAAGTTGGGTGAGATGTCAAAACCCCATGTGTTTAACTCTACCTATATACCAATACTTTGAAGAGGGACATAAGTTCATGTAGCCATCCCATGTTATGGTAGTGTGTGAATAATTGGTGTAATATGTTATATGATGGTGTAATACTAATGTGATTCTATGCCTTAACTATGACTTATGACATGTAAAATGTATTCAAACTTGAGCTCTGGGATATCAAGGTTGTATGCAATTAAATTTGGGAGAAATAACTATTATGCTCTCAATGTGCAAGTGTGATTCTAGTGTTTTTTAGCATAGAAGCCTTCTATGTAATAAATGGTTTGAAAAGTGTTTATATTATCATATCATTGAGAATAATTTGAATGGGGATCATTGGGGACATAGGCCAACCTTCTTATAATTTTTAATTTGGTAAATTAGTTATTATTTGGTGGGAAGACAAGAGAGGGGGAAGGACACTAGAGCGGTGCACTGTACTCCCCTAGGTTGCTCCTATCCAATGGGTCATTTTACCATATTGAGGGTTAGGCAAGGCCTAAAAGGTTTCTAAGGTTGATTGGGATAGGTATAAGTATATTCAAGGTTTATCTATCCACTTATAAAAGTGTGCAAAGTGGTCTAAAGTGAGCAAAAGGGGCCCTAGGATAGGTCTACATATAAGCATGTAAAAGAGTGGTAAAAAATGCACACTTTTAGTTAAATGTAAATTATATGTGTCTATATTTTCCACCATTTTATTCAAGTAATGCATCAAAGTGAAGGTATCAGAGTAAAAGGAAAAATAGTGCAAACTTGAACTTACATGTGGGAAGGAGTCTTGGATTTAGGCCATAATGCTGAAATGTGCTCCACACAAACCTACAATGAAACATATGTAATATCAGTGTTTACTTAAGATGGATAATCAAAAAGTGAAAGACAAGAAAATAGAGAGTGACAAGAAATAAATACAATTGGTTGAGTACATAAACCAATATGATTTTCTTGCGTAAAAAATCATGACTATGGTGTGTTGTGTGTTTATTTTAACATTGAAAATCTTGGATTGGACTGTGCATGCCCGAATATTCATAAATAAGTGGGTATGATCAAGAATTGAAGATGTTTTTAACTTCATAATCATCATCTTAGACTAGTGAAGTAATTTGGAATCCTTGCATGAATCCTAATATATATTTCTAGTGTAAAAATTGGTGTAATTATTGGTTCAAATAGCGAACCAACCACTATAGATATAATAAGGTTCATTTCTTATGAAAAACCAACAAAAAATTGGTTAAAGAATTGGTGAAAATACTGAGTATAATCTAGGACTAGCGTATATAGCATGGAGAATGACATGAAACATCATTCCATTTGTGAAACTGGTTTAAAAATTGAGCAATGAGGAAGTAATGTGTTACACATATGCACCCAACTGATATCTAGTATGTATATATTCAAAGATTGAGTAAAATAATTATCATTTTAAGAAGAAACCTATGTGCCAAACTAGAACAACATGTCATGAATGATTTCCCCCAAACTGATTAAATTTAAGATATATTATGTAATTTTGAGTAATTATGGAAACTGAGTCTGTGAAACTATTGAGTAATGATTTGAGTAAATGGAGGTTCTAAAAAATTCTAGAAATGTTTATTTTTTAGGCATTTGGACAACAACACTGGGAAAGAGACCAGAAAAGTGCTCTCTTGTCCAATGTGGTGCTCTTATCCAAAGTGGCTTTCTGTGTATTTTATGAGCTTGAAGTTGTGCCAACTATGTGATCATTGTTAAATCTTGTCTGTGTATGGATATGGGAAGGTCAAGTATTTAAGACAAACCTTTGTGAATGCCCCCTCTTTTGAGGTGAGGTGTTGATCCTGCATAATAGCTTAACTCAAAATAAAAGGTTATGTAATAGGTTTCTATGATGTAAAAAATGTATATTTGAGTAATAATGACATCATGGAAGAGCATGGATCATTATGTATATAAATTGAGCATACTAATAATGTAAGATACATGTGAAAACAAGCATTCATTGTAAGTGTGTCTAGATATATGTGATAATGAAGCACATAGATAATTTGATAAACTGAGTATATAATGTTAAATATAATTACTTAAGGATGAATGCATGATGTCCATCATAGTATTATAAGGGGTTGGGTGCATGATGCACATCATGGTATCCAAATCTAATCAAATAAATAAGTAAAGTGTCATGGATATGACACACATAATCAAAGAGTACATGCACAACACATAAAACACATAATAGAAGGCCAAGGGGCCAAAAACAAGGGACATGTCCAAATTTTACTTACTCAAATAGAAGACACATACAAAGACATGTTCAAATGCCCTCACACGCATACATGAAAATAATGGAGGCTTAGAGCCATAAAGAAGGGAATGTTCAAATGTCCATAAATAGAAAGAAGACACACACAAGGACATGTTCAAATGTCCTCACAGGCATACAATCAGAGATTTAAAGGCTTAGAGCCACATGGATAGTGAGTGAATAATTCCATAAGATGTAATATAATGTAAATTAATGAGCATGTGAATAAGATAATATGGGTAAAGAATGTTAAAATCTAGGTCTACCATGCCCCCAATGAGCTAGATGATGAATGTACATGTTGTAGGAAGCCCATGTGAATTTTTGGATTGAGTAGTGATATTTTGAGTTCATTGAGACAAGAACAGGGTGAAGGACAGTAGAGCATTATGCTAGTATCCTCCAAAATGCTCTTGTTTGGATATAGTTTCTGAGTGTGTAAAAATGAAATCTCTTGTAACTAGCTCTAGAAATGATGTCTAGTGTAATCTACAGTCATTCATATACATTGGTGAAGCATGTATGATATAAAACTAGGGAAAGCATATATAGAATACTATGCATAATTAAACTGATGTATGACAAGATACATATAAGCATGCAAAAGTCCTAAATTTGGTATTTTTTGCATTATTTTATTAGTTTTGTATTTTTTTGCATATATATGAAATGGTAAGTAGTGAGAAGGATACTAACCGATGACTCCCTTAAGAGTGTTACCATCAATAGATTTTACATTGAACAAAAGAATGATGATTTCTTAAAAATAAAGAGTGTCATGTTGTGTGGTTTTGTATCATTGCCATATTTGTATTTTGTATAATTAGTATCATCATGATCATACCAATCTAGATTTTTATAATCATCATATGGATTTTTAACTTGTGTAATTCCAATCTTATCATTTTTTATATCTTGATATGAATAATGAATTTCCCCATACTGTGGTATTGACTTTCTCAATTTCTCTTATGTAGTATGTACCATGTCATTTGCATTTGATGATATGCCATTACTTGTATTTTTTTGTATGCTAGTTGAAATTATGCTTTATTCTATATGATTTATCTCTAGAAATGTTCCTTATTTGGATAAGGATGTGATATTGTCTTCATGTTCGAATGATATTCAATCTTTGATTGTATCAATTATTGTTCCTAGTGATTTTAACCATGATCCTTCAAGCACAACAATGTAGGAACTTAAATTTTAAATAACATAAAAATAATGATAAGACTCTTTTGGATCAAAATAAAATATTAACTTAATTGATCCCATACATGTTGTATATGCATTAGTTTGATCCAAGTGTTGATGCTTATTCAGTAGAAATGTAAGAAATGACATAGAAAAAAATTGATTTCTTGATATTCCTCGACCTTGACATCTGTAAATTATTTGCCATCTATGTAAGCAGTAATAATGAAAGGGTATTGATATGAAGAAAGGTTTAGAATTGCCCCCTTTGTGACCACATTTGAAACTGTATATTTTGTACATATTTCATGCTTTGGAGAATCTTTTATTAGAAAACCTCTTTTAATAATGCTTTTTTGCTTATCTTGATTTTGATTTGACAACTTCTCTTTTTATAATATCACTTTTTCTTGATGTATTCTTTACTTTGAAAAATGTTCCCTTTATAACTGATATTTTCTAGCTTATTCCTTTTTTACTATTTATTTATCTAACTTAGATTTTTGAATATTTTATTGTTTTAATTGTGCCTTTTGAACCTTTTCTTGCTCTAAATTATCCTTTGGTAACCATTTTTGTACTAGTTCTAATTTTTTCACTTGTGCTTTAGGAGATGCACTCATAAGGTAAGTGGGTTGCTTAGGTGATGTATCAATGGTAGGATCATTGATGTCAATTATATTTTGTATTTTTTGCTTCAAATCCAAACAATGATCTATATGATGGCCATGCATTCCATGATATGCACAATAATATTTTGATCTCCTTAGAGGATGTAGAGGAGATAGTTTGATCAAATTATTTCTAGTCACTTCCCTTATAATCTCACTTGAAATCTTATTATCCATTTGTATATTTTTTTAATCACTTATTGTAGATGTATTCTATTATAGTTTCTCATTTCGATATGAAATCTTATTAAGTTTAAAATTTATAGATGGAGATGCATATACATGATTAATACTAACATATTTTGGATTTTTTGCACATATAATATGATGTTCTAATAATGTGATATTTTAATTGAAAAACTCATTTTTATTTTAAAAATATATTATTAAATTTACCATAGTTTTGATTTGATCCTTTAGAGCCTCATAAACACAAACCCTAGGTGCTTCAAATTGAACATGCATACATACACCCTGAAGAGGAGATGTGGGAGGTGTAGGGCTTTGAGGAAGGATATATTAACTAGATTCATTTAGAACTATAGGATGGGGTACCTTACCTCTTGAGATAGTGATACCATTGACCTTATTATAGGGAAATTATTAATCATAACCTTGAGGGTTAGGAGGAGGAGGAAGAAAATATTTTCTATACATATAATATGAAACTAAAACCTAGAAAATTATTGTTATAACAAAACATGTCAACTCTGAAGATACAAAAACAACAAGTGAAAATAGTAAAAAGAAGGATGCAAAACCTAGCAACATTTATGGTTAGGGTTTATCAACATTTGAACAATAAATACATTTACCAATATATCAAATTTGGGACTTATGTGAAAACCCTAGATGAGAACATTACTATGCAAAATCAAGGGAATAATATAACAAAATGATAAATATCACTGATTTGGGACTAATGTATTATATAAACATACTAAAAATGGCAAAGTATAATGAGAAAACAAAGATTAGCTAGAAACTATTACTCCAATAGGAATCATGGTTTGAAACTTGATGTGTAGATAGGTCTAGTGATTAGAATCAAGAATATAGAAATAGTTCTAGATGGGTGGTGATATTATCCAACTTCGGGGGATAATGTCCAATTACACCAAGGAAATCAAGGTTTCTAGGTTCTATATGCCTTCATCTATAGATACAATGTTTGGTGTGAGAGCTTACGATCACTTGTGGAGACCATTATGTTACTAGTTTTACTTTAAAACCCTAACTCCTTAATATGTGAAGACCAATTCAAATCCATGAAGAAAAAAGGTGCTAGTGGTTGAATTTGGGTGAGACCTTAACACCCCATGTGTTGAGCACTACCTACATACCAATACTCTGAAGAGGGATCAAACTTCATATAGTTGTCCCATGCTATAGTGGTGTATGAATAATTGGTGAAATATTTTAGATGTTGGCATAATACTAATGTGATTAGATGCCTTAACCATGACTTGTGACATGTGAAATGTATTCAGACTTGAGCTCTGGGCTATTAGGGATGTATGCAATTAGAATTGGGATAAATAGGTATTCTACTCTTATGTGCAAGTGTGATTCTGGTATTTTTCATTGTTGAAGCCACCTGTGTGAAAAATGGTTTGAAAAGCGTTTATATAGTCATATCATTGAAAATCCTTTGAATGGTGCTTATTAGAGACATAGGTCGGTGTACAATTTTAACCATGCACCTTTCACTAATATTTTCCTTAATATCCCTAAAAGTGTTTTCAATTGTATTGCTCATGAATCTAAAATGTCTTCATTATATATGGTCCTATCCATATTAATTTTAATTTACCCAAATTTATATACTTATTATCATATATTAATACTCTATCATGTGTTTTAATTCCATTTTATTAATATAATGGCCATGCTGAGATTTATATCATTTTTTGCATTTGATTATAAGCCATTAAAATATTTTTTGTCATTTTTAAAAATTATATGAGTCTTTCTTGTAATGATTATTTTTGTTCATCCTAAATGTGATTGCTAGTCTCAATCTTGGTAAAATATATTCCATGGGTATTATGGCTTCAAGCCATATATTAGTTTAAATGGAAAACACCTACTCAACCTTTTATATGTCATGTAGTAAGACCAAAGTATTGTAGGTATTTTTGAATCCCAATCATCTATCTCCACATTTCATACTTTAGTTAAAAAATTATCCAAAAATTTATTCAATTCTTCTACAGTTTCATTCTCATGTCGGTGATATGGGGTACTATGATTATGTTATAGTAGGAAATGCTTAAGTAACTATGTTATGGTGTTACTTTTGAAGTATTTACCTTGATCACTTGTGATACTAAATGGGCATCTAGATCAAGTAATGATGTTTTCATATTAAAAAATTGTGGTGGTTTTTATTTTAAATTCCTTGATAGGTATTGATTCTTCCCATCTTGTTAAGTAATTTATACATGCTATAATGAATCTTGAATTACTTATCCACATGGAAGGTTTGATTGGGCCAATAAAATCAGCCTTTTTTTTAATGGAGTTAATGCTAATATTGTCCTCAATGGAATTTTGTCTTGTGTGTTGGGTTTTCATACCCTTTGACATATATTGTAATTTTGTGCATGTCTATGTGCATTTTTAAATATAGTTTTCTTCTATAGGATAGTTAACATTATTTTATTTGTATTACCCTCTCATGAATTATGTCATATCGTTATTCCATCATGTGCCTCCCTCATGATGATCTCTTGCTCATACATTAATGTTAATTTGCACAAAACTTCATCCATTCACTTTTTATATAGGTCCCCTTCAATAAGTATGAGTGGAAAGGATCGTATAACAACCTTTTACATTATATTTTTCCATAACCTTTGGGAAATTATCTTGTGGCTAGGAAATGTGCAATATTTTACATGTCCTTTTGGACTATCTCAATGCAAAAAAGATGAACTTGTTGTCAACCTGAAGTTGCGCCCTGATTCGAAGACGTGCGCAAAATGACCAGTCCTCTATCTGGCTGAAACAATGGGATCTTCTCACGAGGGTGGGTGCCTCAATAGTGAGAAGAACCTCCAGAGAAGGCTGGTTCCTGTATGATGTCTCAATGAATATTCCTACTCTACGCTGCTGACTACCATGGAAAAGGGAGAAAGGAAACTTAAAGGGGAACTCCTATCTACAGGGGGTGATACACTAGAATTTTGATCCACTCAATTTGGAACCTTGAACACTAAATGAACAAGGAAGAAGGAAGACCTTAGACTTTAATTAATCACTTATGCAAAGTATTTCATGCAGAGATTCGATCCAATAACTAAAACCTGAGGGAAAATGATGGAGAGAGGTCTGATAAAAGACACTTTGCGGCCACCTAACATCCACTTATAGTTTCAACAAGGATATAAAGAACACTTTAACATGACCTGTACAAGGATAATATAGCAACTAGGTATGAAACATAATTTGGGAAGGGAGAGAAATCTACCACTTCTACAAATTGTTGAAGAAATATACACTATGCCAACGCATGAAATTTGAAAGTACAGCCCTTCTTATTGATCGAAGAGGTTACACAACTCACCAATCGCAGAGTCTGGTCTAACCAAGAGAGATTGGATGATTTTAATCAAGGCTAAAAGCTAATTTATAGAAAATTACAGGAGGCCAAAGATTGGTGTAGAAAACTTGAAGAGAAGATTCACTTTGGTTAACTCAAGACTTTACTTGGCCTTTCAATTAAATATATTTTTCATTTTGTCCTTGCATGAAGCTTCTTCACTTGATGAAGTGCACTTATCTTTGTTATGAACTGCCCACCTCCTTTTTTGCATGGAAATCTATGCAAATGTTAAATTTAGAACTCCATGTGAGTTGCTTGATTGCCGAGTTGTAGCATTTGAAAACTGAGTTAACAATTATTTAAGCTGAGTTAGACGAAGAGATCATTCTCCTTCGCATGGAAAGCCTGAAGGATATCTCTTCTTCCTTCGCCCTTTAACTTTTCCGAAGCCCTTTTGATTTCTTCTGTCGGCTCTTTGTCTTCATTTTTGTTGAATTTCCTCGAGATTTCTTCCGTCAGGTTTATTTTACAGGCCTTTGTCCTAATTTCTTCAGACCTTTTTGTTCGAAGGAATTCCTTCAGACAAAAAGTCTGAAAGAATTCATTGTCTTTGTTCCTTTTCTTGTCTTTTGCCGTCGGCTTTTGTCTTCGGACATGTCTCCTGCGCCTTCCAAATTTCTTCAGACTTTTTTTCTGAAGGAATTCCTTTAGAAAAAAAGTCTGAAAGAATTCATTTCTTCTTTTGCCTTCAATTTTTTTGCAACTTTTCTGAAGCTTCGAGATTTCTTTCGTCAGGTCTATTTTCCACGCCTTTGTCTGAATTTCTTCAGACTTTTTATCTAAAGGAATTCATTCGAACAAAAAGTCTGAAGGTTTTCTTCATCTTCATTTCTTATCTTTTGCCGTCGGCTTTTGTCTTCAGACTTGTCTCCTGTGCCTTCCGAATTTCTTTAGACTTTTTGTCCGAAGGAATTCGTTCAGAAAAAAAGTCTGAAAGAATTCATTTCCTCTTTTGCCTTCGCTTTTTTTGCAACTTTTTTGAAGCTTCATGATTTCTTCCATCGGGTCTATTTTCCTCGCCTTTGTCCGAATTTCTTCAGACTTTTTATCTGAAGGAATTCCTTCGAACAAAATTTTTGAAGGTTGTCTTCGTCTTCATTTCTTATCTTTTGCCGTCGGCTTTTGTCTTCAAACTATTCAAATGTGCCCTTTGGTTTTTTCAAATTCCTTAAGGATGATTGCCCCTTCAATAAAATTGTCATGGACCTCTCAGTCGACCAAGTTCCCTCTGCAAGGGCATTTAGCTCTCCCTTTGTGCCCTTTGAAAAAATTGTAGGGCACCCAGGCTTTTTGCAAAAGTCCTTAATTTAGTCTCTATGCCTGTCGGAAGGGTAGGTGCCCTTTGGCCTTTTTGAAAGTGACCCTTTTGCCCGTTTAAGTGTCCTCTGCTTGTGCCCTTTGGAAAAATTGGAGGGCACCCAGGGTTTTTGCCACGATTTTCGACTTGGTCCTGTGCCTTCTTGAAGGGTAGGTGCCCTTCAAGAATACTAAAACCGATCTTTTCAAAGGGTAAACTACCCTTCAGACTTTTTGCAGGAGTCTACTTCTTGGTCCTTTATCCTTGTCTTGCAAAAATTTCCTCCAGACAGAAAGTTTGAAGGGATTCTTTGCCTTTGTCTTTATTACCTTTAAGTGTTTTTTATGTCCTCCTAAAATTCCCTGCTTGAGTCCATAGAAATTTTTTGCTTGAGTCTGTAGAAATTTTCTGCTTGAGTCTGTAGAAATTTTCTAAGTGGCAAGAGAAAATTTGATTTGTGAAAAATTTGTCAACATTCTGGCAACTCAACTGGGAAGCATGCCTGCTATGCTTGAGAACTCAGACCATGTATAGATATTATTTGAATTCCCAAATGGTGAACCTAATTTCTGATTGAAAATCTACTCTGATGTGACTGTAGTAACCTCCTTCAAAAAAATAAGGGAAACACATGAAAGTGGAAAATTAACTAAAAGAAAATGTGCAACAAGCACTTATTGAAAAAAATTGAAGCAAACTACTGTGCTTTAACAACACTTGGAGGAAAGCAAAAACAACTAAATAACCTAGCTAATCATGATGAAGCATGATCCGCCTAGATCAAATGGGAAATTCTTGAACTCACTCCTTCCAAGAGATGTTACAAGTTGCAAGGTAGGATGTTTATTAGTCATAACCTTTGATGAGGCATTTGCCTTGTCGACCAACTGTATTAGCATCTTCTCAAATGGGTCATCAACAACAAACTAGTCACCAACAAAGACAAACTCACCAAGTATTTCCTGATCATTTTTAGATTGCTTGTCATCTATCACCATGTCAAGTGATACCCCATCTATGCATGCCTTTTGAGTGACCACGTCCTTCTTATTGACTATTGTAAGTTCATCCAGCTCTTCAAGGAGCTTTGAATATGCAACCCAATCTATACTGGGATCTTGAATAGGTGATTCTTGATCAAATTTCTCATAAACATGCTCTTTAATAGCCACCATATCCATACAAAGCTCTTCAATCTCTTGTAGAGATTCAAGGTATATCTGCCAATCATTCTTTTGTTCCTCACTTTGATCTATTTGAACTGAATCAGCTGTCATGCTATCTAGATCCTTCTCAATAGGAGATACCTGTAACTCATGTATGAATTCAATTTGTACCAGCTCCTCTTGAAGTTCTTCTACATCAAGATCAGTCTTCTCACTCTCAGCTATAATTAGATGCTCAACTACAACCTCAAGTGAGGTATCAATAGGAAATTCTTCCTTAAACACACCTAAAGCATCTTCTTCACACTCTGCAAGAACTTGTCTTGTAGTTGCAACCTCTTTCTATATCCTCCAAAGAACATGATCCTCCTGAGTAAGGGGGATGGTGGGAGGCTGATAAAATTCATTTGTTTGAGAGGGAATATGAAGCATGGGAGGTCCATCATGATCATATTTTGGAATATTGAGGGCAATGGAATCATCTAGGGAGTTTTGGAGGGGAGGGAAAGAGAAATTCTTAAAGACCTCTGTATTTTGTTCCTTCCATTTGGCCATTACCTCATCAAAGTCTGGAACCTGCTTGTCCTCCTGGACAACCTGAGCTTGAGAGATGATTAGTGAGGTAATGGGACTATAGGAAGGTCTAGTCTCATGAATAGTCACTTGAATAGGCTCTTGGATATGCTCTTGAAAAGGCTCTTAACTCCAATTAGGAAGCTCCCTTGGCACACACTAGGCATGTTTAAGAACTTCATAAGAATAAGAAGCACAATAGCCCTTTGTAGACAATTGGTTTAACTCGATTTTATGCCTTTCCCAAGCCTCCATCTTTTCTAATGCAAGAATACATAGTCCATTTATCTCTTCTGGATCATTGGACACATTTCGAAATAGGCCATTCACTTCTTCATATTGAGAGTTAGAACAAACCTTTCTTGCATATGCTAGTATTCTGAGCTCTATTTCATTCATTTTTTCTTGAAAGCAATACTGCTCGTATGCAACATCATAGCCATATGGGGAAGATGAAATCCGGTCCTGAGACTGATATGGCTCACAAGGAAGGTAAGAGTCATGCTATTTATAATAAGGATCATGAGAAACTTGATAAGGCTCAACATAGCTTTGATAATAACCTTGATAAGGCTGATTAGGCTCATAGATATCATGACCAGGTTGGTATGATCCATCATTGGGCTAATAAGGAAATATACCATAGAAATTATCTTCATACATAGCCATCAAAATTCATTCGTAATAATAAAAATAGACTTACATGGAAGCTATCCTGAACTGTTAGAAGCAATTGCTTGAGCTTGGAATCACCGAATACTTCTTGAAGAATACTACTATAACTGTGATTTCATCCAAACTAGGAAAAATGTGTCCCACCGGTCGTGCCAAAAACTATTGTCAACCTAGAGTTGCACCCTGATTTGAAGACGTGCATGAAACGACCAGTCCTTTATCTAGCTGAAATAATGGGATCTTCTTACGAGGGTGGGTACCTCAATAGTGAGAAGAAACTCCAGAGAAGGCTGGGTCCTGTATGATGTATCAATGAAAATTCCTACTCTACGCTGCTGACTACCATGGAAAAGGGAGAAAGGAAACTTAGAGGGGAAATCCTATCTAAAGGGGGTGATACACCAGAATTTTGATCCACTAAATTTGGAAACTTGAACACTGAATGAATAAGGGAGAAGGAAGACCTTAGACTTTAATTAATCACTTATGCATAAGTATTTCATGCAGAGGTTTGATCTAATAACTAAAACCTGAGGGAAAACGATGGAGAGAGGTCTGATAAAAGACACTTTATGGCCACCTAACATCCACTTATAGTTTCAACAAGGATATAAAGAACACTTTAACATGACCTACACAAGGATAATATAGCAACTAGATATGAAACAAAATTTGGGAAGGGAGTGAAATCTACTACTTATGCAAATTGCTAAAGAAATATACACTATGCCAATGCTTGAAATCTGAAAGTACAGTTCTTATTGATTGAAGAGGTTACACAACTCACCAATGGTAGAGTCTGGTCCAACCAAGAGAGATTGGATGATTTTAATCAAGTTTGAAAACCAATTTATAGAAAATTACAAGAGGCCAAAGATTGGCATAGAAAACTTGAAGAGAAGATTCACTTTGGTTAACTCAAGGCTTTACTTGGCCTTTCAATAAAATATATTTTTCCTTTTGTCCTTGCATGAAGCTTCTTCGCTTGATGAAGTGCACTTATCTTTGTTATGAACTACCCACCTCCTTTTTTGCATGGTAATCTATGCAAATGTTAAATTTAGAACTCCATGTGAGTTGCTCGATTGCCGAGTTGTAGCGTTTGAAAATTGAGTTAACAGTTATTTAAGCTGATTTGGATGAAGAGATCATTCTCCTTTGCATGTAAAGCTTCTAGTGAAGCAAATTTTTAATTAATTAGTTAACTCTAAATCTGGAATAGTCAACTCATCGTTCAAACTCGAAACTCCTGCTGAAGTTGGATTAGATCTTCAGATGTATGGGTTGAATGGAGATGAATAGGGCTTTAATAATTAGTCAACTGAAGCTTTGACCATTTATTCAAAAATAGCTCTTATGTTCAAAAATAGCTCTTGCTTGCATGTATTCTGTCCAATTTTAGTCTGCCCATTCGTATCTATTTTTGTTGGGATTCTGTATATTTAGATGGTGTTAGTCTAATTATACCCGATTTATATATTCTTTCAAAATTTTGACTTTATCCTTGGTCTCAACGATTACTTCCCACAGTAAAAAATTGACGACTTGCCGGACGTCACCAGAAGTTATCCTATTTCCTTCAGCTATATTTATTTGGGTTTCTCTTCATACTTTTGTCTCACCTTAGTCTTATTTCTTCGCTTTTCTTTGGACTTTGCTTTGTGGCCTTCAAAATTTCCTCAAACTATTTTTTCGAAGGAATTCCTTTGGATAAAAAGTTCAAAGGATATCTCTTCTTCCTTTGCCCTTTAACTTTTTTGAAGCCCTTTTGATTTCTTTTGTCAGCTCTTTGTCTTCACTTTTTTTTGAATTTCCTCAGGATTTCTTCCGTTGGGTTTATTTTACAGGCCTTTGTCCTAATTTCTTCAGAATTTTTTGTCTGAAGGAATTCCTTCAGACAAATTGTCTGAAAGAATTCATTGTCTTTGTTCCTTTTCTTGTCTTTTGCTGTCAGCTTTTGTCTTCAGACTTGTCTCTTGCGCCCTTCCAAATTTCTTCAGACTTTTTATCTTAAGGAATTCCTTCAGACAAAAAGTCTGAAAGAATTCATTTCCTCTTTTGCCTTCACTTTTTTTTGTAACTTTTTTGAAGCTTCGGGATTTCTTTCGTCGAGTCTATTTTCCTCGCCTTTGTCCGAATTTATTCAAAAATTTTGTCCGAAGGAATTCCTTCAGACAAAAAGTCTGAAGGTTCTCTTCGTCTTCATTTCTTGTCTTTTGCCATCGGATTTTGTCTTTAGACTATTCAAATGTGCCATTCGGTTTTTTTGAATTCCTTAAGGAGGAATGCCCTTTTGGAAAAATTGTCATGGACCTCTCTGCCAACCAAGTGCCCTCTGTAAGGGCATTTAGCTTTCCCTTTGTGCCCTTTAAAAAAATTGTAGGGTACCCGGGCTTTTTGCAAAAGTCCTTAATTTAGTCTCTGTTCCTGCCTGAAAGGTATGTGCCCTTCAACCTTTTTGAAAGTGACCCTTCTGCCCGTCCAAGTGTCCTCCGCCTGTGCCCTTCAAAAAAATTGGAGGGCACTCGGGCTTTTTGCCATGGTCTCCAACTTGGTCCTGTGCCTTCTCGAAGGGTAGGTGCCCTTCAGGAATACTAAAACTGATCTTTTCGAAGGGTAAACTACCCTTCAGAGTTTTTGCAAGGGTCTACTTCTTGGTCCTTTATCCGTGTCTTACATAAATTTCCTCTAGATAAAAAGTTTGAAGGGATTCTTTGCCTTTGTCTTTATTCCCTTTAAGTGTTTTTTTTGTCCTCCTAAAATTCCCTGCTTGAGTCAGTAAAAATTTTCTGCTTGAGTCTGTAGAAATTTTCTAGGTGGCAAGAGAAAATCTGATTTGTGAAATATTTGTCAACATAAATCTAAGGAAATCATCCTCGATTAGGCCCACATATTCCCCTACAGTAATCCTTGATAAGTATTCTAGTCCATTATTTATTCATTAAGGTTTCAATCTAATCTTAAAATTGAATTTTTGAAAAATCATCAACCAACAACATATCCTTCCTTGTATGATAGATCTATTTATTAGATATTTTAGTGGCTCATGGTCAGTAAAGAATATGAATGGTATAGATAGGAGATAATGTCTAAATATATATGCACTAAATACATCACTATTAATGCTTCTCTTTCTATTTTTGAGTAATTTACTTTCCACCTTTTCTAATTTCTAGCTTGTAATGAAATGGGATGTTCAATATTTCCATGTGATTGTGTTAACATTACCCCTATAACTACTATAGATGCATCGATATAGACATGAAATAGTACAATCCTATCTGGAAAAAATAATACTGGTACATCAACTATCAAATGCTTCTTGGCATTGGTACATCCATGAAATTAGTTTATTATTTCTTATTTTCAATAGTTCTTCTCTGGGGGAGCTAAGTTTTGCATAGTTCATAATGAACCTAAGATGATAAATTGTATATCATAGTATTGTTCTCACCTACTCTTTTGTTTAGGGTGGTGGTATATTGATGATTATTTTAGTTTTTAATGGATATACCATGAGTCTCACCCTATAAAAATTGTCCTAATAATGATCCAAAAAGATTGATGTTTTTTTTAGTTTTTAATGGGTCTACATCATTAGAACATCAACCTTAATACCTGATCATGATATTTAAACAACCAATATACCATCTAATTTTATAAATATACATATAAATATTTGTGAATAAGCTCTATATATGTGTTTACCGTGATTCATCTAAATATAACTGGTGCATTATTTAATTCAAATGATAGCATTGTATAAATAAATGACCCCTATTTTGTTACAAATGTTATCTTAGGGTGTTATTATGGTGATATCATGACTTGATGGTAACCAAAGAATCCATTTATAAATTAGTATATTTATTTACCTCTCATACTTTCTAATATTTTCTCAAGGAAGGGTGTCAGGAATGGGTCATGTAGGCATGCCTTGTTAGCTCTCTATAGTCAACACAAATTCATGTTCACTTATTTTATTATGTTGGATCACCATTGGGATAATCCATTATGTATCCTATACTGGTGTAATGATACTATTGGCCAACATTTTGTCTATTTCTATTTTTACCTTATATTTGACATTTGGATTGAGCATGCTCATATTTTCCTTAATGGTTTGATGTCATATTTTACCTATTTTTCATTCTTCCAAATTCATCCTGAATTCTTTTTAATTATGTAAATTTTCATAAAAATAAATCCTGATACTCTCTTAATAGATCAATCATTTTCTCAACTTCTTCTTTAGGCTAATAGTCTCCTATTTTTTCTATACCTTCTCTTCCTATGTTTTCTTCTTTAATATTCAAGGGTTTATAGAAGTAATATGTCTTATCTTCTGCAATGTTAATTAGTTCTTTCCCCTATTCTATTTCAATTTGTATGTTTTTGTGTTTATCCTCTTCATCCTCTAGTTTTTGTTTAGTTAGTTTTCTAAAGTAAAATTTGTTTTCAACTCCTTATTTATTGGTTTTCTCTTCAATTTATTTTTGTATTTTTATAGTAATTGTTCCAATATGTTATCGGTCATCCGTATGACTCATTATTTTTTATTTTATTTTTATTATATTGAATTTTTTTATTGTATGATTTACCATAAATAATAATATATTTATTATCTATAGGGCTCAACATATTTGTGTATCAGGGCCTCATAAGTGGAATGTCCCAAAAAATTCAATTATGATTTCCTCCCATTTATATGTCCCTCTTTACATCTCTTGGTGCATGTACCAAGTCCTTAGGTATGATTTGAGAGTCCAATAAAGCAATTGTACCTAGATTATTTTATCAGTTTCTCTTTTCTTTCTATAATGTTTGACATTTTAAATCGTGTCCTAATATTATGCGTACCTGCATATTGCGGTATTCCTGAAGGTATCATTCTTCTTTGATGAACTTTTTTCATTAGAATAACAAAGGATTCATATTTCAAAATCATGTATTTGTGTGTATTACACCATCTTGTGGTAGTGATAATAATTGTATCATCGATAGAATTCATTATTAAGTGTTCTATAGGAAATACCCTTTTCATTTGTTTTAGATAATCGTCCACATCTCCTATTCCAATAAACTTTGGTAGTTTAACATGGGAAGCTCTTCTCTTAATGAAATATTATTTTATTATCCATGGTGTCTTATATTCCAATATAGTAAGATCATTCTCATTGGGTCATAATTTTATCATGTGACAAATGATTTTTACCCTTCTTTCTAGTTCTCCATATAACTAGCCTCTTTTGTACTCAACAAACTATTTATACTTCTTCACTTTTGATCACTACCTCTCTTTAATCATTTGGTTCATGGTAATCATAAATATTTTGTGTTTTATTTAATGTATAAACTTTTAAGTGTTCATCTAATTAATTTTTACCTTTATCTAGCCATAATTCTTCTGACCATGTTACCCCATACCAATTTTTAATAGGAAGTGTACTACAATCCATTTCCCTCAAAAGTTATCTTATTATTTGGATACAATGTACCTTTACAATATAAAAACCATTATAAATTAAATAATGTATGGAACCCCATGTCATACATATTGATTACTTCAGAATTGACCTTTCACTTAATACCCATGAAATTAACCTTTATATTCATAAGTGTCCCTATCAACGATGTTGGTGTTCCATAGGCCCTAACAATATTGTATGTTTTTGCATGTAGCTAAAATTTCCCCAATGCATTCTAAATTATATGAGGAAAGATGTTTATATTTACCCTTAAGTCTAGTAATGTCTTTTTGACATTGTGGCCCTCGATTTTGACATCTAAGAGTATCATTGTCTTATTTCATTTTATGTTAGTTTACAATATATTCTTTTTTATTTCTATTTTTGTTTATCAAATCTTATTACCTAGTGTTCACATTCTTTTTTATTCCAGTATTTATAAACAATTGTTAATTTATCCAACAAACCTTGATTTTAAACTAGTTTTAACATTTGTTTTAGATTCTCAATTTTTGTTTCATCAAAGTAAGTGAACTTGGTTTGGTCCTTATCTTATTTGTCCTAAATAATTATATTAATTTTTATAATATTTTATCATACTCATATATACTTGGATAGTCTCCTTCACTATTCATGTCTAATTATTCCTTTGAATCTATTACTTTTTCCTTTCTTTTTCTCGTATTCATCCCACTTCTAGTGGTTACTACATCACTTGGATTTGGGTCTCCAATAATTATTCATGCTTGTTTCTTTTTTTGGATTTCCATATGTTATTTAATTGCTATTATACATTCTATTATCTTATCTAAAATTGATGTCAATTTATGTGAACAATCTCCTTCCTCATTTATTTTATCATGTCTCACTGTATTGCATCATCCTTTAGTATTTTGGACCTTTGGTATTTTATTTAAATGCTTTGTATCTTTTTTTGGTGGTGACCCTAATATTTTTTCTATTTTTTGCCTCCATTTTTATATAATTATGTTGTTTTAGGGAAGTAAAAAGAATAATGGGTCCATTTATAATGGTATAAACCACATTCAACATGTGGTTCTTCCATACAATTCCTCACTATGTGTCTGATTTTCCTGCACTTAGAAGTTATAAGAGGTGGTCTCTCTTGGTTTTATCCCTAGTTATACCCCAGGTTATAAACTTTGACTCATTGGTATATCCATATTACACCATGGTACCCCGCTCTATAACCACTATGTCTCACTCATCTATACCCACCTTAGTTGTTAGTATAATATTGAATATATGGGTTTTGTGGTATAAAAGCTTATATTACTTGGACGTTATGGTATTATTGTCTGCGGTATGGTATATTTGAATTTCCCATTTGTGGCATTGGTGATGTCATTTTTTGGACTACTGTAATTTGTCTTCTATTCCTTTCATGTATATATGACATCACATAATGTCTTCAGAAGGTATGGTTTTAGTGTTTGAATGACACAAGAATGGTACAATACATAAATTAGTTCGTTGGTGGTATTACCTCCATCATGGGATATAATTTTTGTGGGTGTTGATCATATTTATGACATATTATAAAACATAAAATATTTGAATACAGGATGTTGGATTAGTGGGGTCATAACCACTAGTGTATGTGATGCTCTCACCATTGCTTCTCATTTTGCCATGTATTGATGTGGGTACTCTATCTATGAATTCCATTCAATACACAAAATTGTACACCATATTCAAGGTCATGGTGGGTTATTTCTTACTAGAGTTGAACTAAAATCATCACCTTTCATCTAAATCTCCTATTTTAACCATAATTTTTCTAATTCTTGCTGTAAATTTTAGTGAGGAATCAATTTCTACTCTCAAAGATTGTGCTTCTATTTGTGATGCCATCTCAATAGAATTCATAAATGTGTTAGATATGTTTCATCCATATTGGCCCTTGGTTATAGTATTAAACCAAAAATAAACCATTCAATTATTTGTTTCTCATTTAGGGGTTCCTCCAATTATTGTATTATTGCCTTAATCATATTATTTTGCCATCTCTTTTATTTTTGTATAAGTTCTCACATTTTACTGACACTTTTTGTTGGGATATATAGATAATGTAAATATCCTTTAAATTACTTTTGTACATTGGCCATGAATTCCTATGGGTTACAAATTTTTCATGTACCATCTCAATGTGTTATTTTTTAGCATCCTATCAAAATTGAACAACATTAATTTCTCATTTGTTATGTTATGGATTTTCTAGTATGAATCTAATATGAATAGATGATATTTTGAATCTTTTTTCTTTTCCAAATAGAGGAAATTTCATTTTGTAATGTATAATTTTTGAAATGTTGGATTGTGTACTCACATTACTACTCCTCCAATTACTTGATGTGATTTTTATTGAAGCATTCCTCAAGCTTCTTTGTTGGTTATCTCATTTTTGTCTAGCTAATGTTCTACTTCATCCTTTATCTCTTTTCACTTCTCCTTGAAAATACATTTTCCCTCATACTTTTGATTGATTAACTAAAAACTCACTTATACTCTCTCATTCTTTGGTAAAACTATGGTAGTTATTTTAAATTTCTTATCCTATAAATGCCTCATCTTATCTTATGAATATGTTGTTGAGTCTAATGTGAAGCATAACAGGGGATGGATTTTAGTCCAAATGGTTCACTTCCTTTTAGGGTCTCTTATGGTTGGGGTTTTGAAGTGAGATGTCACTTCTATTTTCCTGTTATTGATCCTCTATCTCTACATTATCCTATTTTCTCATGTTATCACTAAAATATTATCCTCTAGTTCATTATCTTCCCTTAGGTTTATGTTTCTCCTTACATCTATTTTTTATTCTACTATATAGATAGTATTGTCTCTTATTGATTATCTTTCCTTATGCTTCCTTATTTAATTTTCAAAATATTATTTGTATGTTCCATCTTATAACTATCTTCACTTATCCATATTTTATCTTCTATATTATCTTCTCCACCTATATTATAACTCTTTCTTATGCCTCATCCACTTGGGCAGTACTTATCATCACCGTCTATTATTCCACTCCCATGGTTTTGAATTTTTTGGGGTTCCCACAAATGCGGCTAAATGAAAAGTTCATTTTGCATCTCATTCATGAATTTTTAAAGTGTATAGTACAATATCTCTTTGATCCTATTTCTTTCATTAACTTATTTTGTGCCTTGCAATGGTAGTAATGCCAACTCATATGTTTTTGTTATAGAAACATCATCTTGATTTTCAACATAGATATTATCACTGGGATATGTTGTATTGGTAACTTCCATAGTCCTAGTTCTCTACAATATTTTATATTCTATTTATTTCCTAGTTTCTAATCTAATTCTCTCTTCTTCTATCTATTTCCTCATCTCCTCATTTGTCATTTTATCTCTTTAAAACTTCTTAGGTCTAATATCTTTGTAGTCTCCTCTTATCTCTCTTAACTAATTTATCCTTAATTTTATACTTATCATTATTTCTCATACATCTTATTTAACATACCCCAACCATTTAGAACAAATATTTTGAGACGTCACATATTTTAAGGATCCCACTTCTTTTTGCATGCCATTTCTTAGGTAATATTTTTGAAAAATATTACTCATGCCCCTTCTACGAATTCAAATTTCCTATCATCAAATATTTTCCAACCTTGGATGGCCCAAACTATAAAAAATGAATCAAATGTAGTCTCATACCAATAATTGATTGCTCAATTCTAAGGTGTGGCAATGTTTTCAAGGGCCTTAAACTTCTCAGTTATCCACTCAATTATTTTATTAATATGAAGTTTTGATCCCTCTATGTGTTTAGCATGTATTATGATCCAAGATCACAATATCTCTATAAAAGTTACCCAAAACTCATCTTATTTTGGTCTTAAAAAGGATTATTTTACCTTAGGTAATGAATAGCCAATTATTTGTGTTTCAAAGTGGGGAAACAATAGTATTATTTCCCACCATTCTTCAATTTCTATCAGTGATGGTTTACAAAACTCTAATGGATACTTTCCTCTAGACATTAGATTATTAAAGTCCATGTAGCACCACTAAATGTTAACATAAAATCTGAAACTTGGTTACATATATTTATGCAATTTGAGTTGACTCTAGTTAGAGATAATGTAGCACAAAGTTTAGTATTGTGTGAAGCTCATTATCATGTGCATTAATAACATTTAAAGTAGGTGTATTTATTCACTTTCATAGTACATAGATATTTCTTACTCTAACTCTTTATATATGTGTGTTTGTGTGTGTATACATACATACATATATATGTGTGTGTGTGTGTGTGTGTGTGTGTGTGTGTGTGTGTGTGTGTGTGTGTGTGTGTGTGTGTGTGTGTGTGTGTGTGTGTGTGTGTGTGTGTGTGTGTGTGTGTGTGTGTGTGTATGTATGTATACACACACAAACACACATATATAAAGAGTTAGAGTAATAAATATCTGTGTACTTTCATAGTACATAGATATTTCTTACTCTAACTCTTTATATATGTGTGTTTGTGTGTGTATATATACATATACATACATACATACATACATACATACATACATATATGTATGTGTATATGTGTGTGTGTATATATATATACACACACACATATACACATACATACATACATATATGTATGTGTATATGTGTGTGTGTATATATATATACACACACATATACACATACATATTTGTATGTATGTATGTATATGTATATATACACACACAAACACACATAAATAAAAAGTTAGAGTAAGAAATATCTATGTACTATGAAAGTACATAGATATTTATTACTCTAACTCTTTATGTGTGTGTGTGTGTGTACACACACACACACACACACACACACACACACACACACACACACACACACACACACACACACACACACGTTTATGTATATGTAAACAACCATTACACTCCATAGATTTCTTTCCTTTATACCTTCACACCCTCTAATATATTATGACTCTATTCTCTGTTATCACAATTGTATTTATACCCTATATCCTCTATTTATTTGTTATCTCTCACACACACACACACACACACACTCTCTCTCTCTCTCTCTCTCTCTCTCTATATATATATATATATATATATATATATATATATATATATATATATATATATATATATATATATATATATATATATATATATATATATATAAACAACCATTACACTCCATAGATTTCTTTACTCTATACCTTCACACTCTCTACTATATCATGACTCTCTTATATGTTATCACAATTATCTCTATACCTTATATCCTGTATTTATTTGTTATCTCACTCTATTCAGCTATAGAACACCATATTAAAATACTATAATATAAATACTGACTAAATACCTTTTACAACTCAGTGGTCATGTATTTGTAAGACATTATTTTTATTCATGCAAATTTTCTTTGCTTATCACATTTGATCAAACCTTACCATGTTGCCTAGGTTATTATATGACTTTATTTCATTGTATTAAACATATATTATGATGATATAGTAGATTTGGAAGCTCTACAATAATTTTGTGTTAGCATTCTTACTAATGAGGAATCCTTCCAACATAAAAATCATACCAAAAAAAAAACATTTAAGAAACATAAATTTAAAAATTGTTTATTAATGGATATATATCATGTTTATCTACCTATACTAAAGTTTTTACATATTCATGTTATATACTTTCTTTTTGTGATATTCTTTGAGTGTATGAGATGTAGGATATATAGGTTAAATATGATCATGGACTTATAGATTCTAGTTGACTATATTTATTCCCAACCCATGGGGCATTATCACACTAATGACATGCCTTATACTAGGACTATCTCTCTACAGTGGGGTTTATGGTACAGTCCTCATTTATTTCCATTTATCATATTGAGCTACTTAAATTAACCATACATGTATTTATATTTCCTATATATTTCATGTTACATGTATATATTATGTGTTCACTTGCATTCCATATTATTTCTTGATTGCTTGCATGTGTGTGTTTTTTATTATTGTCTTGTCTATTATTATCCATCTAATATCATTTAGTTGTCACATAACATCATGTCATATCTATGTAATTTCATTCTTGTTCAATTTTTACATTTATTATGTGTAGTTACATGCCTATGTATGAATGCTTATCTATACTATGTAATATAATATGCATGATTCTTTATCATATGTGATAATATCGTTATGTGTTCACTTCATTTTTATACCTAACCCACCTAAAGACACATTTAAAAATTAGGGAATATAATTTTTCCATCTAATTATTGATCTCATTTTTTATATCTTTCCATTTTTGGGGAAACACATTAACCATTCTACATCACTAGATGATGTAGATATTTACCATTCCTAAACATTACTACCTATCTATTGACACTAAGGAAATTGTACACATTGATTATCCATGATCCTTATTGATCATATCTTACATAAATTTACTCCCTTACCCATGTACCTCTTGATCCTACATTGACTATATAAGGTTGGGTCTGCATGTCCATGTCCTTATTACATTTTATCACATTATGATTATCATACTCAATACATATATTACCATATATTTTCCACATCGGGGCATTAAATTTATCCCTATAATAATTGAGCCCATGACCTACACCTTTCCATTTGGGACATCATACCCACAACTATCTCTTAAGCATTATTAATTATATCTATACCTCCACATTTCATTTGGGGGCATCTTTCCCACACCTAATCCATGAGCTTCACTAATTATACCCACATATTTCCATTAGGGGGATTTTACCCACACCAATCTCATGAGATTCACTGATTACATGTATACATATACATTACCATTAGGGGAATCATGCCCACACACTCTCATAGATATTATCATCTATAATGTACGCATACATAGGTTATACACCCATGTGCCTATTGATTTTACATTGCTTATATATCAGGGAACCATATTAGTCTACATAAACATTAGGTATTTCTATATCATATGACATTGAGGCATGAATTTATTCGTATTAATTAGATTATATTAGGGCATGTTATTTTCCCCTCATTATCTCATCCTCACATGAGGTTGCATCTATCTATTGAGCTTTATGTGATTACAACTATTCTATGTGTTTTTGTATGGACATGTTGCATACATATTATTTCCTATAGTGGGAATATTATTTTCCATCACTCTCACATCCTCATTATCTCTTAGTTCACACTAGTAATTATTTCTTTATGATCTTTAAAAAAATAAAGAAAGTTTAAATGTTTAATTTGTTGCATACTTGAGCCAAAAGAAGGAATATGATAATTTGCATATACTTTCACTTTTTATCCATGGATATAAGGTGAAGTCCTATATCCCACTTAGGTTGGGATTGCACTCACACACACTAAAACTACAATGGCTTCGATTCCAAACATGTGTGTTATGTATATATAACTCCTCAATTGGTTTCTTGAGCTAACTAACTTTCACATCTCATTATTCCTCTTGCAATATAGTATGGCTAATTATCTCAAAGAAAATGATAATCCAAATAAAGACATTTTAGCTTAAAATTCAATAAAGTAATGTTACAACATTGTTTTTCATATCCTTGTGAACCTACGTACAAAGTCATAGAACCTAAAGAGAAGTAGAGGACACAATCAATAGGTAGGTATAGAATATGAGAGTATAGTGAGTCATAATTGTCAATCTACCATTCTAGGTTAAAATTGGGGCTTTATGGATTCTATCCATTTTACATATTATATTTGGATTTAGGGTTTTGTTTTAGTTAGTTAAACATTGTTTCCAATTTCATATTTTCATAACAATGCACATATTTTTCTATTTTCATCTCTTTTTGTCTCTTGTTTATTTCCACTACTTGTTCAATTTTATAATAATACTTTTTGTTAATTATTTTGGCATAGTTTATATTTAATTACTATTGATGATATTTTTAACATATATTTATATTATGTTATAGTTTTAATATATTTCACCTAGTGGTTAATCAGGGCACAGTCATGTAGTCATGCATACTTCTCCTTTCCACATATATCAAAGAGAAGTTCATTTATTTCATACAATTCACAGTGTGTGCACAATTCTTACAACATCTCTGTGTACCACCACACCACCATATAGCACTTCACTTTTGCATAGATATTTTTGAGTCCTATAGAATCTTTGTGGCATCTTGCACCCCATTTTTAGCTTGAATTACTCAATACCTTGGTTTCATTCTTGCATTAGACTCTTGCATAGGATTTCATTGGGCACAACAACTTCATATAACAACATAGTGTCAACTCCTTTTTTATATGTGGATTTCTAGGTGATAATTTATAGTTTTGTGAGACATTAGAGAATATTTTAGAGAAACCATCTAATGGGAAGATTGATCACCATGTAATTAGAATAAGTTCAACCATCACATAGTTAGAAAATGAAATGAATTATAACCATTCCTATTTATAATCATCGTCACTTATACCTATCTTATTATAATTTTAGTATAAATGTGTAACATATGTAACTATCCAAAGGTTGAGATCCTTAAGATCTGAACTAGATAGTGGTGATGTCATGCCTAACGTATCTAATATTTGCCTTACACATTTTCATCCACACATTCAATATAGGAAAATCAAAGGACTTTTCCCCCTTCTAATCATAATAACTTACATTCTTAGCCTTGTTAGAACCTTGTACACCTTTGTACTTATTAATTTTTATTCCATACTAAATAGAAGTTATAGTACATATAGATCAAACTTCCACTTATTTAATGTGTATTTTAGTTTACTTCTGAAATTCATGTCAAGATCCTCTCTTAGAGTACAAGTGATTACCTTTGTATAAGCAACTAAACATGGAATTAAACCAAAAGTAATAAGTAACTAGAAATAAGAAACAACAAAGAATAGGAGATACGAGAAACAATACAATCTGTATTAACACTCTTCGATAAGGAAATACAATGAAAAAATCTCTTCTTCCCACACCTCTTGGGTGTACAGTAATTCTCCCTCAAGAGTTCTCTCTCTCAATCAATTACAACCAACTCAACACTGAGTTGTTCCCTCTAGTGACAATCAACCCAATGGTTGTTGTTGCCTACTTCCAAGTGACAATTAACTCAACCGTTGTTACCTACTCTCACAGTAGATCTTCTTGATCTTGCACACCCTGTAGATCAACTAATCTTGCTTACCTATAGATATTTTTGGTCTTGCACTCTTGCAGACCTTCTAGATCTTACACTTGAGGATCTAATCCTTTAGTCCTTTTAATTACAATATAGCCCCATGGGTCTCTTAAATAGATCCCAAACCAAACAATAATTAGAAATGCAGACTCAAGACTAAAATTAGTCTTTACATGCAAACTAACTGTTCTCCTAAATTTAGAACAATTCTGGAAATGCACAGACGATCGACGTCGGTCTTAAGGTGACCGATGCAGGCCGATCCCTAACCGATGCTGGCCGATCCCTAACCGATGCTGGTTACTATGTAGTTGAAGATAACTAATGTCAGTTGGCCTGATCGATGTTGGTTATTATGTAACCCAACAACCTCCACATTTGCATACCTGTGAAGCTTTTGGCTCCACAACTTAACAATCTCCCACTTGGAGATAAACAATTGCACTTATACCTATACCTGTACAACCTCTAATTTGTTTCTAGCTTGTATCTCCACCTTCAAGTTCAATCTTGAAGACCAACAAAAGTTTAATAAAGATTCAACTTCTCCTTTGTTACCAGCTTTGTTAACATATTTGTAGGGTTCTTATCTATATGGATCTTTTCCAGCTTCAACTGTCCATCCTCCAATACCTGTCTAATGAAGTGGTACCTAAGTTGTATAAGTTTGGTTCTTGAATGAAAGGGTGAATCCTTTGCCAAATGAATTGCTCTTTGACTATCACTATACAATCTGCAACTCTCTTGCTCCTTTCCCAACTCTTCCATGAACCGAGTCATCCATATCATTTCCTTGCTAGCCTCTGTGACTTGAACAACCTTCTACAACTCTAAAATCTAGCTAACCACCATTCCACCAACACTGAACACATATCTTGTGGTGCTTCTCCTGCCATCTAAGTCACCTGCCATATCCAAATCTACATACCCATGTAGAGAAGTGTTTGACCCTGCATAGCATAAATGCCTACTACTGGTCCCTCTCAGATATCTGAGAATCCACTGAACTGCTTTCCAGTGCTCCTTTCCTGGATTGGCCATAAACTTGCTGAAAACTCTCACTGCTTGGGCAATATCAGGTCTAGTACATACCAAGTACTCAACCTCATCATGTGATTTAGGACATTGTTCTATTCTTAACTTGAACTGTCCAGCCATAGTTGTGCTTACCGGTTTTGCATCCTGTAAATTGAACCTCTCCACTACCTTATTCACATAATCCTCTTGAGACAAAATCAACCTGTAATTTTCCCTGTCTCTAGAAATACTCATGCCAAGGATTGCTGCTCCTAAATCCTTCATGGAAAATATGTGAGCTAATTTTACCTTTAGCTCAGTAATTCCCTACATGTGTGACCTTGCAACAAGCATATACACTACATACAATAATAGGATAATGTAGCTATCATTATCCAATCTGGTAAAATAAACACAATGGTCACATTGACATTGACTAAAGCCATGCTTTGTCATAAACCTGTCAAACCTCAAATACCATTGTCTTGCAGCTTGCTCAAGACCATATAACCTGGCCTTATGTCTCACCTGTCTATTCTTTCCTTTTTTTAACCTGTAAATCCATTCATTTTTTAGTGTTGTCTTTCTAGCTGGAAACTCTACCAAATCCCACGTTTGGTTCTCTTTCAAGGAATCAATTTCCTCATTCATGCCATGCTCCCACTGTTTCCTAGATTCTACATGCATTGCCTCTTCAAAAATTCTTGGTTTTCCACCATCAGTGAGTAACAAGTAGTATAAAGAAGGGGAATAATGAATTTGAGGTTTACTTACCCTTTCAAACCTCCTCATGGGCGTTTAAGACTCATTCATAACTTGCTATCCGCCCAAATTTCATTCTAACAGTGATCGATCCTGGTCATCTCTGGCCAACCTCAATCTACACCCGACCAATGTCGATTCCACCTAACATCCCTGACCGATGTCAGTTTCCACCTGCCTGACATCACTGACTTTGGTCTCCACCAGACCGACATCGGTTCCTGCCTGATCGACGTCAGTTCTCACCTAACCGACGTCGATATCTATGTTTTCCTGTGAGTGATGATTTTTACCTACGAGCTCATTTTGGATCATATCCTTGTCTAAATCAACATTACCCTGCTCAGAATTATTCAGCCTCTTGAGCTGATCATTATCCATCACCTTCTCATTGAAAACCAAGGCTTTCTAGTTCTTAAATGTGTCAAAAACATCAAATTTCCTCTTTATGTAATAAACCCATACCTTTCTTATAGCATAACACTGTGATCCTCCAATAGAAGCTACTTGAGTTGGTCCCCATACGTCTACGTGAACAAGCTCCAACCTGTGCTTCTTCTTTGTTGACCCAGTTTTGAGAAACCTCACTTTCTTCTGTTTCCCAAAAATACAATGCTTACATAAATCTCGATCTGTACTTTTCAAATCTAAAAGCGTACCTTTTGACTTAAGAACATCCATTCCCTTCTCACTCATGTGACCAAGCCTACAGTGCCACATCTTTGCATCTATTGCTGAAGTAGATAAAATAGAAGGAGAATCAGTAATACAAGTAGATAGATAAAGCGTACCTACTTTCTTACCTCTTGCTAATACAAGTACACCCTTGGAAACTTTCTAAGATTCTGCTGTGAGAGTTACTGTGCAACCCTCATCACCCAACTTTCCTACAGAAATTAGACTCCTCTTCAGGATGGGAACATGCATGACATCCTTCAACACCCATATGTTGCTAGTTTGCAATTTTAGCTGCACTTTCCCTTTGCCAACAATTTGACAAGGCTTACCATCCCCTAAATAAACTTTTCCAAAGTCTCCATGGACATAATCATTGAAAAATTCTCTATTTGGGGTTGCATGGAAAGAGGCACCAGAATCTAAAACCCAAGATTCTACTTTATCCAAGGAAAATATAAGAGCATCCCGTGCAACAATACCTACATCATTTGCTTCTTTATTTCCTTCATGCTGATCTTCTACCAACCAATAATATTTCTTTGCAAGCCCTTTCTTTCCACAATTCCAGTAGGTTATACCTCCATTTCTGGATTTGGATCTATTGCCTATCTTTGACCTTGATTTCCCTTGCTTGCTCTTCTCTCTTTATTTTCCCTTACTTTCAACACTTAAAGCATTACCTGATGTTTTCCCTGTGCTTTTTCTGTGAATTTATTCATTCAAGATTACACTAACAACATCACCAACTTTCAAGATATTTGAAGCAGACACAGTATTACTAACTGCCATTACCAAGCTATCCCAACTTTTAGGTAAGAGCATAAGATTAAGAGAGCCTTAATTTCATCATCAAAAACTATTTTGACTGAATTTAACTGATTTACTAATCCATGGAAATCACTAAGATGACTATATACCGATCTACCTTCCTGCATTTGCAAATTAAATAATTGCTTCATAAGAAATACATTATTCGAAGCTGAGGGTTTTTCATATAAATTTGCCAAAGTATCCATTAACTCTACTATTGTCTTTTTCTGTGATAAGTTAGAAATCACAGACGATGCCAGGCTCAACCTTATAGATCCAAGAGCCTTTCTTTCAAGAACATTCCATTATTCATCTTTCATATCCATGGGCTTCATTGAAACCCCACCCAACGGTAAGTACAGATCTTTCTGATACAGATAATATTCTATCTGCATCCTCCATAATTGATAATTCTTGCCATTGAATTTCTCTATTCTTAGTTTACTTTCTTCTACCATTACTTTACTTCCACTCAAACATAAACCCCTGTGAGTGAACCTGTAATCAACAAACACTAACCCGCTCTACCACTTGTTAGTGAACCTAGCTCTGATACCAACTGTCAGGATCCTCTCTTAGAGTATAATTGATTACCTTTGTATAAGCAACTAAACACGTAATTAAACCATAAGTAATAAGTAACTAGAAATCAGAAACAATAAAGAATAAGAGATACGAGAAACAATACAATCTGTATTAACACTCTTCCAGAAGGAAATACAATGAAGAAATCTCTTCTTCCCACACCTCTTGGGTGTACAGTAATTCTCCCTCAAGAGTTCTCTCTCTCAATCAATTACAACCAACTCAACACTGAGTTGTTCCCTCCAGTGACAATCAACCCAATGGTTGTTGTTGCCTACTTCCAAGTGACAATCAACTCAACCGTTGTTACCTACTCTCACAGCAGATCTTCTTGATCTTGCACACCCTGTAGATCAACTAATCTTGCTTACCTGTAGATATTTTTGGTCTTGCACTCTTGCAGACCTTCTAGATCTTACACTTGAGGATCTAATCCTTTAGTCCTTTTAATTACAATACAACCCCATGGGTCTCTTAAATAGATCCCAAACCAAACAATAATTAGAAACGCAGACTCAAGAATAAAATTAGTCTTTACATGCAAACTAACTGTTCTCCTAAATTTAGAACAGTTCTGGAAACGCACAGACGACCGACGTCGGTCTTAAGGTGACCGATGCTGGCCGATCCCTAACCGATGCTGGTTACTGTGTAGTTGAAGATAACTGATGTCGATTGGCCTGACCGATGTCGGTTACTATGTAACCCAACAACCTCCACATTTGCATACCTGTGAAGCTTTTAGCTCCATAACTTAACAATTCAAACAACATGCACTCTTTATAACCTAAGTATTTATATTTAAGCATAGGTTTGTCTCCCCATTGGGTCTTGGGTCCCATCATTGAGATCATTTGTATCAAATCATAGATAGTTATTATTCCTATGAACACGTGAGCACACAGAGATAAGGAAAGATTACCAATCATATTTGTTTCATCCTAGCTAGATGGGCTTCATAGTAAGAGTAAGATGTTTAATGCATAGAATATACCTGAGGTAGCTTCAAACATCCAAAATCTCATCATGAATTCCCGACAAGCACAACTCACTAAAATATTTTTGAACTCCATGAATTTATGATTCAAATCAACCCAACCTCCACATCTTATTTTATATAGAATCCTCACCAACGGTTTAAGTGAGGAACAACTTTGTTCCCTTGTATATTTATTTATTTTCTCATGTATATCATCAAAACATGTTATATTTATTTTATGTCACATGATGCATGGGATTATATTTAGACAATGATATTATATTTGGTTATAATGTTGTTTATTTATGATATAAAGTAGAGATGTTATGGAGATAGTCTATTATTTAGTATATTTTAATAAACATGATCTTATTGAGATTCATATTTATGTTTTATATTCCTCTATTTGTGATCATGGTACTATAATACATGGTTCTTCTTATGGAGTATACATGATATATTTTCATAGTGCATTAATTATATTATTTTGATTATTATGTCTAGGAAATGTAATTAAGTGATTATCATGCTAACACATTGATTTACATTTCTTATTAGTAGATAAATACTTATTTATTAGATGTATTTTATGGTTTACATTGTATGTGTAGGTTCCATATGGTCAAGGTTTTGGAAAACAAATGTGCATGTAAAAACTTGGGGGAAAACTAAACCTATGTTTGTAATGTGTGCAATACATGTTAGTTATTATTATATAAATGTGACTATTTATTATGAGAAAGAGGTTATATTATGTGATTATAAGTTTTGTAAAGATGTGGTTTTAATCTTTGATTTCAGCTTGTATTTATTTGATTATGAAAATGTGAGGTGTGTTAAGTGTGTATGAGGTGTCATACTTGTGCCATATAGGCTCACCTTTGCCTAACCCATCACTTTCCATGAGGTTGTATTGTATTGAGATCTTGTAAAGATTCATAGGTGTAGGTGGGGTACATAGGGTTTCTTGTAATTCCTTTTCAATTTGAAAATCAAATTTGGTCTTAAAGGCTACTTTTTAGGGGTGATAACGACAAGTGTGAGTCTTACTAGGTTATTTCTAGGTCCTAGTGTCATAAGGGTTAAGGTAAGATATATTTTTTATGAGTTTTAAATCTTATTTAAGTGCATATAACCCCAAAAATCATATTTTCAAATATAATTTTTGGGATTGAAAATGGAATATGAGGGTCTTGAAAATAGAGTTGAAAGAGTCTTGGTAAGAGAAAAATATAAGAGCAATAAAGGTAATTGTAAGATAAATAAAGGCATGTGTAAGAGTAATAAATGCATGGGTAAGAGATAGGGATGGGTCTTGAAAAGATCAATTAATTAAAAATAATAATAATAATAAATCCTAAAGCTTTCTACTTGAGAAAGGAGTCTTAGCTTAGTTAGGATTACCTTTTTTCTTGGAGTGAGTTTGGATGAGCTTGGGAGAGGTAGTTGGGAGTTTAGATCTTGGATCAAGGGTAAAGGAAGAAAGAGCTTGAGGTATGCAATTACAAATTTGTTTCCATTTCATTTAGTTATGTATATATACTTAAAAAATAATATCCATGTATGTGTGAAATGATTATTGTGGATGTATGCATCTCGTTCAATTTTTTTTGTGTATGTATCAATGCCTTACTTGGGATCATGTGAAGGCTTTGAGGGAGATGTATCAAAAAAAAAATTGAGTAAGGCATATGGTGTTTTGTTGAGAGTAAGAATTTTGTGGGAAATTCATATAACCACTCCACCCTTTGATTTCTTGGACTATGGGATTTATTTTATTTTCATGAAGTTGGGAGTGATTTTATTTACTTGGAGTTTGGGGAATGATATCAGTATGAGAACACTTGTGTAGGTATGGTTGTTGGATTCGGATGGTGGTGTTTGGGTGTGGTAATGTTGTGGAGATATCTGTAAATAATGGATGTTGGTGTGCATATTTATAGAATAAAAGGATATTTAAGCTTTATAGGAGAAAATATTATTAAAGTTGTTGATCCATCCACTCCCCCTTATTTTGGAATTTAGGGAGAAACTTTGGACCTTAAATTACTTGTTGTGTTCTTGTTTAAGATTTAAGGAGAGTCTTTGGATATTAAAAATCCCTTAATGTGTCTATGTTTGTATTATGAATGGTGGATTGAGTGGTTGTTATTATTATTTTTTGTAATGTGGATTCATTTATAACCCTCATTAGTCGTGAAACCCCCAATAGTGTTGTATTTTTGGTTGGATTGTATGCATTTGGGCTTGGGGGTTGGCTAGTTCCTTTGACATGATGATTCCAAGTTTAATTGTGTGGTGAGCACACCAAACCATAAAATTCACGCTCTTAGAGACTTTGGAGTTGTTTGTTGTAGGATCATCTTGGGAGCTTGGAGCTATCTTGGAGCTTGTGGAAATTATGCACACATTTTTAGTCCTTTATGTAGGTTACATTTGTCTTGTTAAGCTTTTTTTTCTTGTAAAAATCTCACTCCTATTTAAGAGTATAATGTGTTGAAGATTTGTAAGGTCCTTCATGTATTGTGTTGAAACTTTTATAAGGCACTTTTCCTTTCCTTGAGCCATTTTATTCTTGGAAAAAAATCCTCGTAAAATGTATTATGAAAATTTATTGAAATTTTATTAGTGGATTGGATGTCTATAAATGTAAAATAAAGTTATTTTTCTTGTTTATACTAAGTTATCATATATCCATGCAAATGCTTGTCTTTCCTTTACTCTTATTGAGAATAATACATTTATTTATTTTGTTTAAGGCATCAAGAAAAAATGTTACTCAGTTTTATATACTACCTCTCTTGCATATGTAGTGGTTGAGATGAAAATAAAAAGTTTGAATGGAAATTTTTGTTAAGATTTGCATTATACATTTTGGTTAAATATGAGGAAGGAAATAATCACTTTAGAATTGAAATGAGAATTTGTAAAGAATCTAGTTTCCATTATAAAATTAATGGAAGCTACTCTTTCTCACTTTCATTTCAATAAAAATGTACCCTTCATTTTTGTTGTAATATTTCTCTACTCTTAAAATTTGAACCGTTTTCTTCCTATTTTGCCTTATGTTTCTAGAAGGAATGGTTAATTTCAATATTATACTTTAAGACTTATAATTCATGCATATGATTGTATTTATTTGAGAGAAAGTTAGTTCATTATTTTTGTTTTATGAACTATTAAGTTTTTCTTGTTATCTCCTTTTTTGTAACAGTCTACATTGAAAATTATCTGAGAGGTTAGATAGTTTAGGTTTAAAATGAAATTTAAAATGTTACTTGTTTATGTGCAAAACACAACTACAATAACCTTTATACTTTAGAAGGATTTATATATATATATATATATATATATATATATATATATATATATATGTATATAAAATAAGTATTATAATAAAAATATATAAAAAAATAATGTAAATCAAATGGGGGAGGGTCAACCAAAGGATAATGGTCCCACCACCTTCATGTATGTATACCACAATCAGGTGAGATGGAACCATAGTCTATGCCTCCCTTAAAAGGATGGGGGTTATTATCATCCCCAAAAAATAGCGGGATGGTGGGGGATCATAATAATTTAACTATCAGTCATGATAGTGAGACTATTACAGTCAACTCACTGATAGTATGGAGGTTGGGTTGGACAAGGTTCAAACCCCATCCAAACCCTATCATTTTATCAAATAAAAAAGTGCATACACATGCGCATGCATGCACACACATATAGGTTTTTTTAACTCTCTCTCTCTCTATATATATATCAAATTATACAAGGTTAAAACCCCATCCAAACCCTATCATTTTATCAAATAAAAAAGTGCGTACACATACGCATGCATGCACACACATATAGGTTTTTTTTAACTCTCTCTCTCTCTCTATATATATCAAATTATATTAATTAGAATTTTTTATATGCATAACCTGTATGTTTATACTTATAGTTTAAAATAAATATCTAAAGTATTTTATTGCAATCACACACACACATGGAATATATGAATTATGTATATTGAAAAAATAGAAAATAAAGGACATTGGAATTCAACATTCTCCTTATAAATTGTGCATTATACCTACACTTGAACCTACAAATAAAATGACCAAATGAAATATAGGAGTTATAAAATGCTTTTATACTTATCCATAAGGATGATTAAGGTTTCTTTAGGGTTTTATAAACTAATGTTTTATATGTATTGAATCCAATGGTAGAGATGTCTTGCGCCACCTTGGATAGAAAATTTATTTTCAAACGTAATTGAATTTTCTATTTTATTATTAATATTACATTAATTGATTTTGTGTTCATCCTTGTACATGTCGAACCTTTTTATAGATACTTTATTTTAACTTCCTCCTTGACATAACTTATATTTAATTTTCATGAACCACAAATTTTAAATTAAATTAAAAATTAGGTTATTACTTAGTGTTTTGAAACATTATATTTTAACATATGACCCATATAAATGATATAGATTAATATTTTATGTACCTAGATAATTTTATCCTAGGAAATCTCGTAACCATTATGTAAGATGAATTATTAGTATAATTTAAATATAATGATACACATGAAAAAATAATATTATAAAAAAAATTATGTTATATTAGTGAATTTTAGATATTTAAATTTAAGCCAAGAAATTTTGGTATCAAAACCCGAATTTCAACACCAGGAGCTATGGGATGTTTTATTTAGCCCTTCCTTTTAAAACAACCTAACACCCATCCTATGCTCATACAATATGGTTCATAAATTACAGAGGAATAATGATTTGGATAAACATGAATAGGCCCCATTTCTAGAGCAAAAACATACATCAGTAGATTTTGGTCTATATAATATGCCCTATAGTAGATGATGGAAAACTACATAAGAGATTACTTACTAATAGAGAGGATTCACAAATAAATTTTACCCCACATTCACATGAGTCCTCTCAACAATGAGATAGGTCTCTCATCCCTTCTTAGCTTAGGGATAGATCATGTAGTGTGTCCCAAGAGTGAATAGTGAAACACGCTTCACCACATAAGGAGAGGCAAGATCAACATCGCTCGCATAAAGAAAAGGCAGGTGCCATCATTCATGACCCATTGAGGCTTTAGATATTAATATTTGGAGGTTATACATATGTTTTTATCATAAAATCTTGGTTTATGAGCCTAGGTAGTTATTTTGGTCTTCATTCATATGAAATCAGTGTTAGAGCACAATTTTCTATCCTCTTACTAAGAGATTCAACTCAATTTTAGTATAGGAACAAGGAGAGCGAGCTCAAAATATTTGGTGAGATGGTTACTTGGAATATATTATAATGTCAATTCATGGCCCATTATTTATTAAATAACTTCATCTAGAGGAGGATTGAATATTTCCACAATATTTGACAAGGTAGTGGTATAATGGCTCAGTATGAGGGCTGATTTTTTAACCTATTACAATATATTATCTATAACCATGATAGGAATTTGTAAGTGATAAAGGTTATCATGGGACTTAATGTAGACATAAGTTTATATGTTCACATTTTTTCTCTTAAAACTTTAAAGGTCATTGTGTAAAAATCATATGCAGTAAAATAAATAATGACAAAGCTCAAGAGGCTAGAGAGTAATTACGGGTTAAGTTGTAGGCCCATCTGGATGTTAGGTCATGACGCGTATGACCTCCATATATAGGTGTTTTTTTACATGCTTAGTCTACCAATAAACCTCCATAACATCCAAAAAATAATACATAGAATTAAACACAACAATAATTCCACCATCTTCCACAAGATTCATAGAGAGATAGAAGGCAATATGTACAAAAATTAAATAAGAACACAAGGCCAAATATATGATAGAATTCCTCAAATTTGACTCAAAAATATACATGACCAAATCCTAAAGTATCCATGATTTTAATTTTTAAAAGGATAATAAGATCCCAATCATGTTGTGATTACATTTATGTATTTTTTTGTGGACCCTTAGATCATTGTGCTTGTGAGTTCCCATAGAGGTCTACTACATTTAAGTGACATAAGGTGTATACAAATAATATTTTTCACTTTATCATTTACTAATGTTTTTTTTTGTAGAATTTTTTTGAACATTAATTTCCTTGAGTACACGCCTAAAGGGGTGCACTAGAAAATGGGTGAGTAGGCTTGTGGTACTTTATGATAAATGTTGATACATAGGTCATGATCATATCATTCCTACTACCATTTCTACTTCTCCATATTTATCTTACTTATTACCTCCTTCCATTCTATCTTACTTATTCATGTCAATTATCATATATGTTATGATATTAACTAGGATGATGCTATCTATTTAACATATTTTCCCTTCCTTTACTACATCAACTAGTTTGATGTAGTTTTGAGACTATTCGTTGACATTTGTATTATATCAACTTGGTTGATGTCATTTAGTGCCAACTGACATTTATTATTGTATTGAACTAGATGATATCATAATATTAGTGCTTAGGATTGGTCTTAGGTGTTATAAAACCATATATACAAATCATATTTCACTCCAAACATATCATATACATTTTATTCACTCTATTTTTGATCTCACTTCTACCCTAAGTCACATTTGTTAGGTCTACAATCTTGTCTTGAAGAAGCTTATCTTGTGGAAGTCTTAGAGATTCACTATGAGGACCTTTGTTGGTTTATATCATTTGTTTTCATCATTTTAAGAATTCACAACCACAAAAATATCTTGTAAAACACCAGTGGCCAGGGGGGATATTGATGCTTGATGGGTCCATTTCAAGATAAGTATTTCTAACCTTATACTCTTTCCTTTATTTACTTAGAAGTTAGATGTTGATTATTGCTTTGTGAATCAATGTGTGTATCCTTTTTTAAGTTATCTCTACTTATCATACTAGTGTGACAAAAGGATTGTATATAATTTTCATCTTCTATTTTAGGGTTTTTAGAGCCCTATTTTTAAACCATGATACCTTACCCCTTTTTATCATTCTAAGAATTCCCCATTTACTTTAATTTAATTTATTTGTAAAACTACTCACATATCTTATTTTTAATAATTTTCTTTCATAATAGGTATAGTTACAACTATATCATTATGGCATAGGCTTTTTCTTTGGAACACTTTCATCTTGGTATTTATGACATAGTCAACACTCTTCTAGATTTAATAATCCATTGGTCACTACCCAAACACAAGGTATCACATGCTCTATTTGATTAACCTTCTCTAAGTTTAGATCTATTAAGATATGATAGTTATAGGCTAATACTATCTCATTCATACATTCTAGTGAACCTGACATGAACCTCATTCTTTCCTTCATTCTTTCAACTGTATAAAATAGCTTGATATAATTTTAGCTTAGCTTTATCCTTCAACCAACTTTAATAACCAACTTGATATAGTTCTATCTTAGTTTTACTTTCCAAAAAAATTGCATTGGCTAGACTGATATAGTTTCCTTCATGTTTATGAATGACATTGATCAACCTGACTTTGTTCTATGTTTACATAGACTACATCAACAAGCTTGATACAATTCTATTATGTGCTTTCAACTTCATTGGCTGGCCCAATATAATTCTATTTATTTAATTTTAGCATAATTTAGTTTATAATTGTATCGACCAATTTGATTACATTTTATACTTATTTAAAATTTATTGAATGCTATGAATTATTTTTTGGCATTTATTTTTGGAATTCATTTTCTATTTTTAGTATTTTCATGGAAATTATATTTTGGTAGTTTTCAAACTACTTAGTGACTACTGTTCAGGTCTAAGAAATGCTCTATTTATAAACATTATGGCATGAGGGGTTTACCCCAATACTCATAGCCATAGTATAGAACTAAACATAAATTTTAGTTTCCATGTACCTCATGGTATATTGAAAAATCTTAGGATTCCATTTTTCATTTAAGTTAGGAAACCAACCATCCATTTTATTTTTTGGTGCACCTGAGAGGAGCGTATCACTCAAGGAAGCTACTCTTACCATACCCTAAAAAATAGGTTTAATGGGTTATAGGCATGGTTTAGCTTCTATATTTAGTGTTCTAAAACATTAGGCCGACACTAATCAATGAACAAATAAGTATATTTGAGATCCCAAACTATCAATCAAATATCTTTAGTATATATACCTAATATTGTTTTCAAAAGTTGAATACATTTGTTGCTTAAATTATTTTCTATAGTGCAGTGTGCATCGTCTAACCTGGTATAGTTAAATGTTGTGTGTTATAGCTACATCGACTAGTCAGATATAGTTATTTGTGTATGAACTACATCAACAAGCCTGATATAGTTGCCTATGTTTATCTCCCTAATTACATTGGCTAGGCTGACACAGTCTAATTATTTACCAACCTTCAACCAACTATATTAGCCAACCTGACAGATTTTTTTCTCAATGTTTACCTTCCTGACTACATTGATGGGATTGTTATAATCTATTTCACCCAACTTTTACCCTCATGACTGTATCATCCAAACTGATATAGTTTATTTTCCTTAGTATTTACTCTCCTAACTACATCGGTCAACCTAATATAGTTTGTTTTACCCATCTCTTGCATGTTTGACTCATCAACCAAATCAATACAATATGTTTTTTTACCAAGCCTTATTTTACTTGATTACATTGTCTAATCCGACACTATCTAATTTTCTCTAGTTAATAGACTACTGCATCAACTAACTCAATATAATCAGTTTTTAACAACTACTAGTTACACCACCTTTTCTTAATGTACTATATTGGCCAACCCAATATAGTTGTTTTTACCAAACATAAACTAATTGCATCAACCAACCCAATACCATCTATTTTCTATAATTAGACTCTTTTTACTATCATCTTTACAACCCAATAACACTATTATGTCACATTTTAATATCTTTCTTGTCAGCCTCAATCCATTGAGATTCTACATGGGTTTCTCCTTTCTCTCTCACCTTATCCACCATTAAATACAATTATTCATGGTGTAAGTTTTCCCAAAATCACCCCAAATATATTGAATGCAATATGGTTGAAATCAACCAAACTAAAGATTGAGATGATTCCTAATTATAAATCTTGAAAATAGTATTGTTTATACTCATACTAAGAATGGTGGCTTTAGTAAACTTCCTTCATCCTCTAAGATAGTTGAGGAACTAACACTAATGTTGGGAATCTTCCTCCCAATACTAAAGTTGCTAATCCCCCTCCTAATATATCTAATAAAAATCCACCTATAGATGCAACTCAATTCCTTGAATAAATGGTCTAACAAATGAACCTTATGCAAGCCTTTAACAGTTCCCAAATTATCCAAATGCAAAACCACATTTTGAAAATGGATAGTCAACCTTAAGTCATCATGATTCAACCAAATCAAAACTTCTTTCATCCTCCTCTTAGAGATACCAATGGGAATATCATCCCTTAACCTCCTATGCATAACAAAATGATTCAACATATTATAAATGAGACTTTAGCTCCCTTCATTGAGTCCATAGATATTAGAAACATTTCTACAACTATCATATATGATGAAACTAAGGATCAAGCCTTCTTCCTTAAATCTTTTATAAATCTCTATAATGAGGGTTCAAACTAATACCTTTTATACCAATAGGCTCCTATCCAAAAAATTTATCAATGATGCACTTGAATGGTACAATCAACATCATAGATATTCCATTACACAAATAAAGGATTTAGTCAATGCTCTGGTTAATGAACTCCAACATAATGACCTTCCAAAAAATAGCCTTAGTCATTTCATCATTGTTAAACAAACTTCTAATGAATTTGCTCACACTATTATCAAATTATGGAAGTATTTAGCCCAGAAGCTAGACCATGACATGAATGATGATAATATTTCCAAACTCTTTGTAACCAATTTAAAAACCCCTCTTTAATACAATGTCTCTCCCCACACCTTAGAAGAGGATACTGATTAATCAAAAAGGCAAGGTTTATTTATGGCTCAATTAAACCTTCTAAAAACCCAAAAAGGAAGCTTCCCAATCAACGAATGTGATCATCATTAGTAATCCCCAAACCAAGCCTCCTAAAACCAAAAAAAGAACATATCAATCATATAACCATTTCCCTCCTACCCACCCTTCAGTTGGTCACAAATGATCAAGTTATTATCTTAATATAGATAGTTTGTTTATACTAATATTACCCTTCCACCATGGTATGACCCTAATAAGTTTTTTTGGTTCTCTGCTAACATTGGTCACTCTAGTGAGACATGTTATAACCTTAATTTTTTTTAATCATCCTCATGTTTGGAGAAAAAATTGACCATGATGCTATGATCAAAAATCACCATAAATAATATGTTAAAGCTTCCAAAAATAGAACCTATAGTTCCAAATATATAAATCCAAAGTCTCAAAAATATTCTCAATCATCGGATCCCAATACAAAACATTCCAATGAACATGTTTGTGTTGTTGATGTTCATTATGATCAATACTATACTAATACCCAATACATTAATGCATCAACGGTTAACTATTACCATAAACCCACTCACAAGGATCTTGTCACCAAACCTAAGAAGCCTTATACCAAAGAATAACTTCTTTGAGATACTACAACCAATCTTATTTCATATTTCAATCTACAAACTAGTGATAAGCCCACTCCACCATCAACGTCTCAATCTAGTTCTTTCAATCCTTCTACTATTATTCCAACTAAAGTCCTTACTAATAATCAATGTAAGCCTAATTTTGTTTCTTCCTTTAAACCACAATGGAATTTTATAGATGATTTTAATTATATGCCTTGAAAAATTATTCTATTGGAATTAGTGAGAACTTATCCTTATCATCACAAGTTTCTTATGCAACAATTCCAAGACATTGAATAACCCCCATCTAGCTAATTTGAAGTGCCTCTCCCAACCTCTGAAGGTCATACACCTATGAAAGTTCATGTTATCAAACGATTTCTCAATCTTCATCCTATAATAAACCCTCTATAGAGTTTCCCAAATAAGATATGATTAATGATGAAATTCGAGTTGATGACCCACCCCTCTTTAATAAGATTAAAATCAACAATACCTTAATAACAAAGGTCTTGGAGGATTAAAGGTTCAACATTAATGTTAGATATCTTTGGTTACCTCAACAAATTTGATACTCCAAAAATAATCTTAAGCAAACTAGGCTTACTTGTCATGGATTTGACAAAAGTAATCAAAATATTATTGGTTGCATTTGGCTTCCTCTCACTATTGAACCCAAAATAATACCCACCAAGTTTATGCTTGTAGATCTTCCACTTTATTATAACATTATTTTAGGTCATCCATGGACTTATTACATGAGACCTATCACATCTTTTGATATCCAATGCATAAAATTCATATATAATGGCAAACATTATAAGCATGATGTAGATCCTAACCCTTGGGGCATCTATATTTCTAATCCTAAATCTCAATATTGCATCCTTATCATTCCCCATATTAATAGTCCACCTCTAACTAAGTTTGTTATTGTGAACCCTGACCTACAATTCACTCTTGTGGATTTTGATGATGATGAACCAAATGATTTTCAAAACATTTGTAATACCTCTAGATTACCTCTTTATATATCAAAATAGGTTCCTTTTTTGTCTTTCCATGAGATATGACTATTCCTTTAATTGATGATGATACTGAGAGTCCTCGCCCATGTAATTTTAATGACACCACTTACATAGAAGGTGAATTTGCTTTTAATGATTATGGGGTATAAAAATGCTTTCAAGATCCATTATTAATTCCCCCTTACACTTTTAGTAACATAGGTGTCTCCACTAAAGACACCTTCACTAAACTTGCTCAACCCGATTCTCATGCATGTACCATTTCTCTATCTTATAATGATGATCACATTATGTCCCAAGCTCAATCATGGGATCTATATATAATGCATTATCAAAATACTCTTATTAAAATGCATGCTCTCAATTGAGATGTTCATTCAAATCACATATTTTTTGATTCTATATAAGATGAATTAGAATATGAAGGTCATGTCCCTCCTATCAACCCATAATTTGTAAACACTCCATGGGCTATTCAACAAATTGAATTCCACAAATATGATGGCATCATCCAACCTGATACAATTAAATATATCCCTCTACTTTCATATTATATTGGCCAACCCAATACAATTTGACTACATATAGTTAAAACTACTATTTTTTATTGTATCACCTAGCTTGATATAGTTAAGCCTGGTATTTTTGTACCATACAAAATAGATCAAGATGATACCATATAGTTAAAATCATTGTCTACTTCATTCCCTAAAATTACCTTCGATGTTAAAGCTAACTATATAAGATAAATACTTTGACAATAAATGTAATCAGATTGTGGACCTTGAATTAGATGTTAAATAAAATGGACCTTTACCTATGCTTCCTAGTGACACAGATATCTTATAATTACCCCATGCCAGAGAGCCTCAACTTCCTCATCAACATCACAAGCTTGGTAATTTTAAAAAAATGACTCCTCATTTCAGTAATTTTGTTGCTAGCATTAATCCAACAATGCATCATATTTGTAAGTTTCCTTTAGCTCTAAATCATTTCCAAGATGGAAATGCCATGTTTGTTGAAAATTTTTTGCAATTAATTATGGCACAATTATCTCCCCTAAACCAATCTGTATCTCTAAGGAAATTTTTTCTAAAGAGAAAGATAAATTTAACATATTTTTATCAAATATCATGTATCCTTTGCTTGGTCATAGGAAAACGCACCTGAAATTGAACTTAAAATAATTATACATAATGTCATAACATATCTAGATGCAAAACTTTTGCACGGAAAGCAACAATAGTTTCCTCCCAAGGTTTCCACCTTGTGTCACAAATAAATTATCAAGCCTATAGATGTTAAGTTCATCAAGCTAATATATTATTTAGAATGGGCTTCTAAAATTCTTTGCATTCATTACAAATTCACTATGTTCATTTTCATATTTATCAAATTTCATAATATAAACTTAGCCTAACCTAAAGACAACTTTCCTTTACCATATATTGATGCCATTGTTGATTCCACATCTATCTATGATATGCTATCTCTCATGGATGGTTTTAAGGATATAATCAGATTGAAATTACACCTAAAGATCAACACAAAATCATTTACTATCTAATGGGGAACTTATTACTATGTTAAAATTCCCTTCAACCTTCAAAGCACTGGAATAACCTATCAACATGTAATGACCCATATATTTCATGATCTCATTCATAAAATAGTCAATACCTATGTGGATGATATTATTTCCAAATAAAATGATTTTGAAAACCATCTTCACAATCTCAATATCATTTTCAATCATCTCATCAAATATAAAGTTATACTTAATCCTTACAAGTGTGTTTTTGGTGTCACCTCTAGAAAACTCTTAGGATTCTTTGTCTCCTTGTAAGGGATTGATGTAGATCCCACCAAAAATAAATGTCATTGTTAACATGAATATTCCTTAATATATCCCTAACATTCATAGATATATTGGTAAACTTGGTGAAATTTGATGATTTTCCCCCAAGATGGCTTACTGCATTTATTTGTTAAACTCGCTCATTAAGAAAGGTGTTTCTCTCAAATAGACCAATGTATGTAAAAAATGTTTAGTAACTAAATGAATCATTGCTTCATATTCCTAATCTTTGACCACCTTCTAATGATCATTCCATCATATTATATGCATCATCAACCCCCATATCATTTGAGGAAATGTTTGTGAAATAAGATTAATCCATTAAATACTACGTTATTTACTACATTAGTCATGTCTTGATTGATTACGAGACCCATTACATGAAAGTGGAACACAAATTTATTGCCATCTACTTCACTACCAAAATAAATTGGGATTATATGATTTACAAAACCACTTGATTCATTATCCATTCAAATCCCTTTCATTAGTTCTTATCTATGTCTTTCTTTGCTAGTGATCAAATTGATAAATGGATGATACTCGTAACAGAGTTTGACTTAAGAATTGTTACCCAAAAATCAATCAAAGGTGAAGTGATCACCAATTAATTCTATACTTTTAATATAATAGATACAAGTAACCTTTATGACACTCTTCCCGATGAAGAGATCCTCTTCATTGAAGGTATTAACCAAGCTATCTGTCTTAAAGACTACTTCCACAATTTCATCACTGATCTTGAGGCACACACCCTTGAATAATTGAAAATTTTAGTCTCCAACACTAAATCCAAATTTATCATATAATATTTACCTAAAATTACCATAGATATGAATGATGAAACTTGGACACTTCAGTTTGATAAAGACAAATGCCTTCAAGGAGCTAGGGTAGATTGTGTCCTAGCCGACCCTTATGGAAAAAGTATTCTTATTGCTTTATGCTTAAACTTTGAAGTCACTCATAACATGGATAAATATGAATCTCTCATTCTTAGGAAGAAAGTATTCATAAATTTACATACCCCTTACTTACATGCCTCAGGAGATTCACAACTTATATGTCTTCAAGTCAATGGTGAATATCAAGGAAAAAGTGAAAATCTCATTGTATATCACTAGCTTATTTCCAATCTCGCTAAATAGTTTGCATCTTTCACAATCAAAAAAATCCCATGATAAAAAAATGTTATAACTAATTCTCTTGCTTTGATAGCTTCTCTTTTTCACCCTTATCAGGCACTATATGACTCATAGTTCCTAATCCATATGATGAAGTCTCCATCCACTTTACAATATAAGGATGATTCTATTATTTTCCATATTGAGGCTATCACTACTCGTTAAATATTGTAGTACAAGGATATCATCCAATTAATTTAACATCATAATTATCCTTTAGAGGTTGACTCTCCTGAAAATACCAGACTCTACAAATAGGATTGAAAATATGTACTTCGACACAACATAGTTTATTATCATAATGTTTAAGGTATCTTTCTCATTATTCTACTCAAGTTGAAGTTACCACTCTTCTTGATCAAGTGAATGTAGGTATTTTTGGTGGCCATTGTAATGGACATGCTACAACTCAAAAATGCCTATGGATGGGATAATTTTGGCCTACTCTAAAAAATAACACCATCAAATTCACTAAAAAGTGTAATCTTTGTCAACTCCATGATAATTTAATTCACTCTCCTCCAACTGAAATTCAAAACTTGGAGTCTCCTTGGCCATTTAATATGCGGGGATTAGATCTCATTGGGAAGTTACCTATGCCACAAGATGGCCATGTATTCATAATTACTACCACTTAGTAATTTACAAAGTGGGTAAAAGATATTCCCCTTGTTAATGTTATTGGCATCACTATATCAAAATTTATCCTTAATATATTGATTTGGAATTTTGAATACTATCATATTTGACAATGGTGGAATTTTAAAAACAAATACATGAAGGAATTATTTGAAAAAATTAAAATTACACATAAATTTTTACACCTTGTCACCCTCATTTTAATAGTCAATCTAAAGCTATCAAAAAATACTTAATAATAGATTGCAAAATACTATTAGGGATTCTCATTTAGACAAACACCTCAAGCTACATCCTACAGTTTGGGCTTATCATACTAGCATCTACATTGCCACTAGGGAAACTCCCTTCTTTTTAGTTTATGGTTGTAAAGTCATCTTACCTTTAGAATTTGAGATACCCTATTTACACATTTATCTTTGTTACCTTCTGAGTCACCCTTATTCATTTTTTTGTGAATTTTACCATAAAAGAAGTTCACTTGCTTATCGCCTTGTTCAATAGGTTCAATGTCTCAAAGTTCAAAGTTTCTCAAGGTGAATTGTTTGTTCATTTGTGTATTTAAATTATGATTTTGAACCTTTCAGTTGAACTTGAACCCTTTTTTGGAGTTTAAAAGTTCAACAGTTCAAGAGTTCAATAAGTTCAACAGTTCAAGAATTCAATATTCGATGTTTTGTAAAGAGTCATGTTCACTCAGTTCCCTTGTATAAATTAATCTATAATTAAACCTACTAATTAAACCTATCATCGAACCTACCAATTGAACCTAATGTTTGAACCTATGTAGCGGAGTTCAACGGTTCAATGTTTCAAAGTTTGAAGTTTCTGGAAAAATCATGTGACTATTGGTCAGTCTGTGTAGTTATCTCGTATCATTGAACCCCAAGATTGAACCACATTTTCAAAAGTTTAATAGCTCAATGAATATACTCTCATCTCATCCCAAGGCTTTCTCTAAGTTAAAATTAGCAGAATATTTCAAGGAAAATATATCTGAAACTCATTATAAAGTGGAAAAATTTGAATTTTCACAAGGTTATAGATAATCATTACTCATAAAAATTGCACGTAAAAAAATGCTTACCATTAATGCATATGTCAGAATGCATGTCTTATTAAACATGTTTAGCACGTATTGTTTCAGTTTAATCATTTGATTTGGTTAGTATCTGTATCAAAAGAGAATAATTCAAATTTAGCAAATGAGCATATTGGGAGATACAAAGGAGAACAACACAGGTTCTATAAGATATTTGATTTCTTGAATTTGCATTGATTTTAGCTAAATTTAAAGGTGAGTTTTACTCTTACTATAAGGTGTTTCCTTTACTTGGTTGGAAAGAAGGATCCTTTTGAGTTTATGGCATTATTTAAGGACTTCAGAACATTTTCTTTTCATTATATCCTTCAACTTGTAACTATGAAGTCTGCATGTCTTGATTATGAACATGGTCCTGGTCTTATATGTTCTCCTCCTAAAATTGGGGACACCTCTCTGGTCTAATATGACTTGGAAGATTTTAAGGAAAGGGCTAGAAATCCTGTGTCAAATCCCATTATGTAGAAAATAGTAAAAAGTGGCTTGGTTAAAGTTGTGGCCTTTCCCATGGCTATCCAATGCCCTGAATTAGTCCTTGAATGCATGAATAGATATGAACCTCAAAATAGGTACATCAAGACTGTAGATGGCAATGTTTTATTGCATATCAACAGACAAACCCTAATGTCTGTAATGAGAATTTATCCCAAGGAACCATACTCTGACCTCAGTATTACTTCTTCATATGGTTATTTTTCATTAAAGAAAGTAATTTACAGGAGCTTAATTGCTAGAAATTGGCTTTTGAAATTCTAAAAAGGGGGTTCAAGATTGCCCAGACCATTAACAAGAAATTATATGATTTTATAAGTACAAGATATTATAGTATTACTACACAGACTAAAAGGCAATGCTCATGCATATTATTGGGAAGACTGGATGTACTTATTCATACAGGTGATCCTCCAAGGGGAAAAATATTTGGATTGGGCAAAAATTGTAGCTAAAAGTTTGCATCAGGGTTTAAGTAATTGTTTGGTAAATAAAAAGTTTTATATGTCTTCATACCTCTTCTATTGCTTGGCATCTACAAGACAATGGGTAGGATTACCATATGCACCCTTAGCTGAAGACAGTAAAATTTATGAATATTACTCACAGTTGTAAATGCATAATTGGTATGAGGATTATAGGAAAGTCAATGATGTTTTTAATAAGAGGATGATTTTTGAATTGTCAAACAACATCAATAAAAGGTTATTTGATGAATCTATTCAATTAATCAACATTTATGGTAGTTTCTTCACTCAGTTTTCCAAGTTCACTTACATTAGAGTTGGGGGTCTTGACGGTGAACCTTTGAGGTTACCTAGGTATGTTTTTGACTGATTTGTGTTAATAGAAGTCTACAGACAATTAACACATGTAGATAAATAATTCTCAACAAAAAAAAAATATGGTATATCTTTTCTTATTGAACTTGGACATTATTCATGCAAGTCAACTTTTGATGCTTTGAATTTAGAATTGGATCTTAAGAAATTACATTTTCAATACTTCATAGCCAGATCACAATTTGACAGCAAAGGTTTTTCTAGAGATAACTTGGATCTTGGGATAGGGTTTTTATATATACCTCATTTAAAGGATTATTGGGAGGATTGTTTGGATGAATTTGAAGTCAGAAGAAGATTGTGGTCTAGGTTCTCCTTAGGGAAAATTATTACCCTCAATTTGAATATGGACATCTCTAGAATTTTTGACAATGATGAATAGGTGACTGATCCATAATTTGAAAAGATAGAACAATCACCTATTCCAAAAATTGACTGAGAGAAAAAAGAAGAAGATAGAATTGAGGTTAAGACCCTCCCAATGATAAGGAGAACTGAGAAATGGTTGAGAGAGAAAAAATTGGGGGAGCTCAAAACATAGCTTCCCAGTAATGTACGTTAATAATTGAATCCCCATTCCCAATAAGCTCCTCTAATCAACTTATTACTATTTGTGATGTAGGTACTTCTAGAGCAAAAATTGGTAGGGATCCTGTCATCAAAGAATTTGAAAAGGCCCTTGTAACTACTCTACCTCCTCGTGCCACCAGATCAAGGACCCAAATCAAGAGAAAGAGTCAGATTTCTAAAAAGGTAATTATGGATCTGAATTCTGAAGAAGACTCAGGAGAAGCTAAAGGTGATAAAGAATCTAGTTCATTAATGGTGGAAGAGGTTAGTGCAGATCAACAAATAGTGATTCTTTTTGATTCTACCAAACTAATGATTGTTTTAAGTGTATCTTCTGATCAACCAAGTCATGATAAAGAAGCCTTAGCCTTTGCACCTAAATGGATAAAAAGTTCAATTATCAATAAAAGGAAAGTAGTTCCATTTTCTTTTCCCTTGGAGGATATGGTGAGTAAATGTTTAGGGAAAACTACTAAATCCAAAAAGTTAAAAATAACATCCAGAGTAGACATCAACCCTAATATAGGGAATTGGAATGCAGAAATAGCCAGGCTAAGAACTAATAAAGAAGTTCAAGATCCTACAGTTCAAGATTTTACAATTGAAAACGTGGATCTTGGGATTGCATCACGTGTCACAAATGTGCATCACCTTGAAGCATCCACCAAAAGGATAGTCAGTAAAACTTAGAAGGATAAAAAAGATCAAAGAGAATTAAAATAGACTGTGCAATCAATGGTAGAGTACATTGACACCATTCATAGTCTAGATCCATAATTGATGACCCAATTGCCCTTGTATTTTGATCCAAAATCACCTGTCAATCAAAGGATGATGGACCAGATAAACAGAGGTAAAATGGTTACCAGGGTATTTGATAATTGATTGGATAGCATCATCCAGAAAGGTATGAAATACATTCATAAATTGAAGAATGTATATGATCTAACCATAATTATTGTTGAAGATTTGAAAACTCAAAATGCTTTATGGATAAAAGATGAAGGGAAATGGATGAGCGTGATGAACCAGATTGATGAAGTACAAAAGTATGGAATAACAAAGTTTTTGTCAGAGAAGAACTTGAGAAGTCTAGATGAAGATGTATTATATGTAAGTAAGAACAATATTGAATGGAAAAATTTGGTATCCTGACAAGGATGAATGGAAATCATAAAAATGATCAAGAAAATAACTGAATTCATTCAGTAATTACAACATGATCTACATAGTATTGATATCAAATACATAAAAGATGATAGAAAACCAGAAAAAGACATCAATATTATGAGTCAATCCTTTAGGGAAAATATCAACATCATTAAAGAAAGTGATAAGTTATCAACTGAATATTTTTATCATATTTCAAAGGTAGATTCACTTCTTTGTCACTGCATCGACACTCTCCTAGAGCACACAGAAAAGATGGGGAAAATTTGGAGGGAAGAAAACATCTAGAAAGCAAGGATAAAACACGTTAGCATTCCCAATCTTACAAAAACTTAGGAGTTTGTTACAACATTTCAAGAGTGGAAAGCTCAATGTGTCTACCCAATTGAACAAAGCAAATTTGGAGATCCTAATCTGTCATTCAACAATGATTTTAATTACATAGTTTCTTTTATTCAGTTACTCAGTTGCTTTTCTATTTGAAACTAGATCTTTAAGCGAATTTGTTAAAAAACTAAATCCTGTATGGGTCAGAGTAACTTTAACTCTAGTTTAGTTTGACGAGTGGATTAGTTATGGCAACTATATATAGTTTTAATTGTAAAAGATAGAGGAGAGAAGAAAGGAAGAGGAGTTAGAAAATTTTAAAACTGGATCACTGTTGTTGACAATATATGTGATGTTTATCTGAAACATTTTTCATTTGTGAATGAAAAGGAGAATTAATTATTGAATACTTAGATCTGTGCATTTGATTATCTGAGATTAGGTTTTCTATATAAAATCTTATTTTATACAGTAATTACTCTTCTATTAGACATTTCATTATATGTGTTTTATCCTTTTACTGGTTCAGTTATATATATGTTTATTTATTTAATTGCTATTAAAAATAGAATCTATGTATTCTATTATCCATTGCTATTATAAAATCTCGCATTCATAACATGATGATGTGTGGATGTTAATTTACCTTTAAAACACTTTCTAGTTAAAAGTGTATCTGAATATTCAAATTCATTAAATTTTTTAAAGGGAGTTGTACCTTAATTCAGAGGGGAACTAGTCTTAATAGTTCACCCATTTATTGTTTAACTTCTTTGTTCTTGAAAAAATAAGGATATGGAGTCAAAATAAAATATTTTTAGATAAGGACAAATCTGTTAGCCAACAGTTTTTGACGACTCCACTGGGGAATCAAAATTGAAATCTTTACCGAAAGATTAGTTGCCTTAATATGAGACAACAATGATGATTTCACATGAAAATATAATTCTTGTTTTGCAACCTAATCTTGGTTTTCAAGACGAACATGAAGATATATTTAGTCAGTTAAATACTCTTGCTTGGTGTTCTCATTGAAATATTGATGATTATAGAATAACAATCAGAATATTAGAAAAAGAAAAAGAATTGGATGATAATATAAGATTGTTGTTACTCAGGAAAAGAAGGAGATAAATATAAAATATAGAAAATAATTAATCCCCCTGAAGTGTGAAGTTAATAATTATAACATCATAAGTTGGATTCCAAAAGATACACAAGGTCTCTGAAAAGAGAAGGAATTGAGGACTCTACTTTTCAAGCATTGCAAAACTTAAATTTTCCTTATATTCCTACCCACGTTAGAAAATATAGAAGTAGACCTCCTAGCCCTCCTAAACCCTCTACATCTTTTGTCTATCAACCTTTAACTCTTTTTGGTACTATCTTTCCTTATGCCATAAGTTTTCTTCCAATGGCCCAACTTTGGGGCGTAGCCATAGGACCTCTAAAATTAGGGGCCAACCTGAATCCTTTGCCTAAAAATGCAAAGGAAAATTTACCCAAATTTAATGGAGATGGAAGACAATCACCAAAGGAACATTTACGTGCCTTTGTAACAACCTGTGGTGTGTTAGGTGTGCAACATCAAGATGTAGCCATAAGGTTTTTTGTGTAAACTCTAACTGATTTTATAGCATAATGGTTTTACCATCTAACTGATTCCTCAATCACAAACTCGAATGATATGAAAAATGTGTTTGAAAATAGGTTCAAAAGTGTAAAAGATGCACATTTCCTTCTTGCTAAATGGACTTAGCTCAAGAAGGAGATACATGAACCCATGAGGGAATTTATAGCCAAATTCAATAGAATTGTGTACAAGATTCCTACTTCTAAAAGACTAATTGTTGAGAATCAAAAATGTTTCTTTATTAATTATATGCCTCCTGATATAAGTTTTCATCTCAGAAGAGGTTCAATTGTCAATTTAATAGACACATAATCATTGGTAGTTAAGTTAAAGTATGATCTTATTATAGTCAAAAAATGGAAGAAAGAAGTCTAAGTACCTAATGCTCATCCCTCATCCTCTACGGATCCTATAATTCAAAGGCTAGTAAATGATATGATTACCCTTAAAAGATAATTACCGAAGACTAGTACTTCATTCCAACAACCATATCAAGATATTGGCAGAAGAAATCAACAAATAAATTCTAGTAAGACATTACCACTTTCATCAACACAACCAAAATTGACTATTGAAGCCCATCTTGGAAGAAATAACATGTGTGTATTTCATTTGACTACTGATCATGATGGAGATTCTTGTCTAAAGATGTTTAGATATACTCAAATGACTACTACTCAAGATGTCTTAGGGGAGATTACTGAAGAAAAAAGGAGCTTTGAAAGACCTGGCGACTCTGAAATACACTTCTTAGAATATGATTCGGATTTAGAAAGAGGAGGTGAAATATTGGTTACTCTTGAAGATCCTTCATGTGTTGTACTTACTAGAATTCAAAAAAAATTGACGTTTTCTATTGCTCAAGAAGTGCCCATTAAAGGTAAGGAACCTTTTACTAAAACTTTTGATGCTAAGACACAAGAAAGTAAATTGTTACATATAAATGATTGTGAGACTTATTTTGATATTTTAAAATTTTGTAAGTCTATAAAAATGCAAATATCCCCTACTGAATACCTCAGGTTGAAACCCAAAGAACTTGATAAATTGGTTAAATATGTCAAAAATGGTCCTACACAAGTTGAACCTGAAAGTCAATTAAACATTAAAACTGAGTCTCCCATTGCCCAATTATTTACTTCTCCACCTGAATCACCCACTCATACTTCTAGAATGAACCTCAATTCATCTGATGATACTCCTTATATGGTTGATATGAAACCCAACCCATTTTATGTTTCTTTATTCATAAATGGTCATAAACTCAGCAATTGTATCATAAACTCAGGTGCTTCTGATAATCTAATGCCTTATTCAGTAGCCAAACCCTTAGGCTTATCCCTTATAAAAAAATTTGGTAGATGTTATTCCATGGATGGCAAACATATTTCTTTGCTCAGATAACTTAAAGATGCATGAGTTTCTTTTGCAGCCTATCCTGATAAAAAGGTAAAGTTGACTATTTTATTAGTGGATATTCCTACTAGTTATGGGATATTGTTAAGCAAGACTTTTTGAAAAGATTTGAGAGGGAAGATTAAATTGGATAAGTAAAAAGCTAAAATTTTAGTGGGAAAGTGGAAAGTTAAGCTAAAACCTGAACCTAAATGCAAGTTTACAGTATATCCTTCTGATGATCCTATGTCTCAAATTCTATTTGAAAAATATGAATTTGGTAATTATTTTCTCTCCTCTAAAGATTTTAAGGAATAATATATCTCAAAGTCTCTTTATTCAGATCATCTATGGACCATGGAATTTGATGGCAGTTGTGCTACCACTAGTTCAAAAGTAGGAGTTATGTTGATCTCACCTGAAGGTGAAAATTTTCCTTAATCTTTCAAGTTAGAATTTAAAAACACTATTTATACTATAGAATATTAAGCTTTATTGCTTGGGTTAAATAAAGCTAAAGGAAAAGGTATAAATATATTCAAGGCAAAAGGAGATGCTAAATTAACTGTCAAACAAGTGAGAGGTATTTTCTCAGTTAAAAATGACAGATTAAGACATTACAGAAACAAAGTTTGGGATGAGATAAAATATTTTGATGCCTTTTCTATTAAAGCAATTCCCAAAGACTAGAACACTCAGGCAGATTCTCTAGAAGTATCAACTTCTCTTTTTCTCCCACACCCTAATTTCAAAAGGGATTCACATAGAATAGAACTAGTCTATCGTCCTAATGTCCCAGATAATGCTGAAAATTGGCAAGTTTTTGAGAGTAATAAATAGATTAGAATTTTTTTAGAGAATACTGATAAGTTCCTGGGGACTTATTTTCAAGATTCTAAAATAGAATGTAAAGAATTCAATCTTGATACAGGGATAAATACAAAAGATGATGTAATTCAATTAAAAGGAAACAAAATCCCTAAAGGATTGGTCTCTCTAGAATATTTGTTCACTAGACAAGATGGATATACTAAAGGCAAACTTATCTAGAATCCTAACAAAATGGAGGACTATGAGAAAATCAATATTGGAAATGAGACTGACCCTAGATGAATCTCCATTGGTAGGTGTTGTTCACCAGAGGAGAAAAATAAATAATTTAATCTATTGATTAAGTATAAGGATGTCTTTGCTTGGTGCTATGATGACCTTAAAGATTTTAGGTATGGACAGTTTCAACATCATATTCCTTTGAAAGCAAATGCAATTCCATTTAGACAGAAGCTGAGAAATTACAACCCAAAAGTTGCTGAGGTTATCTTTAAGGAGATTGATAAGATGTTGAAGGCTAGGATTGTTTATCCAATTCATCACTCCACTTGGGTGGAAAACATTATTCCATTATGCAAAAAGAATGGGGAAATAAGAATCTATGTTGACTTCAAAAATTTGAATCAAACCAGTTTAAAAGATAATTATCCCTTGCCTATGATGGATCACATCTTGCAAACTGTTACTGGGTCAGAAATGATGTCCATGTTAGATGGGTTCTCATGTTATAATTAGATAAGTATAGTTGTAGCTGACCAACATAAAACTACTTTCACTACACCTCGAGGAAATTTCGCTTATAACCGTATGCCCTTTGGTTTGATTAATGTTGGTGTAACTTTTCAACGATCGATGGATTCATCCTTTAAAGATTTGAAAGATAGATTATTTTCATTTATCTTGATGATTTAACTATTTTCTCTAGAAAAAGAGAGGATCATCTAAAATATCTGGAGACTATTTTACAAAGATGTCAGAGTCATGGGATATCACTTAACCCTAAGCAGCCAGTTTTTTATGTTATAGAAGGAAAGTTATGACACCTAGTTTCAAAAAGTGAATCAAAATTGACCTAGAAAGAGTTAAATCAATACAACAATTAAGCCTTCCTTCTAATAAGACTGGAGTTAAGTCTTTCTTTGGTTAGATTAATTTTATCAAAAGGTTCATTCCTAATTTTGCTGAGATTACAAAACATATTGTGGGAATGATGAGTGAAAAACAAGCATTCAAATGGAATGAAGCTGCTAAAAAAGCATTTGAAGATATTAAAGAGGCGATTACACAAACACCTACTTTGGTAAATCCTGATTTTCAAAAAGATTTTTTTATTTACTATTATGCATCAGAACATACCATGTCTACTATCTATTATAGAAAAATGAAGTAAATGTAGAAGCCCCAATAGCCTTTATGAGCGTTCCTCTCAAGAAGCATAAACTTAAATATTCTTTGGTTGAGAAAAAAGCTTTTACTATAGTAAAGGCTATTAAACAATTCAGATATTATATATTTCATTCTCATTCAGTTGTATTCATTCCTAGTTCGGTTATGAAAAGCATTCTGACTTAGCAAGAGGTTGGGATAAATAATAGAGCAACATGGGTTGCTAAAATTCAAGAATATGACATAGAGATTAAGCCAACCAAATTAGTTAGAGGTCAAGGTTTGTGCAAATTAATAGCTAGAATTAAAGAAGAAAAAGAAGAAGAATTTCTTACTATCCTATTGGTGAGCTTACAAGATCCATGGTTCCTTAACATGGCACACTATCTTACTTATGGAGACTATCCCAATCACTTATCCTCGAAGGAGAAAATAAATCTAAAGTTAAAATCATCAAAATATGTGATTTGGGGTGATGCCCTATACAAAAAAGGATTAGATGGAACCTTTATGAGGTGTGTAGATAAGGATTAAAAATCTAAACTATTGGAAGTTTTTCATAATGAAGCCTGTGGTGGACATTTCTCTTCTTCGATCACAACCTTCAAGATCCTTAAAAATTGTTATTATTGGCCAGGTATGTTCAAAGATGCATATAAATGGGTAGCTAACTATGAAAAATGCAATTTTTTTTTAGGAAGACCACAACTTGTAGCATTACCTTTGAGACCTGCCATTATTGAAGAACCTTTCAAACAATGGGGATTAGACTTCATTGGACCTCTTTCACCTCCATCAAGTACTGGTCATACACATATTTTAACAGCAATTGATTCTTTTACAAAATGGGTTGAAGCAGCACTTGTGAAGAGAACCACTTCAAAAGTGGTATGTAATTTTCTCAAAGAAAATATACTGATACGTTTTGGTGTTCCTCAAAAGATTATGGCAGATAACACTACCAGTTTTTATTCAATGGAACTTACTTCATTCTACTATGAACATAATATCTCTCTTTATCACTCATCAAATTATTACCCTCAAGGGAATGGACAAGCAGAGTCCAGTAATAAAAATATGATATCCATCATGAAGAAATTGGTGAGTGATAATCCCAGAGATTGGCATAAGAAACTATATGAATCACTTTGGGCTGACAGGATAAACCCAAAAAGAGCAATAGGAATGGCACCTTTTGAGCTGGTTTATGGGATAGGAGCATAGTTATCATTACCTCTAGAATTATCTACAGCTAAATTACAAAATGTTATTGAAGATCAGTACTTTCAAGATTCTTTAGAGAAAAGAGTCATGCACTTAACTAAAATTGAGGAAAAAAGAAATGAACTTGTTGACCAAATTACTGCTCATCAAAATAGGGTTAAAAATAATTTTGATCAGAAAACTAGACCTAGAAATTTTATGGAAGGAGATGAAGTATTGCTATGGGATAGAAGGAGAGAACCTAAAGGAGCACATGGAAAATTTGAATCACTTTGGAAAGGACCTTTCAAAATTCATCAGGTACTTGGTCCTAATTCTTTTAAATTGAAATATCTAGATGGAGCTATTTTACCCTTATCCTATAATAGACATGATCTTAAGTTGTATTGACTGTGAAATAGGTATCCCCTATTTTGTACATAGCCTTTCCTTTATTGTCATGTTTTGTGTTTTCCTTTCCCATTTTTGGTTTATCTTTCTATTTTTCTTTCATTGTTGTGTTTTAGTAGGCATAACCAGAGTTTCTTAGTTATTTGCATTTTGTCAAAAAATATAGTCCCCAGTCAGAGCCAATGTTACCTTTTGAGTCACCCTTATTCAAATTTTCATGAATTTTTCCATAAAATAAGTTCACCCGCTTATCACCTTTTGTGTGTAAATTCTTAAAATAATTGAACTTTTGAACCTAAACCTTTCTCAGAGTTCAAGAGTTCAATAAGTTTAATGGTTCAATAGGTTTAATGTCTCAAAGTTCAAAGTTTCTCAAAGTGAATTGTTTGTTCTTTTGTTTATTTCAATTATGATTTTGAACTTTTAGGTTGAACTTGAACCCTTTTTTGGAGTTCAAAAGTTTAACAGTTCAAAATTTCAATAAGTTCAATGGTTCAAGAATTCAATACTTGATGTTTTGTAAAGAGTCATGTTCACTCAGTTCCCTTGTATAAATTACTGTATAATTGAAACTATCATAGAACCTACTAATTTAACCTATCTTTGAACCTACCAATTGAACCTAACGTTTGAACCTATGTAGTAGAGTTCAAAAGTTTAATGTTTCAAAGTTTGAAGTTTCTAGAAAGATCATATGACTATTGGTTGGTCTATGTAGTTCATCTCGTGTCAATGAACCGCAAAGTTGAACCACATTTTTAAAATTTCAATGGTTCAATGGTTTAATGAATATACTCTCATCTCACCCTGAGGCTTTCTCTAAGTTAAAATTAGTGGAAGATTTAGAAGAGAATATATCTGAAACTCATTATAAAGTAGAAAATTTTGAATTTTCATGAGGTTACAGATAATCATCACTCATCAAAATCACATATAAAAAATGCTTGCCATTAATGCATATGTCAAAATGCATGTCTTATCAAACATGTTTAGCACGCATTATTTTAGTTTAATCATTTGATATGGTTAATATCTATATCAAAAGAGAACAATTCAAATTTAGCAAATGAGCATACTGGGCGATATAAAGGAGAATAGCACAGGTGGTATAAGATATTTGATTGCTCAAATTCATAGTGATTTTAGATAAATTTAAAGGTGAGTTTTAATCTTACTATAAGTTGTTTCCTTTACTTGGTTAGAAAGAAGGATCCTTTTGAGTTTATGGAATTATTTAAGGACTTTAGAACATTATCTTTTCATTATATCCTCCAACCTGTAACAATGAAATCTACATGTCTTGATTACGAACATGGTCCTGGTCTTATATATTCTCCTCTTGAAATTGGGGACACCTCTCTGGTCCAATATGACTTGGAAGATTTTAAGGAAAGGGCTAAAAATCTTGTGTCAAATCTTATGATGCAGAAAATAGTAGAAAGTGGCTTGGTTGAAGCTGTGGCCTTTCCCATGGTTGTCCAATGCCCTGAATTAGTCCTTGAATGCATGAATCGATATGAACCTCAAAATAGGTGCATCAGGACTGTAGATGGCATTATTTTACTGCATATCAATAGATAAACCCTAATTTTTGTAATGAGAATTCCTCCTAAGGAACCATACTATGACCTCAATATTACTTCCTCTTATGGTTATTTTTCATTAAAGAAAGTAATTTAAAAGAGCATAATTGCTAGAAATTAGTTTTTAAAATTCCAAAAAGGGGGTTCCAGACTGCCTAGATCATTAACAAGAAATCATATGATTCTATAAGTACAAGATATTATAATAGTACTACATAGACTAAAAGGTAATGCTCATGCATATTATTGGGAAGACTGGATGTACTTCTTCATACAGGTGATCCTCTAAGGGGAACAATATTTAGATTAGGCAAAAATTGTAGCTAAAAGTTTGCATCAGGGTTTAAGTAATTGTTTGGGAAATAAAGAGTTTTATATGTCTTCATACCTATTATATTGCTTGGAATCTACAAGACAATGGGTAGGATTACCACATGCACCCTTGGCTGAAATAGTAAAATTTATGAATATTACTTACAGTTGCAAATGCATAATTGCTATGAGGATTACAGGAGAGTCAATGATGTTTTTACTGGAAGGATGACTTATGAATTATCAAACAACATCAATAAAAGGTTATCTGATGAAACTATGCAATTAATCAATATTTATGGTAGTTTCTTCACTTAGTTTTCCAAGTTCACTTACATCAGAGTTGGGGGTTTTGATAGTGAAACTTTGAGGTTACCTAGGTATGTTTTTGATTGATTTATGTTAATAGAAGTCTGTAGACAATTAACACATGTAGATAAAAAATTCCCAAAAAAAAACAAATTTGGTATATCTTTTCCTATTAAACTTGGACATTATTCATGCAAGTCAACTTCTAATGCTTTGAATTTAGAATTGGATCTTAAGAAATTCAATTTTCAATACTTCATAGCTAGATCACAATTTGATAGCAAAGGTTTTGCTAGAGATAACTTGGATCTTGGGACAGGGTTTTCACATATCCCTCATTTAGAGGATTATTGGGAGGATTATTCGGATGAATTTGAAGTTAAAAGAAGACTGTGGTTCAGGTTCTCCTTAGGGAAGATTATTAACCTCAATTTAAATATGGACATCTCTGAAAGTTCTGACAATGATGAACAAGTGACTAATCCACAATTTAAAAAGATAGAACAATCACCTCTTCCAGAAATTGACTGGGAGAAAAAGGAAGAAGATGGAATTGAGGTTAAGACCCTCCCAATGATAAGGAGAACTAAGAAATGGTTGAGAGAGAGAAAACTAGGAGGAGCTCAAAACATAGCTTCTTAGTAATGTACATCAATAATTGAATCCCTATTCCCAATAAGCTCCTCTAATCGACTTATTGCTATTTGTGATGCAGGTACTTCCAAAGCAAAAACTGAAAGGGATCCTTTCATCAAAGAATATAAAAAGGCCCTTGTAACTACTCTACCTCCTCGTACCACCAGATCAAGGACCCAAATCAAGAGAAAGAGTCAAATTTCTAAAAAGGTAATTATGGATTTGAATTCTAAAGAAGATTCAGGAAAAGTCAAAGGCAATAAAGAATCTGGTTCACTAATGGTAAAAGAGGTTAGTGTAGATCAACAAATAGTGATTCCTTTTAATTCTACCAAACTAATGATTGTTTCAAGTGTACCTTCTTATTAACCCAGTCATGATAAAGAAGCCTCAGCCTCTGCACCTAAATGGCTGGAAAGTTTAATTAGCAACAAAAGGAAAGTAGTTCCATTTTGTTTGCCCTTAGAGGATATGGTGAGTAAATGTCTAGGAAAAAATCCTAAATCCAAAAAGTTAAAAATAACATCCAAGGTAGACGTCAACCCTAATACAAGGAATTGGAATGCAAAAATAGCCAGGCTAAGAACCAATGAAGAAGTTTAAGATCCTACAGTTTAGCATTTTACAATTGAAAAGGTGGGTCTTGGGACTGCATCACGTGCCACAGATGTGCATCACCTTGAAGCATCCACCAAAAGGATAGTCAATAGAACCTAGAAGGACAAAAAATATAAAAGAGAATTAAAATAGACTGTGTGGTCAATGGTAGAGTACATTAATGCCATTCATAGTCCAGATCCATGACCGATCACCCAACTGCCCCTGTCTTTTGATCCAAAATCACCTGTCAATCAAAGGATGCTGGACCAGATACATAGAGGCAAAATGGTTACCAGGGTATTTGATAATTGGTTAGATAGAATCATCCAGAAAGGTATGGAATACATTCATAAATTAAAGAATGTATATTATCTAACCACAATTACTGTTGAAGATTTGAAAACTCAAAACGCTTTGTGGATAAAAGATGAAGGGAAATGGGTGAGCGTGATGAACCAAATTGATGAAGTAAAAAAGTATGGAATAATAAAGTTTTTGTCAGAGAAGAACTTGAGAAGTCTAGATGAAGAAGTATTATATGTAAGTAAGACAAATATTGAATGGAGAAATTCAGTATCCCAATAAGGAAAAATATGGAATGAAAATGATCAAGAAAATAATTGAATTTATTCAGTCATTACAACATGATCTACAGAGTATTGATATCAAATAGATAAAAGATGATGAGTTAACATTTCTTACAAGTTTCACTTTGAATTTCTTCTTGCATCTAGCATTTTATTATTTACACACCTATGGGTTTATCTTACATATTAGCCCTAACACCTATCTTATGTCCTTAGGTATTATGCCTTTACTTGCACCTCTATGTTTTTCAATTTGTGAGTTACATTGTAAGATCTTGGATAAGACTATGCCTTCCTCATAAACACCCATCCATACATGATTCACTCAACCATGTTTCCACTTTTGGATCATTGGTTTCATTACATTTTATACACCCTTTGGGTCCCTTTTATGCCTTTAAGATTTTTCATTTATGATTTTTCAACATAAGACCTTAGATAGGACCAAGCCACTCCTCCTGAATGCCCATCGTTTTATTTCATAGATTTATTTCACTCCCAACCTTAGCTAGGTGTCTTCCTAGAAATATAAGGCAATAATCAAGAGTAATGTTTTTCCTCACTTGGAATCAATTATGTTCTTTTGTCTTAAGAATATAGCAATTCATATACATGTCCCAATTTTATATTTTACCCCTTCTTATGATTATGATACATGCCTACCTTTCATTGTATCATTATCATTTACACATTTTTTTCAATTGGAGCAACCCAATTGTTCTATGATCATTTCCATCATTCCCTATATTTCATTTCTCCTTTGAAATTACAAAGGTCGATTTTGAGAGTATAATTTATTCAACTATACAAGTATAAGCTTCTTTAGACACCATGTTATTTTGGTCCTCTTCTCTAGTCACTAAGGGTAAGCTCTCTTGTGATAGTAAAATTTAGCACCCATGTTTGGTTTTCTAAATATTTATTGGAGGAGGAATAGAAAAAGATAAAAAATTTAAAATCCATATCATAAGAAAAGGAAATTAAATCTTTATTTGGAGCATATCCTATCTTAGTTAAATCTCAAACTTCACAGTTGGCCTTATGATAGATCTGAGGTCTATTGGAGTGTGGTAAGCCATTAAACTGGAGTAGGATTTATCATTACAACATTATATAATTATATATAATTAAATTTTAGTGTCACCTATCATCTCACACAAGTATCCAACTTTGTAATAGGCCAAAAACTCTATAAGGGGTCTTGATGAGTAGGGAACATGTTGTGGGAAGGTAGGATACTTTTCCTTTTTCATCCATACTAGCCTTCATGGGATGATATCCATATACTTCACTAGTTATCCCAAACTTACATTGCAATGTAGGGTTATATAGGGTCATTAATGTGAAAAATATTAGTCTTTCTAACTTCATTTGAGTGTCATGTTCTTTGTAAATATCATGTTCTCACTTGGTGTTGCCTTATTTCCCCCACCACCCATTCCATTTCTCCATTGATGGGAAGGTCTATGTCTAAATATTTTCTAGGTTTTGTACTTCCTATTTTCCATCTCTTCAAACATGTTAGAATATTACAATTTTAGTTTATCCATCCTCAAAATATAAGTTACATCTTTGTGTTTTTCCAAGATGCTCTCTTGGTTATTTCATTGCCTTTCTAGGATTTATCTTAGTTAGGTTTTGGGACCTTGAGTTTTATGTTCACCTTTTTGGTGCTATCTTGTCCCATTTTTTACATTTCATTTTAGGTTTTTTCATATTTATTTGAGTATGGTTTATTACTTCTCTTACATAGATGTTATTATCATTGATTAATTCTATGTGTCCTTTGTTTTATTTGGATTGTTAATTATCTTAATTTGGATACATTTTTGGGTTTTTCAGTCATAAGTAGCATTGGATTCTCAAATTATCAATTTACCTTTATTTTTATTTTAGTTTCCTTGGTATTTTGGTTCTAACCTATCCTTTTCAATCTTAGATTGCCAATTTTCTAAGTGATTTAATCAGTTTTGAGAGTTTTCCATTTACTTTTTCCTTCTTGTGTTTTCTTTCTTTGATTTCTAGCCTTGTATCCCTAGGGTTTTTAGATGCAGTTCCTACACCCTCCACAATTAAGACTATTATTATAGCATGTAACCATTCACAAATAAAGGTAAGCCAAGTTATGTATATAGTACTTTTAGTTATTAATTTACCATTATTTATTTATGTATTTAATTTTACTTAGCTCAGTTATTGTGTTTCCATGTTCTTTCTCAAAGAACCATCCCATGTTACACCATTATGACAAATGATGAGCTTCAGGTGGGGCATATGTATACACATAATATTGTTCACTTTATAATTTATTGATGTTTTTTCTTGTAGTGACTCATTGAACATCAATCTCCCTAAGTTCATGCCTCAAAGAGTCCACCAAGAAAGGGGTGGGAAGACTTGTGGTGATTTGTGAGAGATGTTACTACCTTGTCATGATCATATTATTCCTAATACTAATTTAGATTCTTTAGTTTTTATTGAAAATTAACTCATTCTATTCTATCTTACTTAATCATGTCATTTCCTTATATCCTACGACATTGTTTAGGTTGATATTATCTATTTTACACATTTTCACTTTATGTATACTACATCAACTAGTCTAATGTATTTTTTAAATTATTCACTGACATAAGTACCATATTAGCATAGCCAATGTCATTCATTGCCAGCCAACATCTCTTAACTTTATGGAACTAGCAGATGCCATTAGATTGGTTCTTAGGGTCATTTTTGGGTGTTATAAATCTATATATATTGATCATATTTCATTCCAAGCATATCGTATACACTCTACTCACTTTGATTTCACTTTTAATTCTACCCTAAGTCACATTTGGAAGAGTTAGGTCTAGAATCTTGTCTTGAAGAATCTTATCTTGTGGAAGTCTTGGAGATTCACTAGGAGGACCTTTATTGGTCTAAATATTTTTTGTACATCTTTAGGTAAGTCTTTCTTAACTTATATTATTATTTTTATTTACTCAATAGTTAGATGTTGCTTATTTCTTAGTGAATGAATGTGTGTCTATCCTTGTCTAAGTTTTCCCTACACTAAATACTAGTGTGGCTATAGGATTGTCTAGAGTCGTCATCTTCAATTTTAGGTTACTTAGACCCCCATTTGTTGACCATTGCACCTCACCCATTTTTATCATTCTAACCCTCCCCTATTAGTTTATTTTAATTTATTTATACAACTACTTACATTGCTTATTTGAAATCATTTACTTTCATAATAGGTCTAGTTAGTTATATTTCATTATGTCATAAACTTAGGATTTAGAACCCTTTCCTCTTTATATTTATGATGTAGGAAACCATATTATAGATATGTGGATCCATTAGTCACTACCTAAACATTAGGTATCATGGGATTTAATTTATTAAACTTACTTGAGTCTAGATCTATTGAGATGGGATAGTTTTAAGCTAATCATAGTCTGTGCATACAAAAGGCACCAATTTTAGAGAAGACTATTGGTGATGTGGGTCAATCCCATTGCATGTATGAAATAGTGGATAAATATCAAACCTAACACTAGGATATAATTATTGAGACTATATGTTATATCTAGGGTATGTTAGTATCAATATTATTTGATTCAAGAGCTTTAGATTATTTTATTGCACCATATGTAATGAACTAGTATAGGTTGGTGGAATCTTGGTAGTCTGACTCTTAGGAGGTTAAGTTGGCAACTAGGGATAAGATGGCAGTTTATCATCTTATCAATGAGTGTGTACTAGATATAATGGTATTTTAGACTTATTTATACCTTTGTATCATACCCTTGGGGTCATAAGATTTTGTATTGGGAATGGATTGGATCAAGAAACATTGAGCTAAGTTAGATTTTTGAAATACTATCATGGAGTGTTGAGATGATATTGGGTTTGAGGTGATCATTTAAGGAGTCTAGAGTCCCATCTCCCTTTGCAATATTTCCACATGTAGCTTAGGTGAAGTGAGTATAAGGGATGTCAAATGTATGCCATCACTATTGGTCATTAATTAGGGGATGAAACCATGTGGCTAACACTAGAGGATCATCCTATTCTATAGGAATTTTGTGATGAATTTACCATTAATTTTCTTAGGTTATCACCTCCATGGGAGATAGATTTCAAGATTGATCTTGTGTCAGGAGTGAATCCTATCACTAGGGATCCTTACAATATGATCACCCATGAGATCTATGAGCTCAAGATATAGCTAGAGTAAATACTTGGGAAGTAACTCATATGCCTTAGTGTTTCACCATGGGGATCACCTCTCATCTTTGTGAAGGAAAAGGATGGTTCTCTTCACTTGTGTATATACTATAGACATCAAGATAAGGTAATGATCAAGAACTTTTACCCACTCCTAAATATTGATGACCTCTTTGATTATATGCATGGATATAAGGCATTCAAAAAAATTAACCTCAATTAAAGATACCATTAATTGAGCATAGCCGAAGTAGACATTCATAAGACCACATTTCATAATCAATATAGACATTATGAATTCATAATGATTCTATTTAATTTGGCTGATGCCCCTAAAGTGTTTATGAGTCTCATGAAAAGTGTCTTTACAAACTTTATCAATAAATTTGTGGTAATTTTCCTTGATGATATTTTAGTCTATTCCTAGAATGAGGAAAAATATGAAGAGCATTTGCATCAGGTCTTGCAAATTTTACATGAAATAAAATTGTATGTAAACTTGAAAAAGTGTGCATTATTCTAGACAAAGATATAATACCTTGGTTAAATTATTTTAGACAAGGGTATTTATGTAGACTCCTCAAATATATGAGCTATCATAGAGTGGCTCTCACCCACCAATGTGACATAAGTATGCAGTTTCATGGATCTAGCGTGGTATTATTTCCACTTTGTACAATATTTATCTTAGATTGTGCATCCCATTACTTCTTTGCAATGAAAAGGGAATAAATTATTTTGGCCATAGAAATTTTGAACATGAATTTCAAATATTGAAATATCTTCTAAATATTTCATTAATATTATCAATATCTGACCCATAGTGAGAGTTATTTATATGCACTAATGCATCTAGATTTGGCTTTGGGATAGTTCTTATGCATAATAACTGTGATAGAATTTCATACTCAAAAATTCAAGGATTATGAGTTGAAGTATACATATCCTAACCTTGAGTTGGAAATATTAGCTTATGCACTATTGAGATGGTGTAAGTTTCTCCAGGTTAGACAATTTGTGTTGAAGATTGACCACTTGAGTCTACAACACATTTTCACTCAGCCCAACTGCAACAATTGTTAATGACATTAGATGGAGTTATTATGTGAATATAAATTTTATATATAGTACATCAAAGGGAAGGTAAATGTTGTCATAGATGCTTTGATCAAGAGACACCATGAGATCATGGTGATGATCATCATGGATGCTCTGGAGAGGTAGCATCATGAGATGATAACAATAACTCTTTGGACAAAAATTGTGGGAAAATATTCTTGAGCAACATCCTAGGGACATATTTTATTGGGAGGTTACAAAAATATTGAATTCATATAAAGTCCTTAAGGGAATGTTTTCCAAGACCTTAATGGTATTTTAAGGCATATTAATCGCATCTATGTGCATAATTATGGTGGATTATTAGATTTAGTGTTATCATAGGTTCATCAAGACTCCTATTCAAATCATACTAAGGTAAATAATATGCATGTGGAAATTAAATAGTTGTATGATTGTGCTAATTTGATATGTAATATTATAGATTTTGTGTCCTTTTGTATTGAGTTCTAATGAGTCAAAGTAGAACATCACCATCCTATAAACCTTATTTGGACACATGATATTCTAGAATGGAAGTGGGACACCATTTATATATACTTCATTATTGGTCTACCCACATCATCCTATCATCATGATGTGATCATGGTTATTTGTAAAAATTGGCCAAGGTGACCCACTTCTTCCTAATGAAGACCACCAACAATGCCAAAATAGCAGCGAAGGTCTTCCTTGATGATATTTTTTATATTAGGGGTTCCAAATGTCCTTCTTAGATAAGTTCTTATGAGATCAAGGATATTGATAAATTTAAAGGGAATTAACAATCATGGGATGAATGTCCCCTTATTTTTAGGATTCTGCTAGGGATCTAAGGGCTTAAAATTTTCCATATCATATAGTTGGGTGAGTAGTAATGGTTACCATCAGAGGTTCTATTGGTCTCTTACTAGTCCATTATCTAAATCTTGTTGTCTATTTGATTTAATTAATATAAAAATTAGGCTCTACTTCACTACATTTCATGTCACACTAACCTAAGGCAAGTTATTGTCAAAAATGAAAAGAGAAAGTAAGATAGGGTAGAAAAGGGAGGTTTTACTTGACTAAGATTAGATCATCCAATACTAAGAAGTGGGCATAATTGACTGAAATCATACTATTGGATATTAGGATTAGATAATGCATAAACCTAGATACTCAATAGGGAAGAGTATAAGTAAATAAAGTGAACACATTAATTATAATTATTCATCAAAATAAATCAAATCCCAAGCCTATAGCTATAACACACAATGGCTTAATGACATCTTCAAAATAAATAGAATAAGAAATTAGAATCAATCAAACTAGTTGTTGCATAATTTGACTGCATTTTCATTTGAAAATTAATAATCCAAACAACTTATAGCAAAAATTACTCTTGTAAAATAAAATGAATGGACAAAATTAAGTGAACAAAACACTATGAAAATATATATTCAACATCCTTAAAAGTATTCCATTATAATCAGTATCTCTTGGCAAGCAATTAAGGAACAAAATAGAGTAGAAAGGGTAGGTACATTCCTAGCACAATCCTAAAAGAGCTTTGGCACAAGAAATGTTGAACCTTTATAAAGGAAAGTAATGTTTATTATATAGGCAAGGTAATCAAACTCATTGCCTTAATGAACAACCAACATTTAATGAATTGATGCCCTAAAATTCAATGTGGTAACTGATTACAGCTCAATTTATTGAGATAACACATCAAGAAAATAAGAGATAAGGACTATGACATGGCATAATTCCCATATTAACAACTTTCAAGAGAAAATAAGACACAATCTCCAATACATTTCAAGCCATAATGATCAATGCTTACTAAAATGTAGTTCTTTCATAAAATGATCATTGATCCAAATAGGAAAAACCACCTCATTAAAAAACCATCCCAATGATCAAAAACTGGTTCATATTATTATTTGTCCATTTCTAATCCCATATAATTATCTCAAATTAATAGAGTTACTTCTAGATGCGCCCATTCTGTATTAAATGATTGATAATAAAACATCATTGGAATAATAAAATTTTCCAATTTATATATAGGTGCATCTTCTCTTCTTGAAGAACTTATTGACATATATGACTAGTGAGGGAAACCCATGTTGTGCACATTTTATTTGATCTCATTTTAATTTCAATCCAATTCCAATTTATAATTATTATATCTTTATTTACTTTGAGAATGTTGCTTGAAATGGGACTTCTGTGTAAGCTTCCTCAAAACTTGTGTGTTTTTACTAGGACAATCGGGTTTTTATTTATCTTGAAATTGACTCATGAAATTCATCCTCTATAGGATTTTTTCAAAGTGCATATGATTATATTATCATACTTTTACTCTATTCTATTATTAGGTTACAAAATGCTTCGGTTCATAGATTATATCTGCTTATTCTTCTTTGATCTTATACTCAACATATACTAAGAAAATTCTTCTATGCATGTATACCTATAGTCCATATTCGAACAAAGTGAACAATCATTATACAATTATCTGAATGTATTTATATTCAATCTTGTTTCCAAGGAGTGATCAATGTCTCCTACTCCTTTTATCATGCTAGTAACTAGGTAGTATTGGAACAATGGATTATTCCAATCTGTTTAGGTACTTATATATACTTCTTTCTTTTGATGAATTTTTGTTTGTATCCAACAATTAAATCACGGAGTTTTGGTTCTATCTATTCAATTCCTAACATCGCTTTAATTCTCTCTATTCATTTTCTTCTTGAAATTATCCCATAATGTCTTCTTTGGAGATTTTTTTCAACCTACCTTGTTATGATTTGTAATTAATATTTGAGCCCTTCAAGACTTTAACTAATTCCATTTTATGGATATCCCAATAATGATCAAGTCTTCATACTATATTTCTTAGTTATACTCAATTATATCCTCTTAATTAATTAATAGACTCATTGGATTCAATATTACTTCATTTTTCTTCATTTTGAACTCTCTCATCCCCAAGCTCTGAATATAGGCTCCTAACGAACTATGTGTTTCAATTACCTAAATTTTGACTAAAATTCATTGATTAACGCATCCCATTTTATATAATTTATTAAATAGGTCTTAAATACTAATTGGTGAACTGAGTATTTTGTTCATGGAGCAATAGACACGTAAAAAACTAAACCTATCATTTTATCATCACTTTGTTATTTGCTTAGCCATCAAAGTTTTTTCAATGCCCTGCATCTCTTTGATCATTAAATTTGTCACCCTATCATTATGTTTCATAAATGTGTGTGCTCTTGATCTTGACATTTGGTTATTTTTCATGACTCCAGAGGTTAAATACTTTTTCATGAAGTCTTTTGAGTGCAATTTAGAGAGATTACTCCATGTGGAATAATATTGATAATCTGGGGACGATCAAATTTGAGTTTTGGGTTTGATATCCCCCTGTGGAATGAGTCCCCAAGATAGTTGCATGTGGAATGATCTCAGGACTCTAGGAAATCCTCAATTTTTGATTGTGGACTATTTTTTAAATGTCTTCCAAATTTTGGCTCCCATGATGGTGCCACATGGCATTAATGCAGAGCTTAGGGTATTTAGAGCTTCACTATTAGTTTTACCTCTTCCATCATTCAATTCTATGATATTGTGCCCATCTGATTCATACACTTAGTCAATTTTACAAGAATTAATTTGCTCCTTCACATTTTTAGTGAGCCCTGAAACATCAATGGTGTCATGTGGCACCATCACATTGAATCTAAAATCTAAGGCTTGCACTATATGAACTAACCTTTTGAGTCCTTATATCTCCATGATGATACCATGTGGCATCATCATGGGCCTTTGGGCCTCATAAACTCTTTGGAATGTTTTTTTACTCAAATTGCCTGATCCATTGACACATGGATGGATCCTAGAAGTTGAGATATTTTTCATCTTTAAATTATTAGTTGTCATCCTCTGAGCTCTAAATCTCTGATATGTAGCCATGTGGTGAATAATGGAAGGTTGAGGATCATAATACTTTGATAGACTACTCACTTCCTTGTTCAGATCACCGAGGCTTTTGAATATATGATACACATCACAAATCTGGGAAGTCAGGCCACTTCATAGACTTGGCCATTTTTTAATTCCCCCACTAACCAAAATGCTTGAGATTTTAACAACTAGCAAAGATCCATGGATCAAAATACTTTGATGGACCCTATAAATAAATACAAGGTAAAGTCAATACTTAAAGCAAACCATTAATAAGTTAGTCGAAATAACAAAATGAAGACCTGATAAAAAACAAAGGAAAGCTCAATTTAAATGAAAACTTCAATTTTTTAAAAGCTAAATAAATATTAAAATAAATAAAATGACCATTTAAAATTAAATTTGAACTAGGTATGTATAAATAAAGGTCTTAATTAAATTGAAATATATCAACAATGAAGTCTAATGTCTAAATGTCACTTAAACTATTTGAAATTTTCCCCTTTCAATTTGATTTAGAAATTAAGGCTCCAAATAGTTCAAACTACAACTTTCAAGTGAATCATTTGAGCTAAACAAGCTAATGTATGAAATTTGAAAGTATGTTTATAAATGGAAAAATATTACAAACCCATAGTGAATCATTTAAATTCATCTTGAAATAACATGAAGGACATATAACCAATAATGAATCAAAATCAAGTTTGCCTAAAAGCAACCTCAATAAACCAACTCTTGAGTTTGAGATCTGGACAAAGATTGTTTATTTATTTTGACCAAATGCTCAAGTGAGATTGTTTAATTTCATCAAACACATTCATAAGTTTGAAACCTTAAAATTGGGAATCCATTTCAATAAATTTATGTAACATTCATAAATGTTACCATGTAAGCAATCAAGAACCAAAGATGACAACTATATTAAAGCAAGAGGGCCCCCATATGAAAAACTTGAGTATGGGGTATGTTGGACCCAACAATTTGGTTACATGGGATTTTTAGTCATATCATATCAGATAGAGACCCTTTATATACTTTTAGCTTTTTAACTACTCTTTAAAATTGTTGGGCACCCAACTCAACTTTAATATTACATGCCATTCAGAGATCAATGGGTAGATGGAGTGAGACAACCAAGTACTATATGATATGTTATGCATGTAAGTGATGGATCAATAGTCACATTGAGAGGACTACCTATAATTTATTGAGTTCACATATCAAAATAATTATCATAGCTCTATTGACATGGATACATATGAATCTCTCTATAGAAGACCTTGCCACACTACTTTGAGCTAGGATAATATTGAGGACATAATAGTGATTAGATCTACTATGACATATGCCATGGAGTGATAGATACTTATCATCCAACAATACCTTCAAGAGGCACATAACTGAAAAAATAAGTATATTGATGCAACAAAGATAGATCAACACTTTATAATTGGTGACAATGTCATTTTGAGAGTGTGATTACTTAAGAGCCTAATCCATTATGGGAAAGGCTCTAAGCTCACACTTTGTTTTATGGGAAATTTTGAGAATTTATAGAAAATAAGGCTAGTAGTGTACCTTCAATTATTTTCACCCAATTCATCTCATGTCCATGATTTTTTTCATGTATCATTTTTTTAAAAAGATGTCTTGATATGACTCAAGTTATAGATTGGTTTGAAATATAAGTGGAGGTGAATGAACGGCTATCATTAGAGTTTGTGCATATATTAGATCATAGCATGTTGGGCCTTCTAATCCATGAGGTGGACCAAGTCAGGGTCTAATGGTATAGATATTATGAGGTATAATCTAAATGGGAGGATGCAACATCATAGTGGTTTCAATATCCCCATCTCTTTTAGTAACTTCTACGAGGAAATATATTTTAGGGGAGGGGGATGTGAGGCCCAAATTTGTTGCCTATATATTTATCTCTCCTTTTCCACATATATCATAATAGTATGTTGTATTTTTTAATGTCATACAGTGCATGGGATTGTATTTGGACAATAATATTATAATTGGTTATCATTTTGTTTACTTATGATATAGACTAAAGATTTTATGGAGACAATATATTATTTGGTTCATTTGTATATAATTGATCGTATTGATATTCATATTTATGTGGTACATTTATATATATTTTTATCAAAATTTTATGATACATGGTGTTACTTATTGAGGTATACAAGATAGATTTGCATAGTGTATTAATTTTAATATTTTGATTATTGTGTCTAGGAAATGTAATTAATTGATTATAATGCTAATAGACTGAATTGCATTACTTAACATTAGATATATAATTATTTATTGGATGTATTTTATGGTTTTAATTTAGTGCGTAATTTATAGGTGGCTGAGGTTGTGGAAAAAAAAGGTGCACATAAAATATTTGAAGAAACTCAACCATGTGTTTGTGACATGTGCAAGCCACCTTTGTTATTATTATGTAAATGTGATTATTTTTATGAGAAAGTGGTAATATTATACAATTTTTTGTGTAATAATTTGGTTTTAAAATATTATTTTAACTTTTATTTATTTTATTATTAAAATGTGACTTGTGTGCCAAGTGTGTGTGAGGTGTCACCTATGCCTAACCCATCACTTTCCATGAGGTTGGATTGTTCTAAGATATTGTAAGGATTTATATGGGTAGGTTGGGTATGTGGAGTGTTTTATAGGTTTATTTTAATTTTAAACTCTAATTTTCTCTTAGAGGCCACTTTTTAATGGAAAAATGAAAGTGTGAGTCTTACTATGTGATTTATAGGTCCTACGGTCATATGTTTTAGTGTAGGTTAGATTTACCATGAGTTTGAAAGCTCCTTTATGTGTATGGAACCCTAAAAATTATATTTTAAAAGAGATTTATTAGGATTGAAAGTGACATGAGGGTCTTGAAAATAGATTTGAAATAGTCTTGGTAAGATAGTTTCGTAAGTGCAATAAAAGAATTTGTAAGATAAATAAAGGGGAGCAATAAAAGTAGATGTAAAAGAAACAAAGTATATGTAAGAGAAATCAAGACATGTGTAATAGATATATATGGGTCTTAAAAATATATATTAATTAAAAAGTAAAAAAATATAGAGATGTTTACTTAGGTAAGGAGTCGTAGCTTAGTTAGGGTTACCTTTTTACTTGGAGAGAGTTTTGAGGAGCTTGGCAAAGGGAGTTAGGAGCTTGGAGCTTGGATCAAGGGTGAAAGAAGTAAGATTTTGAGGTAGGACATCCTTAATTTGTTTCCCCGCTTTTTTTATGGGAATGTACTTAAACAAGAATACCCATGTGTGTGTGAATTGGATTTTTTGGGTGTATGCCCCTTGTTGAAAATTTTCCTTCTTGTGTTGGAAACTATGAAATAATTTATTGGCTTATATCCTTTCATTTTAGTTGTTTGCTTGTTTTGGAAGGAAGCCTTGAAATGTGATTTTGTTGTGTTAGTGTATGTTGTGTATGCATCAATTCCATAATTGGGATTATGTGAATGTATTGAGGGAGGTGTATCACCCTTGTATTTATTCTTGAGGCATATGGTTGTTTTGTTAAGAGTGGGTCTTGTATGAGCAAGCCATATAACCACTCCATCCTTTGATTTCTTGGAGTATGGAAGTGATTTTTCTTACACATGAAGCTAGGAATGCTTTTGTTATATGGACTTTGGGGAATAATTTTGGTATGGGAATTATTTTGGAAATGTTTTAGTTGAATGTGGATGGTGGTGTTTCGATGTGGTAATGTTGAGGAGATATGTAAGTAGTGGATGTGGATGTGTCTGCATATATAATCAAATGATATTGAAGCTTTATTGGAGAAACTCTTCTTAAGGTTTTTGATCCCTTCAATCCCCCTTATTTGGGATTTTAGAGAGAGAATTTGGATGTTAAAGTACTTATTTCATGTTTCTATTTGAGTTTTAAGGAGATACTTTGACCCTTAAAAATCCCTTGTTGTGTCTTTGTAAAACTTGTGAATTGTAGCTTGAGTTGTGCTTTGTATTGTAGATATTTTGTGTAGTGTGGATTCCTTTATAACCCTTATTAGTTTTAAAACCCCTAAGAATGTTGTGTTAGTGTTTGGATTGTGTAGACTCCTTTATAAATACTCACTCTTATTGTAACATCTCTCTACTCTTAAAATTTGAACCATGTTATTCCTCCTATGACTTATGTATCTAAAAATAATGGTTGATTGCAATTATATAGTTCAAGAATTATCTTTTTTGCTTATGAATGTAGCTGAAAGGAAAGTAGTTTCTTGTTGTTGTTTTATAATTTTTTTTCTTGTTATCTCCTTGTTTGAAAAAAATCCACATTGAAAAGTATTTGAAAAAATAGATAATTTATATTTAAAATGAAATTATAAATGTTATTTTTTTATGTGAAAAACATAACTACACTAACCTTTCTACTTTAGACTCATAGGCTTCTCTCTATATATATGTATGTGTGTATGTATGTATGTATGTATGTACACACACACACACACACACACACACACACACACACACACACACACACACACACACACACACACACACACACACACACACACACACACACACACACACAATAATAAAAATAAATAGATTATGTAAATCAAATGGGGTAGGGTCAACCAAATGTAACCCCCCAAAATTTAAATATATGGTATGGTTTTCACCATCTCATCCAAATAGTGGGATGGTGAGGGATTAGAATATCCTCATAACTGGTCATGGTGGTGTATGTGTTATAGCTAACCTTGTTGACTATGTAGATCTGAGTTGGGTGGGGTTTAAACCTCATCTGATCCCTATCATTTTATCTTATAAAATTATATATTTATAGACACACAAACACATTTTTGTGTGTATATATGGAATATACACATAATGTATGTTGAAGAATTTACAAAACAAAGTAAATTAGAATTAAACATGCCCCTTATCAATTGTTCCTTCTCTTTAAACTTGAACCTACAAATCAAATGACTAAATGAAATTTAGGAGTTATAAAATACATTTGTACTCATCTTTAAGGATGATTAGGGTATATTTATGGTTTTCTAAACTAATGGATTAGATTTTTTTATTCCATTGATTGATATGGCCTTATCCACCTTGGAATAAAAAATTCTTTTCAAAATTAGTCTACTTTTTAATTTTATTATTTGTTTAACTCGATTTTGACATCCCCATGTTTGAATGAAATATCAATGCCCTAATATTGGATTCTTATATTCAATAGCTTGAGGCCTGCTTCTAAGTCAATAAATTTACCTATGTTTATAATGTTACCTTCATCATGTTGAATATGTCCATTATGGTGGTTCACTAGGGGGATACTTTTAGCGTGTAATACCTATAAGACTATATTCTATTCAAGTATTAAAATAATTTTTTTAACATGTTGAAAGAGGATTATTATCCTCTCTACCAACTTTAGGATGAATACATCAAGTTCTCTCAATTGTGCAAGTGGAAGGATAAGTCACTGGAAGACTACACCAATTAATTCCATAACTAAAAAACATGACTGCACAAGAACATGATTAGACAACATAAGGTGTTATAGTACATCAGTGGAATTTCACCTTATATCTATGTGAATATGGATTTATTGAATCCTAACCTTTTAGGAAAGCTTATTATGATTCCTACAAGATCTAATCCAAGGTGAATATGAAGCATCATATCACATCTTCACCTAACATGGTGCATACGATCCATATTTCACATAATGCACCATCAAAACCCCATTTGTATAAGTAGAGTTCATATTATAAGGGAGATAATCCTAAGTATGTTTCACAAAATTGGAAGGATCCTACACCATTTACATTAAAAAATTAAGAATAAATTAGCATCGGTAACATATTTGTGATATTCTAAATTTCATGCACAATAATCCTTATCATGCAAAATTTACATCAGATAGCTTATGAAAATTGATTATCATAACACCTAGATTAGTGTACCATCTAAATTATTAAAATATAGGTACCACTATCATAAACACCTTTAAGGAGTGATAATGAGACTTCCACACCAACTTTAAGTTAATGGTCAAACTCTTCATGTTATCATTGATAATGGGAGTTATAATAACATCAATGCACAAGTAATAACTCAGTGCCCAGACATTTCCACTACTACACATCCAAATACATACCTTCTAGGGTAGATTTAGCAGGGGGAGGATATATATTTATGGATAATTGCACTTTTAAGTACAAATTCAAGCTTGTGGAGGACACAATAACTTTTGAAATCATGCCTCTAGAGTTGTAACATATTTTTAATGAGGCCTTTTTATTTGACCAAGATGCTACATATCAATCCAAACCATTTTGGTGGACTATACGTACAAAATATTGCTTCTTCAACCTCTTGGATTCAGCTTCAATGACCAAGGTCACTTTGTTCTCTACCAAACAATGTTGTAAACTCATATTTCAGAATATAAAGTTAGTTTTACTTGTGATTCACCTTGATAAAACTACATGGGAGTGGAATCCTACATTTGAAATGTGCACAACACAATCCCCATTGAAGTAGTAGTAGCTTGACAAGTTATTGAAGTAACACAACAGAGTCTTTACAAATCCCAATAGCTTTCCAACACATTACATAGTAAATCACCACATAGATTTGGTTCCAAGATCTCCTCTCCAAAATAGCCCTTTTTCTTGTAGATAAATTTGGATAATGTGTGCCAAATCTAATCTAGAATGGAATCATTCACAACAGTGCACCTTCTAGGTCTTTAATAAACACATCTATGTAGTGTGTTCATGCCATGCATGACATTGAAAATTCCTTTGAAATTTACACCTATGCATATGAATATGCACTTGGAAAAATATACATGAAACATGGACATTTAATTTTTTACCACTTAAAAACATTTAGTGACATGGTTTAAATGTACTCCACCTATGAAAATAATTTTTAAACTATTATGCAACTAGTTAAGCAATGACATCACTACGTCTTTGAGAAGGAGATAGATATTCAATTATAGATGGCTAATGGGCACCACATGAAGTGGATGATTTACATGTGACAAATCCATCTCATGATCAAGCATAATAATGGGAAAAATAATAAGGTATAATTTTTTATTACTCAAATTTTGGTTCACACACTCATCATAATGTTGGACACACATGGCCACAACTTTTTAGACTAGGTATATGGCCTTTACTTAGATAAAAAGGAATTCATATATTCTTACATTATCCTCATGTAAGGTAACTAGGCTTTCAATATCTACTTGATTGAATTACTACTCTACATGCTTAGGCATCTTTATGTTCCTAATGGTGCAACTCTTTGAAGACTCATCTAGGAGGTACACTATGCTAATACATAGCAATATTTTGATGTAAAAAATAATCTATCCACATTATAGCCACATATATACTAGCCATACATGCATGCATATTTGGAACAATACATAAAGTTTTGCATTCCTTGATGCATTGTAATGCCCATGAACCTAAATCTAAGATTTTATATACCTATACTAATTACATCTAGTCTATGGGAATCTACTGGTATGTATGTCATGGTAGGTTTTATTATGATGAAACACCATAATGATATAGTGGTCATTGTAGTCAATAAGTTTAAAAAATATATATCACGGTTTGCTACAATATAGACATTAAAATAATTGGGATTATGCAATATATATTTAGCCATGTATGGGTTTAGTTGGACTTCCAACATCCATCATATATAATTAATATTTGAGCTTTGTGATTCACTTTTGTCAAACATTATGGAATTTAATGGGTATGAAGTTTAATTGATCAACATATTTTCATCCAAAAAAATATGGACAAATGAAAATGGCCAAATACACACTTGTTCATCTTCTATGAATTTACAACTATGCATATGCTAGCACTTTGGATGACAGCCTAATTTATGTCCATCATGGTTAAAATAGAGTTCTTCATTGTTATATGGAGCATATACGATTCCAAACATATCTTGTTTTTCATCCTACAACACCTCTAGACATATCCTATTACACACTATTCAATACTAAGTTGCACACATAGGAAATGGAAGAGGATAGAACACATAAGTTTATGTAACACATATAATCTATTCATAAATAGGTTCTATAGAATCTTATGTGTTCAAAATTTAGGTAGGAGTGTCACAATATGCATCACACACCTCATGTATTCTTATTTACTGATAAATATTATTTTCACCTTCATAAGGATAACTTCAAGGGTCTACACTATAATATCAAGCCTCTCTTCACTATGATCTCTACACCACTCTCTATGCAATTGGTGAGAATTATTTTTGTACTTGATATTATTCTATATTGGGCATGCACATAGTATTCAATGTGGATCTACCTCTACCTTGCATGCCTCTAATTATTCATCTAGAAGTAACATGACATCATTATGATCTAGATCTCGAACACTTACACTCCACAGATAAGGATTGAATTATTGAAGTGACAAACACATGCACTCAAGATGCCACACATATAATTTTTAGAGTTATCAGAGTAGGGAAGTATGCTAATCAAACTAAGTGGTACAATATTTAAACACTTGAAATTCAGTTCTGATAGTTGTATTAAGATGAAATGGAAACCACTTCTCTTCAAAAAAGGGTGAATCATCCATGTGCAGCCACACACACTTCTCCTTTGAAAGCTATAGAATCTGCACACCTCACAACTTAGTGTTCCTTTGTGCCATGAAATTTATAGCATGTGCATAAGTATTACATCATCTATATGTACCATCATAACATTGTGTATCACTTAATTTATGTGCAGAGCCTCTTGGACCTCATAGAATCATTGTAACATCTTGTGCCCCATGCATAATTTTCCTCATTTAACACCTGCATGTCATCCTCATGGTACACTCCACTTGAATTGTATTGCAAAAAATAGCTTCACATAAAAATTAGATTTCAACTCCTTACTTTTATGTGGACTTATATGTGTCAATTTTTATTTCTATGACATGTTAGATAATATTTAGGGTAATTGTCTGAATATAATGTTAATTGTCACAAATGTAGAACAATTCTAACTCTCATGAAGTTGGAATATGCAAGAAATTATAACCATTATTATTTGTAATCTTCACCAATTTTAACTATATTATAATATTTATATCATAAATATATAACATGCTCAAACAACCAAATGTCAACATCCTTGAGAGCCAAACTAGATAGTAGTGATTACTAGAATGACCAAATTATATAATATTTTTCATACACATCTGCATCCACATAATAAATCTAGGAAAATCAAAGGAATTATTTCTCAATATAATCATAATAAATTATATGTATAGCCTTCTTATAACATTGTACACCTATATACTTATTCTATATTCTTCCATATTAAATAAAAATTGCATTTATTACAAATCAGGCTTCTTTTTATAAAATGTGTATTTTAGTTTAAATTTGTAATTTTACTATCACACACTCTTTATAACCTTATCCCTTATTTCTAAGCATAGGATTTTCCCCACACAAGGTTATGAGCCCCACGGTGTGGATTAGTGGTATTCCCATTGTATTATAAATAGTTAAAAACATTATTGTAAGAAGTTCAGTTACCACTACATAGATTGATATGGGAAATCTTGTATTTTACAAGCACAATCAAATACCCTTTTTCAAGCATTAATACAATTTTTTATATTTAAGCCCATTCAAAGATATAAATTTCACTATTGGTATTATCTTCTTAATTTTCTAGTTATATTTTTTTAACATCGTCTCTTTTTATAATATCAATCATGGCCCTTCAAAAAACAAAGGAAAGATATAAAAATTGAAAGTAGAGAAATAAAGAATTTGACAAACAATTAAGGCCAAATAAATAAGAAGTTGAAGATGAGAAGATAGAAATGAGATTAATGCCTATGAAGGTAATGAGGAGGATGGAGTAAAGGAAGAATATGAAGATGAGAAGGATGAATATGTGGGCAATGAGCTCGAAGAAGAGGAGGAAAATAAAGAGGAGATAGAGGAGGAATATTTGCATCTATTATATAATGACTACAGTGCATCAGACAAGTCTTCAAAGTAAGAGGAAGAGTAGTTATCGGAACACTACTTTTATAAATATTATATTGTGTTTAAATACTTAAATTATAATGATGACATTGACAATAACTTGTGATCATCATTAATCATATATTTATAAATTATCTAGCTTATAAATTTTATTATTTTTTAGTATTTGTGATTGGTTTTAACTACCATATTTTTAATTTCAACTTAACACACCCTAAAATTTTAAAATTTGTTAATGTCTAACTTTTTCATGTACTTAAAATTACATATTCTTTTATACAAATTTTCAAATTGTTAGTTTCTAATTTATCATAAACACTAACACTCCTTAAATTTTTTAGAATTATATTACAACATATTGTATTTTTATCCAAAACATGAATATTAACATGGTCTATGAAATTTATGTTTATATATGTAATGGAAAAATTACTTTACTCACTATTTTCCAAGTTAATATTTACTTTTTATTAAATTAATTAAAATATATATTAAATAATTAAAATGAATTATTAATAATATTTAAATTTTCAACAACTTATATTATATTAATAAATTAAAATATTAAAAATAATTTTATAAATAAATATGTTAATGGTTAAAAAATTGTATTTAATTTTTTTTAAAACATAAAAAAAATAATGTATGTTTGATGCAAATGTTGATGTAGGACCTGGGCATTAAAGTTAATGTAATTGTTCTAGAATTTACATCGGCTCTGTCTATAATTTTTTAAAATAGGTTGTTTAACTTTAATAAAGATATGAAAATATTTTTCATTTGTTTTAGAAAGATAAAGGAGGCTTAAAAAATTTGGAGTAGTTCTTAGTTTCTCTTTTAACCCCCCAACATTTCGATGTGTCCTTGTCATTTAATTCCTTGAACTTTCAAATATTTTAATTAAATGGCAGATAAATAAAAACCAAAGGCGGCAAAATGGAAACAAAAGGAAATTAAGCTACCAAATTATGATGAATGGTACATAAAACATATCTTTACACAGTCTTCTTCTAATCGAGAGGAAAATTTGGTAAATTTATATTATGATTTTAAAAATAATTTTTATTTTATTTAATATTTTGTTTATTTTAAATTTTTAATCTATTTTTTTAATATATATATATATATATATATATAAGATTGCATCAGTACGATATTTGAAGAAACACTCGTAAACTTTCTTCAAATTGAAGAGAAGTTATTTAGTTATAAAGAGATTTAAAAAAGTGGGTAAAGTTTTTAGACTATGTAATCTATAAAGCATGTAGAAGATAGATATAGAAGATGTCCAAATTAATTACAACGTACCTCTTCACACCCCTAGTTCTCCTCTATGTCACTTGACCACCCTGTTTTGAGTATCCCCTAAGTACCATATATTCTCTTACGATAAGGTTGACACATCGATTTGGTTTAATGAGGTAGAGGAGGTTTATAGAAACATGAATGGTGATTTTTTTATGGATATTCTTTGCCAAATGATCAGACACCTTTCCAACACCAAAGCTTTAATCTATTTTGATTGCCTTGATTTTTCTATCAAGAACAAACAACATATATTTAGGTTGTTATTAAATGAATATGATCCAAATTTTTTCACATAGAATACCATGATGTACATGGGTTTTTTTTTAATAAGATCCAGGGATGAAACCTATAGAAAGGAAAAAAAACTAAAATCCAACTGGAAAATATATGTTTCACCGATACCAAAGAGGGGTGGAAAATATGCTTTAAAAAAGGGAATGTAATGAAAATAGGGTTGTACAAAAAGAAAAATATATCTATCTCAAATAAACATAAAGAGGATTCAAATGAACCCCATTACTCATCACATAAGTAAAGAATTCTATAAAAAGGGATTATTATTTAATTTTAATTTACTATGTATTTATTATTGAATAATTAATATAATTTTTATTAGTACAGGGTATTTGAATGTTAACTAATTGAATAATATGTTCAATACCTTAAAATTAATATATTTTAGGAATATATTGTCATGACATGTGTAATTTAAATAATTTCATATATTACTTTTGTAGACATTACTCCTATTTTATTTTTTTTTATTGGTAAAAAAAGGGGTGCTATTTCTCATCTATTATAATAATATTCAAAATATTTAAAAGATCGGGTACAAGAAGACCAAGCCTAACAATTATAGGCATAAAAAAAATAGATTGAAATTATAAACTAAGTACATTACAAACCTTCGAGGCATTAAAAAAATATCATCAAAGTACTAGTCTTATCCTCGTTGGACTCTAAAAGCATCATAGTTAGACCTTTTTCATACTCTTCATCTTCATGACTAAGGAAAAATGGGATGTTTCCAGTTGTGACTACTTGACCTAGGAAGTGTCAATACCAACCTTGGTGCAAATTACATCAAGATTATGACCTTTTAAAACTTAATCTTTAGTGAGAGCCTTAAAGAGCACCCTAGATTTGGTTTACTCAATCACCCAAGAAAAAACCTAATTGATCAATATATTTATGCACAGGTGTGTTGGAATTATACAACATTATTTGCACCCCAATAAGTTGAGTAGCTTTAAAATGTAAAGTCTAAACATTGATTATATAGGATCTTTGATGGCTTGTAGGATGCAGTCTATATAAGCATCTTTTCCCATCCTTACAACTAATTTAGCCTAAAATAGGCTTATCGCTATCCACTTCAAAATATTTTCATCCTTGATTCCTCTATCATGGCATTTTTTCATAAATTTAACGCTTATTCAACTGTAATTTGGGTGTTTTTATCAATCAAGACCCCTACATGAAGAACATGTCTTAGTTTAATATAATTTGGTGGCCCAAAAAAATAGTTTTATACGTCCTCTATTAAATATATGTTAATCATGTGGCATTCATCCCCTTAACAATATTAACAATAGTTTAATTTACCCTACTCTATTTAATATTTATAGACGAGCCAAATTCTCCCATGACTATGATAAAGAATATACTATAAGAGACAATAAAAATTCCCATGTCCTTAGCAATATGCAAAAATAATAAAGCATGATATGTAGAAAATAGATGTCATATTTTTACAAATTAAATGCCTTCCAAACATCCACTCTAGATAAATATTACTCAAATTAAAGCATAGATATTAAAATCATCAAGATTTTATAGACTCCAAAAAAAAGGTCTTATAGGAATGCCTAGGGTTTCTAGAAAAATAAGGAAATCCCCATCTCAAATCAATGACCCAGAATATTAAAACCTAAACAAATAAAAGCAATAGACCCAAATTATTAACATTATTTCTACAAAATAGAACCCACAACAAGGATAAATCTATAAAATTTTGTATATAAGAACATGTATGTAAGATAGCCATCTGGGAAAAAAAATCCCAAATCTAAAATTCTTCACTAAATCAATTAGACTTCCCTTGTCATTGCCATTACCACAAGGTATATAAAAGGCCAAACATAACAATTAAATAAGAGATAATAGAATAAAGGACATACCTATGGGATATCCTTGAGACCACCATGCCAACCACCACTTGCCAAGAATGGTAGGAGAGGAGCCTTAAGTCTCTCCACATGTGCCACACCTCTTCCCAATCAATGCAAGCATCCATCTCAATCTTTGGGTAGATCTTGGAATAAATATTAAAATAAAAAATCCCATCTCCATATGCTAAATCATAATTAACACTATGATTTGTATTTGATAGGTGCATATCCATATCAACTAAGGCTATAATCCTAGCTCCTCGGAGAGGAGGGGTCCCAAATTTCAAGGATTTTTATTGCGAGTTGAGATCTAAACAAGATGGTCTGAAACTTGATTTCCCTCATGCCAGATGTGATTGAAAGTGTAATTATTAAATTTTTCTAGAAGAATATTTCAATCATAAATGGGTGGATGCACAAAGTTGGGTGACAAAAAAATGGACAAAATGAAAACATAAAACATTTTTTACAAAGGGCATACGCCCTTTTTTAAAAAACCATAAAAAATGTTACGTGGCTTGGTCTCAAGTCTAAAGGGTGCATGCCCTTTTTCACAAAGGGCATACGCCCTTTTTAGAGAAGGGCATATACACTCTAAAATGATTTTTTCAGAGGGAAGAGGAAAATTTCAATTTTTTTGAGGGAAAGGGCATATGCCCTTTGCATTTGAAAGGTCATATGCCCTTTGCATTGGAAAGTGTGTACACCCTTTGAGTTACAATATGTTCTTGATGTATTTGGTTAATTTAAGTTGTGTATATTTAAAAAAATAAATGTAAATTTAATTTAATTTTATATTACATTTTATATTATTATACTTTAAATTTATTTTACAAAATATAAAAAATTAGGGCCACTTTTCATCTTCTAAAATTGATTACATAGCTGTAGGAGTTACCATTTAGAAGTTAGTTTCTTAAAATCTACTTTGGTTAACACTTAGTTTTCAGAATTTCAAGATTAGAAACTGATTAAAATATTAAAGTTATTAAGCTCTAAGATCAAGTATGGATGTCACTAATTGAGATATAGATAGGGACCATATATATATATATATATATATATATATATATATAGGGTCAAGTATGGATTAGTTGATATAGAGATAGGAATTATGCTAACATAGATGTAGTATCTACATAATAGGATGGGATAGAACATGCATGGATGCATTGACCTATTTTTATTGATATGTCCGACCCTTGACTAAAATGTATACCACTATTCCCATATCTTATTGATGGTCTAATTTATAATGTTAACACCATTCTAGGTGGTGATATTCAAAAATTGAGGCTCTGCCATACTTTGAGTATGCCCTAGTCCCCAATACAGTAAATCAAGGGATGTCAAAGGAATGGGGCCCCGCCATAAATATATGGGGGGAAATATTCTAAAAGACCTATATTGATATCAAGCCTACCTTACTTGATAATAAAATGGAAGCTTTCCCTACCTACTTAATCTATCCCAAGGAGTAAGGTAAGGGAAGCTTGCATCCCTAATATTTAGCTTTGTTTCACCCAATAACATATCAAGAGAAGTTTGCCTTCTCAATGGATAGAAAGGGATTAAGGCATAGTTACCAAAGGAATCTCTCCTTCCTGATGGATAAAAAGGGAGTAAGGCATAACTATCAAGGTAATAATACCTTCCCAATATCTAGCTTTACTTTGTTTCTCGATTAAGGCAAAACTATCAAGGTAAACTTGCTTCTTGATAGATAGATTTGTTTTTTCCCTACCTAATTAAGTTATGTACTACCTAATAATTCAAGGCAATCTTGATTATCTGTATATATTCTTGGTTTTTTCCTAACTACTTTCCATTTTTATAATATATTCTTAACTATCAATGGAAGTTTACTTCTTGATCTATAGTTTGCATATATTCTTGTCGTACTTACTTAGCTATGTCATACCTACTTAGCTTATGTTGTTGGAAAGGGAAGATTGATTCCCAATAGATAGAGTGAGAAATAAAGGTTTGAATCATGTTATGTATGTAATTTAGATCTATATCATTGAGTATGACCTACTTACTTTACCTACTTGAGTATATCATACCTACTTTACCTACTTGAGTATGCCCTACCCAATTAAATAACCAAGTCATATATTAGTATTGAGTATTCCCTACCTAAATACTATATCTCGATCCTGAATATTCCATACCTACCTTCTTGTACTTGATTATTACCTAGCTACTTGAGTATTCCATACTTACTTATCATTTATGCCATACCTACTTGGGTTACCTACTTGACTATGCCTTACCTACTTGAGTATGCCCTACCCGATTGAATACCTGAGCCATATCTTGATCTTGAATACCCATATATAATCATGACCATATCTATCTTACCTAATACATATCTTGACTACTTGATAATATATTGAATACCCAAAACCATATCTTGAAAGGAGAGGGGGAATTATCAAGGGATACTTTAAAATTAGGAAAGTGGTATTATAATATATATAGAGAAAGGAGAGGGGGCATTGACCAAGCCATATATTAAAAGGAAAGGGGTGATTTTAACCTATATAGAGAAAGGAGTTACTAGAGATAATTGATAAAAGGCTTGAAGATATTTGAATATATATAATCAATCCTTCATCATCCCTCATCATCCCTAGTCACTCTATCATCATACCACATTATCCTTCATCATCCCTAATCAATTCCTCCTCATCTCAACTTGTCCCTAGTAAATCCCTCATTGGCCCTCATCATCCTTGATCACTCCCTCATCAAATCTCATCATTTTTCGTCATCCTTAATCACTCCATCATCCCTCATTATTTGTCATCATCCCTTATCACTCCTTCATTGGCCCTTATCACCTCTTATCACCCCTTACCAGCCCCTCATATTCCCTCTTCATCCCTATTCACTTTATCATCCTTAATCACTCCCTCCTTATCCCTCCTTATCCCTAACCACTCCCTCATTTTTCATCAACATCAATAATCACTCCCTCATCAACCCTCATCATTTCACATCATCTCTAATCACTTCATCATCGCTCATTATTACTTATTATCCCTTATGACTCCTTTATCATCCCTCATCATCCCTAATCATCCCTCATCATCCCTAATTAGTCACTCATCATCCCTCATTTTCCCTAGTCACTTTTTCATCATACATCAACATCCCTCATCATCCCTAATCTTTCCCTCCTCGTCCCTCTATATGCTTCATCATCCCTAGTCATTCCCCCATTAACTCTCATTATCCCTAATCACTCCCTCATCATCTACAGTCACTCCATTATCCCTAATCATCCCTAATCACTCCCTCCGTATACCTCTTCATCCTTAATCACTCCTTACTCATCCCTCCTCATCATTAATGACTCCCTCATCATCCCTCATTATCGTTAAAAACACTTAAACCTTATAACCCTAAATTATAGATCCTTATAACCCTAAACACCAAACCATAAACCATAAACCCCTAACACTTAATTTTAACCCTTAAACCCTAAACCCTAAACCATTAAACCTTAAACCATAAAATTATAAAACTCTAAACCCTAACCTTAACCCTTAAACCCTAAACATTTGAACTTTGAATCCTAAATGCAAAACCCAAAACTTCAAACCCTAAACCCTAAATCCCAAATAAGAAACCTTTAAACCCCAAAACCATAAGCCCTAATTCAAAACCCCAAAGCCCAAACCTTAAACCCTTAACCCCCAAACATTAAACCATAAAAATTTAAACCCTAAACCCCTATAACCTTAACCATTGAACCCTAAACCCTAAACCTTAAAACACTAAATTGTTAACCTTAAACCCTAAACCATTAATGACACACCCTTAACTTTAAACCCTAAACTCTATTTAACTCCTTAACATGAAAACCCTAAAACGTAAATCATAACCCCTAACCCATAAATCCCAAACCCCTAAACCTCTAAACAACCTAAAACCCTAGACCCTAAAATCCAAAACCAAAAAATTAAAACCCAAAACATAAACCCAAAATGTGAAAAATCTTAAACACCTTAAACCTTAAACCCTAAATCCAAAAAACCCTAAATTCTAATCCCTAAACCCATAAACCACAAAACTCAAAACTTTAAACCCAAAACCCAAAACATCAAAACCTTGAACAACAAAACCCAAACCCTAAACCCCTAAACACTTAACCCTAAAACCTTAACTCCTAAAACCTTAAACCTTAAACCCTAACCATTAAAATATTAAAAGCTAAACCCTTAAACCATAACCCCTTAAAACATAAAAACTAAATACTAAAATCTAAACCATAAACCCTACACCTTGAAACTCAACCCTTAAACCCTAAAACCTAAACTATTAAACCCTAAAATCCTAAATAAAAAAAACCCTAAACCTATAACCCTAAAATCCTAACCAATAGACCCTTAACCCCTAAACCTAAACCCTAACCCCAATGCCAATCCCTAAGCCTAAATCATAAATCCTAAACCTTTAAACCTTAAAACCATAAATTCTTAACCTTAAACCCTAAACTGTAACTTCTAACCCATAACCCTACTCCCTACCCTTAACTACTACCCATAACCTATAACCCTAACCTATAAATTGTAAACTCTATACACTTAAACCTTAAAACCTTAAACCCAAAATAAAGGGATAAAGGATAGGGGAATTATCAAGGGATGCTTGAAAATTAGGAGAGGGTCATTATAACCTATATAGATAAAGGATATGGGTATTGATTGATCCATTTATTGAAATGAGAGGGGTCATTGACTGAGCCCTCATCATCCTTCATCATCCCTAATAAGTCCCTCATTATGCCTCATCATCCCTAGTCACTCTATCATCATTTTTTATTGTCCCTTATCATCCCTAATCACTTCCTCTTTATCCCTCATCCTTAATCACTCCATCATTGGACCTCATCATCTCTAATCACTCCCTCAATAATCCTTGTCATTTATCATCATCCCTTATCACTCCATCATCCCTTATTGTACCTCATTATCCCTTATCACTTCTTAATTAGTCTTTATCATCCCTCATTATTTGTAATCAATCCTTCATTGTTCATCATCATCCCTAGTCATTCTATCATCATCCATCATAAGCCTTAATCATTCCCTCCTCATCCTTCCTTATCCTTAATCACTCCCTCATTGGTCCTCATTATCCCTAATCACTTCCTCATCAACCCTCATCATTTATCATCATCCCTTGTCACTCCATCATCCTTCATTATCCCTGATCATCCCTTATCACTCCATCATCCCTCATCATCTCTCGTAATACTTAATCAATTCCTATTTATCCCTCTTTTCCCTAACCACTCCCTCATTAACATTCATCATTCCTAATCACTCCCTTATCCACCTCATAATTTATCATCATTTGTATTCATTTTATCATCCATCATTATCCCTCATAATCACTTATCATTCCCTCATCAAACTTCATCACCCCTTATCATCTTTAATCACTCATTCATTATCCTTAATCATTAGTCTGGTTGAATCCCTCATACCTATCTATATATGGGAAATTTTGACAACTCCATCCATCGTATTGATATCTGGGTAGTTTATTTATCTAAGTATCTTACCTCTTGGGATCTATCACTCCATAATTTATGATATGATATAATGGCCATACCTTTCTCAAAATCTTTGCCTCCATATTCCTAGTCTGATGAATCCCTTCCCTCATTTATTACTAATGTTATTTTTATAAAAACTTACCTATGCCCAACTCCTAAACACTAAACCCTAACCCCCAAACCCTAGGTCATAAACCCTAAAACATGAACACTAAATAATGTACCATAAAACCCTAAACCCTAAACCCTAACCCTGAATAATGAACCCTAAACCTTAAACCTAAACACAAAATGACAAACCTTAAACACCACACCCAAAACCATAAGCCCCAAAGCATAAAATAATAAACATTAAACCCTGAACCCCAAACCTTAATATATACACCCTAAAACCCTAAGACATCAAACCCTAAATACTAACCCTAAAACCTAAACCATAAACCCCACACCCTTAACCCTATACCCTAAACCTTAAGCCTTAAACCAAAAACCCAAAAAACTAAACCATTAATCCTTACCCCATATCCTAAAACCCTAAATCTTTAACCATACTCCCCAAACCTAAAAATCAAACACAAAACCCTCAATTAAAAATGCTAATCTCCAAAATATAATTTCCAAAACCTAAGTCTTAATACCTAAACACTAATACCTAAACTCCAAAACCTAAACCTTGAACCCAAATTGTAAACCTTAAAACTATACCACAAACCTTGATCCCTAAACACCAAACCTAAAGATTAAAAAAATAAAATTAAACCCTAAAACCTAATACATTATCCCTAAAACCAAAAACCTAATCCATAAACACCAAACCCTAGACCTTAAACATATAACCTTAATCCTAAGACTTTATACCCTAGACACTGAACCCAAAACTGTAAGCGCTTATTAACCCTAAACCCTAAATCTTAAACCCTAAACCATAAACCTAAAATCCTAAATCCTAAACACTAAACCATAAAACTTTAACCCTAAACCCTTAGTCTTAAACACTAAACCCTCATCATACCTAATGACATTATCATTGGTCCTCATCATCCCTCATCATCCCTAGTAATTGCCTCATTGACCTTTATTATTCTTGATCATCCCTAATCACTCCATTATCATTCATCATCATCCCTAATCACTCCCTCATCAAACCTCATTATCCTTTGATTTCCATAGTCACTCTTTCATCTTCCCTCCTCATACTTAATCACTCCTTTGATGGCCCTCATCATCCTTTATCATCCCTAGTCACTCCCTCATCAACCTTCATTGTACTTCATCATCCCTAATCACTACCTCATTGACGCTCATCATCCTTCATCATCCCTCATCATCCCTAACCACTCCCTCATTAATACTCATCATCAATAATTTTCCCTATTCACTCCCTCATCATCCCTCATCATCCCTCTTCATCCCTAATCGTCCTTAATCACTCCCTCAGCAACCCTCATTATCACTAATCACACCCTCATCGAATCTCATCATTCCTAATCATCCCTAACCATTCCCTCATCATCCCTAGTCACTTATTAATCACTCCCTCATCAACCATCATCATCCCTAATCACTCCATCATCAAACTTTATCATCCCTAGTCACACCCTCTTTGGCCCTCATTGTCCATCATCATCATTAATTAGTCTATGCTTTATCTCTTTGTAATTTCATAACAGGAAGCCTTCAAGAAAAATCATAAGGTTTTTAATAACTCATTTTTTTTATATCAATCTTCATAAGAGATGGTTAGCCTATAGTGGAATTAGTATATGTGATAATCAAAATTCTAGTAAACATACTATTTTGATAAATGAAACCAAACCTGCAAACTCAAAAGATGTTTATAATAGTATAGAGGGAAATATTTTTAGTTACCATGGGTAGAGGGTTTGTGTTTTTTACATAGATTGTCATCCATTATTGTATATTCATCTTTAGAACCTAAATCAATGATAAACTTACTTTCCATCATTGGATTAAAACCCTTCAACCTAGTAGTAGAAAATCTCTTCCCTAAGTCACAATTTTTATTCTTATAATCAAAAGTAGTAATGTTTTTCTCAAATCCACTTCTTTAAAATATGTAAACCTTGAAATTGGACCTAGATATATAATTGAAAACTATATTATCTCCAAAATATAATGTGTAATATGTACAAATTATTCCCATCCCTATAGAAATTTGAGTTGAGTAGATGTACCTTGTAATTCTATAATCCGCTCCTACTTGGGCATTGAAGATCCATATTTACATTAGTTTGGTTTATGAGATTTAGAAAATTTGTAAGAGAAATAGGTTGAAAATAACATAAAACCAAATTAGTTTCGGCCAAGTTTAACAATACACCTAAATCAAAAGAATGAAGAAGAATAATTGAGTATCAAAGTTACCAATCTTTTTTAGAAGTGTTTGAGAATTAATTTAAATAAGTTAAGAGACCCATTAGATCACCCTATATGTATGTGTTTTCCATGAAGTTTATAAAAAATATACGTGCACACCATGCAAGATAAAAAAACTTGCTTGTATCTTCAATCTTCATGTCAAACCCAAATGCAAAAGCCTATAAAAAGGAACATAAAAATTTGAGTATAAGAATAAGAAAATATTATTAATAAATATAATGAATTGTGAATACAATTACCAGGGAGAATTTTCTAGTAGTGAAAATATGGAGACAAAGATTCTCAAGTAAATTTATCATGTCGTAAAATAAATAAATTTGATAATTCCCCCTCTCCTTATTTTCAATCATCCCTTGATAATGACCCCTCTCATTTATCTTTTGATTCAATAATGCCCCCTATATTGATTTTCAAGAATGATAATGCCCCTAATCCTTTCAATATATAGTTTGGGTATTCAATCAGGTATCAGGTATTCAAGATATGGCTTAATTAAGATACATATAGTAAGTATTATTTATGGGTATTCAAGATAAATATATGGCTCAGGTATTCAATCAGGTAGGGCATACTCAACTAAGTAGGGTATATTAAAGTAGGTAACTCAAGTAGGTATAGAAATAAGGATAGGTCGGTAGGGCATAATCTAGTATATAAATTAGGTATGGCATACTCAAGTACAAGAAGGTAGGTAGGGCATAGTCAATATCAGGATATAGATCGGGTATTTAGTTAAGGCATACTCAAGATCAATATATGGCTCAGGTATTCAATTGGGTATGGCATGTACTCAAGTAGGTAAATTAGGTAGGGAATACTCAAATATTTAATTTATGTAGGGCACATTCAAGTACAATAATGTAAGTAGGGAATAGTCAAGATCAAGATATGGCTCAAGTATTTAGGTAGGACATACTTCATATCAAGATATAGCTCTATTATTCAATCGGGTAGGGTATACTTAATTAGCTAAAGTAGGTAGATAATACTCAAGTATGTAAATTATGTATATCATCCTCAATGGTATATAATTACATACGTAAAAAAATTCAAAAATTTGTTTCTCATTCTATCTTCCAACCCTAAAATTATGAAAACTAAGTATTGCCTAGAATATATTTTAAAATTTACTGACTTCTAAATGGTAACTCCTAAATCTCTGGAATTGATTTTAGAAGATTTAGAGTGGCCCTAATTTTTTATACTTAGTAAAATAAATTTAAGGTATAATAATATAAAATTAAAAGTAAACTTATACTTGTTACATTTATTTTACTCAATATTTTCCTATGTATATATAGCTCTAACTGACCAAACATAACAAAAAACTATCATAACTCAAAGGGCGTATGTCCTTTCCCTCAAAAAATTCAAATATTTCCTCTTCCCTCCAAAACATGACATTTTAAAGGGAATACACCCTTTTAACATTTCTAATATTTCATTATTCTATTTTCCCTCCAAAATTGGCTTAGTTTTAGGCCTGGGGAGTCTGAACCTGCCTAAACCACGTCATGGACTAGCCCATATGATTTTTTGAAAATTTATGTGTCTTTTATGTCTTTGCTAACACATATGATCAGGTAGGTTTTATTATTTAAAAAAAAATATGGGTGTGTAGAGTTGAAAATATAGTTTTTGAATATATTATTTTTTTAATGTTAAACTATTATTTTTAATTATTACTTAATTTCTACACAACATAACTCATTATGGACAATATACATTTCATGACAAATAAATTTATAATTTTTTGACTATTAATCAAAAGTTTATAAAATTTATATCTCAACAATCTACACATCGTTAGCTATGCTTTAAAAAAAATATTTTCCTGGAGTTTGTTAGAGGTACAATCACTTAGGGTGAATGAGTGAGCCCAAATATTTAAATTTAAATTCTAATCATTTTAAACTATTTAAATAATTATCATATATCAACTTGATCAATAAATACTAACAAGAGAGTTCATTCATTCAATGCATACACAAGATCAAACACACAACACACAGTTCCTGTGAGAAACCCTCATGGGGAATAAAACCCACTCTCAAGCCTGCAACACATGAAAAACAAGAGTGTGATCAAGTTATTCTAATAAATAACCTTGGTCAAGTCCTTCTAACCTAAGGCCTTTAGTGAAACACCTATTTCACACGGAGCAACTGCCCCTAAGGAAGATCAAGTCCTTCAGATACTCATTGAAATGAACACCTCCACCTTAGAAATAATGTATTTAACACCTTATGATGGATCTATGATTTTATAATCCCTACACAAACTCCCTCTCTATCTCATACATGCCTCTCACATAGGCATGCCACAATCTCTCTCCTTCACTCAAACTATTTTCATATGCACACTTAGACCTCTTCGCATATCCTCAAACTACAAGAGCACTATTTTGACATAAAAATGTGACCTATAGGTCATACACACAGTAAATAAAATGTTATACTCATCAAATCATCCAACAGTCATACTACCTATCCTACCTTATTCACTTCAACGCTCACTTTATGCCAACAAGCCTTGCACAAGTCTAGAAACCATCTCCTTTAGTTTCACTATATATAAAGCCTTCATGATTATCAATATCTTGGTCAGACATTATGCATGCCTTAATACATAAAGTATATCTCACATCAAGATATGGCTCAAAACAATATTAATAGGTTGACCATAACATCTATGGGTCACTCTTTAGGAACTACACCTTTCAATTAAGCCATTATAGCTTTTATAGGTCTCATGGAGACCTATTCACCCATTTAACACTTCATCAAGCAAAATAAGAACACAATAAAACTTTTAAACTCATAGAACCATGACACATGATCTATAGGTCCCCTTTAAATGTGACAATCCATCATAACACTCTTTTGCTAACCCCTAATTAGCTCAAATACCTCTTTGTACACACAGTCATTATGAACGAAAACAAAATCAACTTATAACACTTTTTTCATAATATATATGATTGGTAAAACCTATATAATGTACACAAATGGTCCTCATAGAGTCTACAACATAATCCAATAGCTAGTTCACCTTTAAACATTGAGATACCAACAAGCACAACTCAAATACCCTTCTCAAGTTACTTGCAGAACATGCATGAACACATATTAAAATTTGAACCATAATATATTTGGCTATAAAAAATTTCATATCCTTAAATATATATTTATATATTCACCTTCAAGTCCTCTACAAATTCAATTTTTACACCATGAACAAATTATGCATAGATCAAAAGATAGAACACAAAAACTAAGCATTGGTTTTTCCTTTGCAAATTTGAATATTTAAATCCAAAAAGTCATAGTTAAACTTTGGTCACTTAAAATAAATCTCATGCCCTCACATATTATATTAATCATGCACCGTCAATCTTCTTTGAACTTTAACTCATAGTTCACCACTACCTAAATGTTAAATTTTAAACACTTGGCATCATCTCACTTCTTCTTGATATCTTGGAAAAATCATGCTTCATCGATCTCCTGTACATAAATCAATCTTTATCTATGTTACATATTGGAAACTTTTAACTCATTTTTATTAAATTCATCATTGATCTTAATTAGTATGAACACTCACTCACCATTAGATCTTAGAAGTAGTTTGATCTTTACCTCTGCCTATCATTAAACAACTGTCACTTTGACCTCTTTGACTCAATACACACCGTTAGATCAATTTGTATGATCACCCACGAGCTTTTGGATCTTCATTTTTTCATGATATTTATCTCTTGAAAAATTGACTAAGTATAGGAATCATTTTAATCTACTTACATGGCCAACTTTGGACCTCAATAAATTTTATTGCGCTTAAACACATGATCTAAAATTTGGACTATATGATTTCCTCACATACGATAATACAACCATATATAAAAATGATCCTAAAAAATTTACATGTTTAATATATAATTTCATTAATATTCTCACTTAGATTTTTTTACCATAGAGCCAACTTTGTCAAGAACTGCCTAGAATGCCAACTTTGCATATCTATATCTTTTGATGCGCTTCATTGCATGACCTTAAACTTAGTGCATAAAAACTAGGCATAAAAATAAATAAACCCATATGATAAATTTGTTATAAAACTACCACACATGAAAGACATAACTACTTCAAAATGCCTACTCAACTTTTCTTGCCACATACAAATTTGGCTATGTATGGGAAAACACTATCAAACTGCCTGGGAGCCCAACTTTGCACTTGCATATCTTTTGTCCTGCTTATTCGCATGACTTAAGATTTAGTGAATAATATTTAGGCACAAATTTGATCATAACCATATGAAAAAATCCCCCTTACTCATCCACATGTGTCAATGGTGACATCAGAAAATTGCCTACTCATATTTTCTACCTCTAGACCCAAAATGTCTAGATGAAAACAATGATCAACTAGATGAAATAAAATCATGAACATAAGCCATCCAATAATAATTGACCTCTGATATGACCCATTTCACATCCTCAAATCATCATACTCATCCCTAAACATCTTTAATCACTAGAAGATTACGGATATCCAATACAAATTATGATGCATGGGCCAATCTTGAGCAATACAAAAGTTATTAACATACAATAGAGCTGGGATAAATATACCAGCGTTTTAGGACAATTGATGAATTGATTGTGTGTATTCATTTTGAGGAAGGCCATGTGTCTAGAAATAAGGCTAAAATTTTCATTATAAATGATCAGAATTATGAGGATATAAAGTTATAAAGATCCTTTCATTAATAAGATCCTTTCTCCCTTCTTGGTCATGCTAGAATAGATTGCACTGCAATTAGATAAGGCAACTCTCTTACCATTATTGACTTGAGTTTTTTTAGTAATTATAAGCATAAAAATTTAATAGGATATTAAAGAGTTCACTGATTCCTTATTTTCTTTTGTTGGTATTCATTGATGGTCAAATATACGCAATGGTGTCTTGTGCCTTGGTATTATGGTATGGCCTGAAATTATTGTTTGATCATCTTCTACAAGAGATATATCATGCTAACAAGTATATTCACACAATTATATGCACATTTAATAGGTATTACCCCTTTTCCTTTAATCCCACTTTCTTGTCTACTTTATTATGTTGGATCCTTTAAATGTGATAGTTGAACCTACATGTCATATGACTGTAGCTTTCATTGTGAGAGTCACCACTGATAAATAGCTGTTGGACCTGTGCGAAAAGTTGAAAATATGTTTCACTAGTAAATATTTAATTTAATTGTAAACAACACAAGAAATTTCGTAACTGCAATTCTAAAGATTTTCGTACCTATTTGCAATAAACTATAAGTTCAAAACAATGTGTTCATGTCATACTTCAATTTTACAATTTCTCTTCTTCAATAACTATTACCCCCTAAGGACTTTACCCTTGTTTTTTAAAGATAAAAAATAATCATAATAAAATATAGAAAGGCTTGCTAGCCCATGCTATCCATGGTAACAACTAACCCTAATTCATTTTAGATGTACATATTCATATGTCGTAGGACATCAGCCAAAACGCTTGAAAATAAGATAAAGAAATCAAACAAACCTTTATCCGTTTCGGATTATGGTTCCTTCCAAAATCTCAAGCAATCCAGACATAATCAGGATGATTCCGGCATATTTTTGTTCTTTTTTAATTCTATACAATAATGGATGCGAACAATCGAAGTTTATCTTACCTTCAAGTGAGTAAATGTGCATCTTCCCCCTCGGAAAGCTTCGATCGGAAAGAAGAAGATGCCGCGAATATACAATATTCAATTCCTGGTGCTGTACGCGGGGCTTCTTGAACATATAAACGCCCATTTTGCACATTACTTATTTCCTGTGCGTTTGCTTCAATTACTCAGTACTAGTGCATTGAGATTAATGAGAGAAACATTGCAGGCATGGGTGGAAAGGCATTCGGATATAATGCTGGTGCCAGCAGGGTTGCTGATGTTGGTTGCATACCATTGTTATCTGGTTTACAGGATCCGAACTCATCCCAACACAACTTTCATTGGCGTCAATGCAATTAACAGGCGCGTATGGGTTCATGCCATCATGAAGGTAAATTGTTACATTGTTAATCATATAAAAAAGATGGATGAAAAACTCACACCTCAATTTTGATTTAAAAAAAAAGTGAATTTTATCGATCGATATTTCGAATCACAATCAGTGATCTGTGTATTTCACGAGCTGTGCAAGTAACAGAATCTCTGAATTTTATTTGGTTTAGCAGGAAAGGATGAAGAACGGAGTGCTTGCAGTGCAAACGATACGGAACAGCATAATGGCATCCACGCTTCTGGCCTCCACCGCCATAACGCTGTGTTCGGTGGTGGGATTGGTGATGGGAATGGGCAGCCGCCCTGATGAATTGACTTTATACGGAATGAAAGGATCCGTCACATCTTCCGTCAAGTGTTTGGTGGTGTTGGTATGTTTTCTGGTGGCGTTTGTTTGCCATGCGCAGTGCGTTCGCCATTACAGTCACGTTAGCTTCCTCATAACCACGCCATCGCCTTCGCCAGGGTCACAGAGCGACAGTGCTCACGTTGAGTACGTGATCGCGGTATTCAACAGAGGGGCTTATTTCTGGTCAGGTGGACTGAGGGCATTTTATTTCTCTCCTCTGCCTCTGTTTTTGTGGAATTTTGGACCCATTCCGATGTTCGTATCGTCGTGCCTGTTGCTGAGATTTCTGCACTCTCTAGACACACCAAGCAAAGATTTGAGATCAATTTACGATCAGCACTGGTGCGAGGAAGAGAAAGATGGAACCATGAATTTGGTCGGTTGCCATTTAAGAGAAAATATTTGTTGCAACTTACCCTTATTTGTTATTATTAGTTTTTCATTTAAATTAATAGAATAGTGTTTTTCAATTAAAAAGGAAAAGGTCGTTTTTTTTATTTAGTTTTATATTGGAAAACTTTGTACCTTGTACAAATAGGGTATCGTAAAGGAAATACAAGGGAGGATGGGATTTTATTACTAAAAGAATTTATAGTCTCAAAGCTTTAACCCACAATTTTATTTTATTTTATATTTTTAAGTAAGTGGCGTTTCATTATCAAGCACATGTTATGATTCATTTCTAGATATTTTTTCTGTAAATACATGACTTGCGTGTCTATTTTTATTATAAATATTTCATCTTTTTTAAGTTTTTTTATTGTTCATAGAATAATGCATGTACATGGTGCAATGTAGGTGTAGACAACTAAATTTGGGCATTGATAACCTCCAACTAGGGTTATGGTCAATTTCCACCAAAAATGCACAATTTGGCTTAAAAACATTAAACACGGTAAATGATGTGAAATTGACATATTCAAGTATTGATTTTGGCTAAAGTATCATTAAATGAGGCAATGCAATTTATGGGTTAGCTAACTTTGATCAGATCATTCCGAGTCAAAATGCCAATTTTGCATCTAGGTGCTCTGGATTGATCTTTCCTATCAAATCTCTTGCACAAGAGATGTGCATTCGTTATTTGTTGTTGGTAACATCCTAAATGGGATAACGGATCCAACACATTTGACATCGCCTTCCAATTCTAATTTAGTCAAATTTTGGACCAATTACAAGGCATTCTGATCAATTTGAGTAATTTGTAATAATCGATGGCTCATATAGTCACCTAGTGGAGGAGCTTAATTATCGATGGTCACCTATCATCGTCTACTTCTTGCCATTCCTCAAGATTAAATTTGAAAAGAAAAGGGCCGCTACACAAGCAATGTTATTGGATTTCAAACCTTAAACCCATTGGATTCCCCTTTTTATGTAAAGTAAAATCATGTGAATAATGTGAGTAGTTCCCTGAACAATAAATTTGTTTCATTGGAGGCCATTATAATTTACAACTTTATTGCAACCAATCTTCAAAGTGCTTGAACATCCTCCCTTCTTTTGATATGCTTCACATAAATGTTAGAATCGTCTATGTATAAGACATTCATGATCAAACACTGGAAGATCAAACACACAACTTTGTTACAATGAATGAAATCACACTAGAGAAGAATAGAGATAGATTGTATTCAGTGAATGGAGGTGTATAAAGCATGGGGTTCACATAGCTCATAGCTCTATCACTCATAGTTGTCACAACACACTAAGCTTAATTTAGTACACTAGCATAATGACTCTATCCACAGAATGCTTACTACACAAATAACATAAGGGTCAAGTAGTTCCACAATCCTCACTGTAATCTATAATACTCCACACAATCCACTATGAATGCCTTAGAGGAGAGGTCCTTATATAGGCATAAAAGAGGTATTGAGCCATATCCATTTGGCAATGAGAACACAACTCAGTTGCCAAATGAATAGAAAAACCATGTGCAACATGCCAAGCCCCACATGTCAACATTGGTTACCAAATGAATAATATAACCATGTTGACTACTAATAAGCATGTGCATGTGCAACTGATGACCTCATTATTACACTTAAGTGACCTATTTATTCCAACTAAACAAGTTTAATATATATGTGGAGGAAAACTATATAATGGATTAAAAAACCTACACCAATACCCCTCCTTAAGCGTAGCTTAGGTGGGTAGAAGATTTCAGTCCCGATAATAAGGCCTTGTTAGGTACCCAAGTACATTTAAATCCTCTATATGAACATAGATATGTACCCTACCCATAAGTATCATAAAATAGATGTCTCTCCTTCATAAGTATCATAAATAACCCCTTAAATTTACAAGTATAATGCACACTCAAATACTAGACATCAGACTCAATTAAAAATGCATCCACAAGCAATTTGTGTGATCAAGCTTATTTATATTGTGAGGGGAATTGACCTCCTACTAGATTGTACCTCACTTGGTGGTCTTTGACACTCATAAGTACTATATAATGGGGCGTGACGTGGGGGTCTAGGGGTGACACCCTTAGCAGGGTCTAGAGGCAGCGCCCCAGGTGCGCTCCCTATATATTTTGAAACTTGTGTGGCCTTTGGAATTAATCAAAATTCACCAAATTTGCCTTAAAACACTTCTAAAAATGGACGTCAATCACCACCAAAAATGTGTCAATTAAGTATAATAAATGCCATGCTTTTGATGTAATATTATTTTTTTGGGGTAGAAAAACAATAAAAAAATAAATTTGAACAAAATAATTGTGTGAGTGGAGTTGAACCTTTGACCTCCCACCACACTTTATCCTTACAAAATGAGCCCCACCAACTAGCCTATGAATTGCTTCATGATTTACAATGCAAAACTTAATATTTACAGACTTTAAAAGTTGACTTTTTTCTGAATCTGAAACCTAAAACATGTGTTGGAGGTAGTTGGCTATGCTGGGAGCCACGTGGATTATGTGGGCAGCTTGTAAGGCTACATGGAGTGTGTGGAAGGTGTGGACAGCCTATGGAGTGGCTTTGACCAGTCTTTGTTGCCTTATTTAAACACCAATGTGGATTTGGAAAATGTGAGGTAGATTTTGATTAATGTATGCATGCTAATGCCTAATTGAGAGCTTTTCAGGCATGCCAAGCTCAGAATTTGACCATAGTATAGATGCTCCAGGATAATTGAAGATCTCAACCAAGAGCTTCACATCCACACCAAGCTTTCCCAAGGAATTTTGGACAACCTCACGACCACGCTAGGGTTGCCAACCTAATTTTATTATTTATGAGGTCATTGTCTATATTGGTGAATGGCTAAGTGTGTTGTTAGCATCACAAAAATAGTTTGATGGCCTATGTGTTGCTTCTTAAGATAGTCAAGTGGCAGGAAATGATAACAAGGTATTTGAATGGTGGTGAAATCATAGAGTAATGGCCAATGCAATGAGAATATCATTTTAAAGGCCAAGAGCTTAGGTTACCACTTTGACATTTCCTAATTGTATGTAGTCAGATTCCATGCTAAAACAACATAAGCAATACACACGCTGAGATGAGACATCCAGGATACCATGTTAAAATCATCTACATATGAGATGTTTAAGATTGAATACTAGAAGATCAAACACACAACTTTGTTCCAATGAATGAAATCACACAAGAGTAGAATAGAGATATATTATATTCAATGAATGGAGGTGTACAAATCATGAGTTTCACATAGCTCATAGCTCTATCACTCACAATTATCAAAACATACTAGGCTTAATCTAGTACACTAGCATAATGTCTCTATCACCAGAATGCTTACTACACAAATGGCAAAAGGGCCAAGGAGTTCCACAATCCTCACTGTAATCTATAATACTCTACACAATCCAATATGAATTCCTTGGAGGAGAGGTCCTTATATAGGAATCCCAATTTTTTCAAAGATTTTATGTTAATAGTGTATAAGAATTTACTATCAGTGATTAGAATAGGATTATAGAGTTCCTAAGGGAAGCACTCTAACTCAAAAATAAGATCAAAAGATGAGGAATAAACTATATTCTCTCAATATATGGAACAATATGCAATACACATGCATTGGAATGAGTTGAGTAGTGTGTAAATAAGCTTACAAAGGAAGATATTTATAGAAAATACTTCTCACCAACCCTTCACATGATTGTGACAATTTTCATGATCATGTGAGGTGAGACAAATATTTAAAACACCTAAGTAAACTTAACCAAATATGGTTTGAATAAAATCAAATAGTGAAACCAGTTAGGGAGATAACCTTGTTCACACTTGATAATGGAACTAGACAAGAAATAACCCTATTCACATGAATACCCCCTTTAATTCCAACTTAGGAGGAATAAGAAATATAAATATGACAAACACAATGAATAGGTCACAACAACAAGGCCTAATGAGGTACCTATGTACAAAATAATCTCTCATAACTAGAGAAAAGGAGAAAAACCGTAGGAAAAAGCCCCTCCCCAAAAGAGAGAAAATATGAAAAAATCATGAAAGGAGGTATCAACATGACCTCTGAAGTCGGAAATCCATCATAAATATACAACCAATAACTCCCCTGCCCCCATGAGGGAGGAAATGTGATATTATGAGTCCCCCTCACAATGAAGTAACTCATGTGTTAATGGTGAATGCCGAAAGATGCATGTTGAAGATGATCCAATGTCAACAAACTACATTTCTCTCTTTGGTAATAAATAAGTCCAATGGTCAATGCAGAATAAACTCCCACTCTAAGAAGCAATGTGAGAAAGGAAGTCTTAATATGAATGAGGTCTCTAGAACCTGATCAAGTGTCACCATGTCAATGATGAAGGATGATAATAAAATCTAAGTGGAAACGGATTTAGAATAGGATCAAAATATGAAAATACCTCCTTTGAAGATATCTTCTCCAAAGGTTGCTCAATGATCTCCAAGCTAGTGCCAAATTGTGATGAATGTTGATATGATGGATTAGGTACCATATATTGAGAGAATGTAGTTTATTCCTCATCTTTTGATCATCTTTATGAGTTAGAGTGCTTCCCTTAGGATCTTTATAATCCTAGCCCAATCATTGCTAATAAATTCTTATATGTTATTAGCATAAAATATTTCATGGTATCATGGATTATTTTGTACATAGGTACCTTATCAAGCCTTGTTTTCAGGACCCATTCATTATGTTTTGCATATTTACATTTATCATTTATCCTAAGTTACACTTAAGGGGAGGTGTTGGTGTGAACATGGTTGTTTTTTGTCTCATTATACTGTCAAGTGTGAACAGGGTTATCTCTCTAACTAGTTTCACTATTTGATTTTTCTCACACCTTATTTGGTTAAGTTTACTTAGATATTTTAAATATTTGTCTCACCTCGTAGGATCATGACACTTGTCACAATCTTGTAAAGGGTTGGTGAGAGGTATTTCCTAGAAATACCCTCCTTTGTAAGCTTATTCACACACTACTCATCTCATTTCAATGCATGTGTGTTGAATATGGTTCCATCTATTGAGAGAATACAATTTATTCCTCATTTTTTGATCTTATTTATGAGTTAGAGTCCTTCCCTAAGAACTCTATAACCCTATCCTAATCGTTGATAGTATATTCTTATACGTTATTACAATAAAATATTTTAGTAAATTGGGATTCTTATATAAGGAAATCTCCTCTAAGGAATTCATATTGGATTGTGTGGAGTATTGTAGATTACAATGAGGATTGTGTAACTACTTGGTCCTTGTGCCATTTATGTAGTAAGCATTCTGGTGATAGAGCCATTATGCTAGTGTACTAGATTAAGTTTCGTGTGTTTTGACAACTATGAGTGATAGAGTTGTGTGAACCCCATGCTTTTTACACCTCCATTCATTGAATACAATAAATCTCTATTATGATTTTATGTGATTTCATTCATTACAATAAAGTTGTGTGTTTGATCTTCTAGTATTCGATCTTAGACATCTTATATGTAGAAGATTCTAACATGCTATCTTGGACATATCATCTCAATACGTGTATTTTTTATTTGGTTTTAGCATGGCATCTGACTACATACAATCAATTAATGTCACAATAGTGACCTAAGATCTTGGCCTTCAAAATGATAGTTCTCATTGCATTGGCCATTACTCTACGATTTCACCACCATTAAAATTCCTTGTTGTCATTTCTTGCCACCTGACTATCCTAAGAAGCAACACATAGGTAGTCAACTTATTTTTGTGATGCTAAAAATCCCAATTAATTCTTTCTCTAATTGGGTCTTTAAAAACTCAAATTTGTCATATATTTTTATCAATCCAATTCCCATTTTGTTCATCCTATTCCAATTTTTTCAGCTTTAGATCCTCTACCTCAGCTTCTTGAATGTTTTTCTCTAATTCCTTCAATGCAAAGATCAAATATTCATCAGATAATTGAAATAATTTATTGTTTGAATAATAGATTTCCAATGCACAATATAAAACATGTGCACAATCTCTTTTACTTCATTTCCAATAAGGTCTCTAGCCTTCTACCTATCAACATTGGGTTTAAAAATGCAACCTCAATATAAGAATTAGAATAAGTACAATTAAATAGACCACACCTACAAATAGAATCAAGAGCATTCCCTAGCTTCATGTTGCAACCCCTCAAGTTGTACATAGATATAAAACATTACTTTTAAAAAAAACTATTACTCAACATTCATTCACTCAACCACAGTTAAACTAAATAACTTAGAACAATAAATTATTATCTCAAATACCAAATACAATTATTATCTTATACAACTCCAAAGAACGTAAATAAAATAGGACATAACTATGGTTGGTCCACTAACACAACAATTATTGTTCAAGTATAATCAAACATAAGTATTAAATTTATAATTCCTTAAAGCATACAACCTAATACAATAAATAGATACCAAGTTCTTCGAAGCTTGTGTCGTATCAACTCTTGTATCTCTGATCAACTCAAGTGTAGTCTCTAGGTAAGTAGTACTGTTGTAGAGAGGGAAAGCATCATCTGAGTGCTTTTCTACACCAACTACAGACCAATGATCCTACACATAATTATTTATTATATAATGGCCTTCCCTTCATGGATAGGTAGATAAAACGGTGTGAGAATTTAGAGAACAAGCTAGTACCCAAGTGTGTATGATGTCATAAAACTAAACATGTAGTGTATCATAGAAAACCTGATCTATTAAAAGATATCACTCTGACATGTAAATCATACATACCAAAAGATAATGTTTCATTAAACATTATTAATCCACAAGATTCATTCTAATTACTTCCTCCTAAAAATCATATCATATCACATGATAAATAAAGAGCAAGCAAAGTATATATTTATTCATCTACACCTGAATGAATTTTACTTTAAAATCAATCTCTAAACTGGAAATAATGACCATAGTTTATACCACCCAAGTATGTTTCACATTCATAATAAATTATAGATTCTAAATTACTTACAATACGATCCAAATATATACATGCCATGATAACCCATATTACCATAGTCTAGTGTTAGAAGGCATAACTACTATTTTTCTCATAATCAGTCATACGAAGTAGTCATAGATACATGAAAACATATGATCTTATTCAAATAAGCATATATAACAAACAAGTCACACAAATACATAAAATTCTAACCTAACATTTGTTTACACTCTCAAGATTGTATGCATGCATACATGTTATCCTACTAACTGCTACAAACATAATGTTCAAGTAATATCCAACACATACATTCAATCAATCAACTTAGGTAAGAGTCTAAACTACAAATACATTATGTACCATCTGGGCATATATATTTAAGATGTAGTATTCTATGATATCTCATATTATCATAGCTCATTGTGCATGAATACCCTACTCATCATGAATAATCAATCTTGTATTATAATTATTAAACAAACAAGTTCAATATTATACCATCTGGGTATATCTTATATTAAATTTTATAATAATAATCAAATGAAACATAATATTTAGGCACACATCATGATGCACTAATTAATAAATAAATATCTAATCACTTACACATGAATACTCTCACAAATATACTACACACAAGTGTTCATCTTTACATGACACTACAAAATTTGATCTTGCCTACATGTTGCATAACACAAGCACAAAAAATACTACCTAGCCTCTACGAGCATTCTAAACAAATCCATATTATATATTTAGATCATATAAATATATCCATTTGGGATAAAGTATTAATCAAATAGGAATATAATAATATTGGCATAGAATTGCTTAACTTTGCTATAGATTACCCAAATCATAGTGATATATAACTTTAAGCATAGTCATCATATGCAAATGGCTTACAAGGACAAATAGTCATATTAAAACAGTGATTGACTAAAGTTCATTAATTCATCTAATATGGATTAGAAGATCAAAATAAGCATGTTATAAATTCATTATTGACATCATCATCATCATGAGAACATAACATAATCTAAAGTGAATTGTCTTCATATATAGTTTTGATCATATTATATCAATAAATATAATGGAAATTTCTGAATAGCACAATGCAACTCTAAATTTTATGATCAAGTCCAACATTCTAGGGAAGCTATGAGTATGACATTATATTAATGAACACATGTTTTATTTGTTAAAATAAGGTATTTATGACATTAAAAGCTGGTGGGTAAGAAGTTCCCTCATTATGTCAAGTAAAATACTAAAGTTTACTAAGTAGCTATATAGAGTATTCTAACATTGATTTTTAATACTTGTTGCTTCAGTATTCTACTCGTATGGTGATTCTTATAAGGATTCCATATTATCAAAGTTCATTAATAAATTGCAACTCTATTTGGAAATGTAATACGGAAATCTGAGGTAAAAAATATAGTTTCACCAAACATTTGATTTTGCATTTAAGAAGATACTACGCTACACCTAAAAATAGAACTCAATATTTTAGTCAAATAACTCATCATTGGTTTATTCAATGTAATTAAAACCCAACCTTTTGTTTAGACTGAGCAACTTCTATTTTAATTGTAATGACTCAACACATAATTTCAATGACTCAACATTTATATTAGACTGGGCATTTCATTCATGCCCAATGTTTCAAGTCAATTAAAACTCAACTTTGTAAGGTATATACACAACATTACTCAATTAAACTCAGTAATAATATTCAACATGTTATAATATAAATTTAGTGTCGAAGTTATTAAATTCATCCTATCAAACCAATGATGTAATGTTACAATAATTACTCAACGCTTTAGAGAAATACACAACCAACTCAAATAAAACAAGTCATTGTTCATTAATCATAATAGCAATACAGTCAATTAATTTAATTTATTGATCAATAATAATTATCAATTTAACACTATATATTATAATCTCAACTTTTTAAACTCGATGATTTTCTCTAAATGACCTGGGTTTTCATTATATTGGCTAGGCGTTTCATTCATGCCACTTGGCATCACATATCCTATTCATTAATACCCTATGACAAATGTTGCAGTCATATAGAGACTCAGTGTTGTAATTTATATGACTTGGCTATTTCATTTACAACTTCAACATTTCAATATTCAGCCATCATATATTTATCATAGCATTATAGAAAGAGAATTGGTGTAGGATGCAGGTATATACACTAATACTCAACTCCTTTATACAACGCAACTCTTTTATAAATCATATCAAATATATAAACACAACAAATGAATATGAACATAGCTCCTTAATAATACACCACATTTGACATATATAATGATCTACATATTGATTTAGCATTTCAAATTAAATACACTGGGTATTTTAACTATAAACATGGCATTTTAAATTACATGATTTGGCATTTCCTCTAATAATCATTTAATGCAGGCCATCAAAGTAAGACACAACACATATAGGTATGATGCATTCTATAAAGGTTAAAACCCAACATAAGATTTCAATATTATGTTTATAGTGCAGTCTAATAATCATAGAAACATATCTATATAATATAACATGTTATTTATTATATAAATAATGTAGGCAGAGGCATATGTATTTCACTTCATTCAATAAGTATGATGTTTCTCATAGATAATATGTTGCTATTAATATATCATAGTATATTTATCATCCTTTATAGTAATTAATTTAATTAACAAAACATAAAAATACCTGGCACATGCGATGAGCCAAAGTGATAAAGCTTGAGATAGGCATCCAATGCATCTAGGAGATGGATGCCCTTCGTGTCTATTCTTTATTCTCCTATGTAATGTTTCTAATTTCTTTCTCCCCCCAGTCTCTGTATCTTCTCTGTCTGTGTCCTCCAACTTCCAAAAATTCTCCTCTTATTTATAAAACTCACTTCCCTTTCTCATTTTTTGTGCCCACCATTCTGCATGCCTTGGTTTTTTCAAGTCTCTTCCAATTTTTCTTTTCATGTGTTAATCACTACTTTGCTATTTTCATTAATAATTAAATATACTTACTTAACTTTGAGATTGATTTTTCTCTAAAATCATGCATGATAATATTATTTATTTTTAAAGCGAAGTTAATAAATAATTTAAGTCCACTTAAGTCATATTTGAAAGACTAATTGCTTTTAAATCCGAATGAATTCCATGCAAAGGATTTAGCATTTCAAGTTAGCATTATCTGGACAATTAAATTTCTCAATTTAATTATTATTGGTAATTCTATTTTTAAAATATTAATTAAACCAAATTAATAATTCCATTATAGCACAAGACTAATGGCATTTATATTAAAATCCTTTAAATAAGATTAATTTCCTAGGATGTAATAGCAATGTGATTATATGATCATATAAATACTTATATGCGTAAACTATGCACTACATTTATACATAAAATTATACATCAAATCATCATAAGCATTAATAAAAACACGTTCATGGCATAATATATGAGTATTCAAAACAACTAACTAACTAGATCAAATAGAGAGTCAAACAAGTTATTTTATTGTGATGTGTGTGTTAGGTTACTAGCATTTCCTCTGTTATCACCCATTCATCCCACATAGCCCATCCTCTCTAGTGACGCTCTCCCTCATCATGCTCTGAGGGTAGGATCTATCCTACATGCACCTCGTAACAAATTAGTAGTTAGTCTGAGTCATCATATATATCAACCAATGACACAAAACTAACAAATATAAATCTTCAATGTACAAAATTATTTAAATACAATTGTCACATAATGTATACTAATCAACAATATCACTATTCCATTATAATATATGTTAAAAAATCAAATCAAAGCAATTATAATTAGATAATAACCATATATATCATTGGATTTAAAGGTTATTCATTATAAGGTGAAATCAAGATGTGACACTTCATAATTATATAAACATCCATGAGATGTTCAAGAAATCACTATGATTATGCCAACATTTCAAGACTTCTACCTCCAATAGTAAATATCTAAATTTTGGTAGCATTGGATCGATATGATCATATTTTCCTCTTAAAAATGGCCTTACACAATCCAATCTCATTAAAAGCTCAAAATTTGTCATTTCTAAAACCAAAAATTGAAGAAGAAATCTAGGGTATTGGGTTTGTTTGATCACATAAAATGGGTATGCACGAGTACTATTAGAGGTTTGTTTGTATGAAAAATCAAAATAATGTGTGTTCGTGTGATTGCAATATGGCGGGGCCACCTTTATGAATAAATTAATCCAATATTACATGCATTTCCCATTAAAGGCCATTATAATATATATATATATATATATATATATATATATATATATATATATATATATATAATTTAGTATATAATATGTTAAATCATAAATATTAAAATAAAAAATCCCAAACCCATATGTTAAATCATAATTAACATCATGATTTGTATTTGAGAGGTGCATATCCATATCAAATAAGGTTATAATCCTACCCCCTCAGAAAAGAGGGGTCACAATTTTCAAGGATTTTTGTTGTGAGTTGAGATCTAGACAAGATGGTCTGCAATGTGATTTACCTCATGCCAGATGTGAATGAAAGCATAATTATTGAATTTTTCTAGGAGTATATTTCAATATTAAATGGGTGGATTCAAAAGGTTGGGGGACAAAAAATAGGACAAAATGAATAATACAAAACACTTTTTGTAAAGGGCATATCACTTGTTTTTAAAACAATAACAAATGTTAGCTGCCCTGGTCTCAAGTCTAAAGGATGTACGCCCTCTAAAATGATTTTTTTAGAGGGAAGAGGAAAAATTTGAATTAGAAAGGGCGTGCACCCTTTGCATTTGAAAGGTTGTATGCCCTTGCATTGGAAAATGTGTACACCCTTTGAGTTATAATATGTTCTTGTTGCATTTGGTTAATTTGAGTTGTGTGTATTTAAAAAAATAAATGTAAGTTTACATTTAATTTTATATTGCATTTTATATTTTTATACTTTAAATTTATTTTACTAAATACAACAAATTAGGGCCACTTTGCATCTTATGAAATTGATTATAGAGTTGTAGGACTTATTATTTAGAAGTTACTTTGTAAAAATATATTGTGGTCAGTACTTAGTTTTCAAAATTTTAGGATTGGAAACTGACTAAAATACTAGAATTATTAAGCTCTAAGCTCAAGCATGGATGTCACTAGTTGAGATATAGATAGGGATCCATATCCATAGATAGTGGGTCAAGTATGGATTAGTTAAGATATAGATAGGGCCTATGCTAACACAAATGTAGTATCTACATAATAGGATGGGATGGAACATGCATGGATGCATTGACCTATTTTAACTAATATGTGCATAATATATTTTGCTTCATTTCCAATAAAGTCTCTAGCCTCCTGCCTATCAACATTGGGTTTAAAAATGCAACATCAACATAATAATTAGAGTAAGTAGAATTAAATAGACCACACCTACCAATATAATCAAGAGCATTCCCTAGCTTCGGAATGATATAAACATCCATGAGATGTTCAAGAAATTACTATGCTTATGTCAGCATTCCAAGGCTCCCACCTCTAATAGTAAAGATCTAAATTTGAGCAGCGTTGGATTGATATGATCATATTTTCCTCTTAAATATGGCCTTGCACGAACCAATATCATTGAAAGCTCAAAATTTGTCATTTTTCAAGCCAAAAATAGAGGAAGAAATCTAGCTTATTAGGTTTGTTTGATCACATAAAATGGTTATTCATGAGTAATATTAGAGGTTTGTTTGTATGAAAAATTGACATGATGAGTGTTGGTGTGATTGCATATGGTAAGGCCACCTTTATGAATAAATTAAGCCACTATTACATGCATTGCCCATTAAAGGCCATTACAATTTACTGTTTATATATATATATATATACATACATACATATGTACATATATATACATATATATATGTCTATATATATATATATACATACATATGTACATATATATATGTCTATATATATATATATATACACACACACACATATATATACACACACACACACACACACACACACACACACATATATATATATCTGTGTGTGTGTGTGTGTGTAGTATGTATCATGGTAATATAATATATATATATTATATATGTATATAATATATGTAAGAATATATCATATAACATATCAACTAATATATAATATTATAAGTGTAAATTCATAGATGTACATATCTCAAAACCTATGATTTTTTGTCCCCTCTAATCTTTTTTGCATGACATGTTAAGCAATAATAATATTATATTTATAGTGGAGATGATGATGGAAAATGAGGTTTGTTCTGTGGTGAACTTGAGCAATGGCAAAGTGGTGGAGAAGGGCAAGGCCATACAGGGCATGCAAGTGTTGAATGATTTCAAGGTGAGCTTGGTGATGATGGTGAGGGGCAATGACAAAGTATTCCAAGTGATATTTTACACTAAAAGGCTCTTATCATACACAAGACCTAGATTTAGAGTTACAATTAGATTTACATGACCTATACGCATTACAAAGGGATCTATAGGTTATAGGGTGAAAAGATCTTTGATTGGTCATTTTCTATTGTCAAGAGTGGATAAGGACGTCATGAGTGTTGATTTGATTGTATAAGGGATCCAAATCCCATATGTGGATTGAATTAGTGTTGTGATGTTGTTGACATGGGGACATGACATTAAGGTCATGAAGTTTATCTTATATATTCCATTTGTCCACACTTCTAATATATTAACACCTAAAACTATTACATCAGGTATAAAAACATACAAAAATCCATATTTGAATGCCTATAAGAGAAGATGGTCATAATTAGACCATGTCTTTGTTATAGACACCCCATTCTGGCCACAACTAGCTTCCAACCAGACTTCAAACTAATTTCTACCAAACATTACAAATTCAGCCTAGAAATCACTAAACGTCCCAATTTCATCCGCACATCATTCATGAGTACTCAAAATCATGTTAAAATCATGTTAAGGCATCCCTATTTAGGGTATTATACTGTACACAATAATAAACTCTCACGAATTCATCCCTAGTCACCTTACGATCTAACAACTAGTAGTTTGGCCTATGAACCCATTAAGTGCAGAACTTGAACAATTCCTAAAAGAGATAAAATTCTAATCAAATTGAATCAACTAATTAAACCAAATCAAATGTTTATATAAATAATCCATTTCTAATTAATTAATAACTAAAAATGGAAATTCAAAAATTCAAAATATCAAGCTTCTTCATCATTGCCTTTATGAGTTGTCAAACTCTCACAAAATATCTAATTTATGAGCCATGAATATTAATTAAAAATCATAATCACATGTACCCTCCTTAACTCAACTAGAGTTAAATTTAACTCACCTAGGGTTAGTTTGAACTCATTTCATGCTTAAATCCTAACCTAACTCAACTTGGATAAGAGTTAACTTTAGAGGCTATAAATATAAGGCCTTACCTATTGATCCACAAGCTATTTTGGTGTAAAGTTATTATGCTCAAATAGATGCAAGAAGCCTTTCTAGTAATGTTACCATACCAATTCTATAAGCCAAGCTAAGCCAATCAGTCAAACCAAGGTGCCAAGGAGAGGTGGAGGAAATGGAGCTCCGTTGACAAAGATTTCTTGATGTATATAGCCGAGCAAACCACTTTAACAAACCATTTTGGAGCTACAAGGAAGGTGAAAGGATGATTTTTTTTTGTTTTCTAGTTGTATTTTCATTGTATGCTTGTTACCTATGCTCTCCCTAGTTTCTAGGCTAGAGTGTTAGTGTTTAGTGTGTTTATTTGATTTGTATTTTATTAACTAACACTATACTAATCTCCCCTCTATGGATTTCTTGTTCACATGATGGAATACCCGGTGGGACACGCACCCCACAAAGTTCTTTCCATGGCATTTTAAAAATATCTTTCTAACAATTTTCATGGCAAAATCCTAAGTTACTAACCAAAAATGTGGAAATTGAAAGCTCATGGACGTTCTACACGAAATCACATTTTTTCTTTATATAGTTGCTTTTTTATTTCTGTAGTCATGATATTGTACTGTGAAATCATGATATTGCATGCAAAGTTGCGATATTATGGTAGTAATTTTGCCTTGATAAGTAATAATTTTACCTTGATAAGTAGTGATATTATCTTGATAAGTCATGGTATTGCATGATAAATTATGTTTTTGTCTTCATAGTCATGATATTACCTTCATGATCTATGATATTGCATTGTATAATTGTGATTTGTGTTAACCCTTTGTTTTGCAAGAAAATTACAATATTACACTATAGATTTTTGATTTTGCACTGTAGAGTAGCGATTTTACTCTGTAGAGTCACGGTTTTATGCTATAACTCTTTGCTATGAGGGAAGTTACGATTTTGTGCCAACTAGTTGTGGTTTTGTAAGAAAAGTCACAATATTGCTCTATGTATCTATGATTTTGCACTATATGAAAAACATTTGAAACCCAAGAGATAAATTCCAAAAGTCATTTGCTCACATACTTTTAGCTTCTAAGCAAAAGGACCCCCTAACATATTTTGTAGGACCCAAAGACCAAGGAAAGACATTTTTAACACTCAAATATTCAAACTCACATTTATATTTGGTGTTTTAAAATATTTTACTTGAGTTATTTTCATTTTTCTAAGTTCTTAAATAATGCCAAGGGGCTAAACTTCATGTCACATTTCATTTGGTGCTCTAAAAATGAACTCACACTCTAGTTAAATGCTCATAAGAGTTTTAATTTTTATGATTGTTGAGGTGTGTTTGTTTCGCAAGCCAAGTGCAGCATTTATGTTCTCCCCCCGTGCCCTTTAGGGAACTTGGGTGATAAAAAATGCTTCAATTATTGCATTTATAATTTTTATCCAAAAGTGTGGAAGGAAAGTTGCTAAGGCCCTCCCCAAAATTTAAGTGAGATGGGTGATCCTAAAATGACCCTAAATTCTTTTCACCCATTCCTATTTTATACATATTAGCTTGTGGGTGGGAGTTCATCACCTCCCCATGGGTTCTCTAGGGAAGTATTGACTTGAGAATTCATCTCTTGACATCACTTCAATCCCATTTCATAGTAGGGATATATAAATTGAGGTTGACTTATCAGGATGCTTGTTTGAGCAGTTAAACAAGCTCCGTTAGAGACTGCCTCAGAATGTATGTTTAACTTGGACATTACACTATACTAAGCAATTGATGGATGTAGTAGTTGTGAAAAGGACAAGACCTTTTCACAGCAAGCCTGTTAATGTGGATCCAAATGATGTATTGTGACCTAGTGTTAACCACACATATGAGACCATTTAGAATGAACAAAAATTGAGAGTTTTTAAATAACCCCACTTGTTGTGGATATATTGTCAATGAAAGGCGAGTAGGCTGAAGTTTCATGCCACCGTACGAACTATTGAGAGAAGAGGGGGCCTAAAAACCCTAATTTTTTTGTGTATTTTAATTTTTGGATTAACAAAAATAATTTAAACTCAAGAGCAAGTATATAGATGGAATTTGACAATACAAAGTTACCTTGTAGGTTTTTAGGATTAAGATGATACACTTGGGTGTTTTTATTGTTTTTCCTTTTTACTTTCATTGTTTTGAGTTAAAATTGTTTATTTTTCATACCACATCCAAAACAAGTCATGTTTGTACATCACTTTTTTTTTAAAGAGGTGTTATGTTGTCTATTCGATGCCATACTTTGCCTTAGTCATTTGTCAAAATTTTGTGTGTGTGTGTGTGTGTGTCACTTGTTTGAAAGGGGTGTCCTTACACTACCCATTTCATTCCAAGTCTTGTGCCTTATAGTTTTTGAATCAAACCATTTTTCATACCTTTAGAGTAATATAGCAGAGTTACATTGATCATTTTGTTTCAAAGACTTATTTCCTTGTATCCAATTACAATTTCAAAACCACATGTGCCTTTTTTTAGTGTATGCCTAGTATCGTTATATCATTCGTTTTGGTCTAACTTGTTGTCCATTTAAAAAAGCAAGTCTTCTAAATTTAAGTTCAAAATTATTCTTGAAAATTTCAAATTCAAACATTGATTGGTGTATGCCTATGCTTCACATAATTATGGATTAAACAATTATCTTGTTAGAGTATGTATTTCATGTCTTTACTCATGTTTGCTAGTGTCTTAGCTTATCTTATGTAAGGCTTTATCCCACATTGTCCAGCTTAGCTAGTTTAGTATTTCACCTTGCTTATATATGCAAGGGCCTACTTATTATACTAGTATGCTTTGATATGCTTCATTTTTGAATAGTATATGATCTGCCTTATTTTTACATTTCATATATGCAGCTTCCTTGTGATTTTTTATTGCTAACACTTTGGATTCATTGGGTTGGAATAAGTTTACCATTCCTAACATGGTACCAGAGCCTTGAAGAAGTTACAACCATCTACTATCTTGTAATTTAGATAATTTTATTTCACTTCTCTCTTTTTATTGATTCTTCCCTTGTTATAGAGAGGAAGTGTAAAAGAGAGGTGTATAAGAAGATCTTGGTGCCATTTGATGCCTCTTTTAAGATTTTTTAAAGTTTTTGAATATTTGATCGTGGAAGATCTATTTCCTTCACCTGAAAGTGGTAGAGACATTTTAAAGATTTCGTTATTATTTTTGAAGCTTTTGTTGCTTCTAAGGAAATGAAAATGTCATATTCTCTTTGTTCATTTCAAATCTAAGATAATATATTTTTTATTTTGTTCTAAGATCTTAAATCTTGTTTATATTCAAGAGAGTATAGGCGTGGAGGTCTTGATTGTGCTGCTACATTGGATCTAAGAGTGACGCATTGTGATTCTCAACATTGGTATTGTAGATTTATCCATTTGCTAAACAAAGATAAACATTGCTTTTTATTTATCGTTTGCATATTTGTGATAAGATTTGGATTTAAACAAAGGTTTTCTTAGCTTGGAGTAAATTCTAACTCAGCAATAGGTTGGATACATCTTCACAAAGCCTTTTCCATCACCTTATTTCCTTGAGTTATGTGTCATGCTTGGGGTTTTAGAAGATGTCCTTGGGGGGTGTTCATGAGGACATCTTCCATCTTCATTTCATAGATACATACTGTACATGAGTACTTTATCAGGTCTAGTTATTGAGACTCATACTTTGGATATGCCACTATTTATTTTTTGGCTTTTGTTAGCCCCTAACTTCACTTGAGGGGGAGAGGGGTGCTATTAGAGTATATATTTCATGTGTTTACTCATGTTTGCTAGTGTCTTAGCTAGATTTTTCATTTTGTAGTGAGTTTTTCCTATATGAGGCTTTATCCCACATTAGCCAACTTAGCTAGTTTAGTATTTTGCCTTGCCTATATATGCAAGTTATTACCTATTATATTATCATGATTTTATATGCTTCATTTTTGAATAATATATGATCTGCCTTGTTTTTGCATTTCATATCTACAACTTCCTTGAGATGTTTTGTTGCCAAAACCTTGGATTCATTGGGTTGGAATGCCTTTACCATTCCTAATATATCTATCACTTTTGGATCATGCAACTTAGATTAATTTATTGCTCAATTTAAAATATTATTTTTTGTTCCTAAGTTTGGGAAGTGGTATATCTTCTATGTGCCTAAAGTCCAATATATTTTTCCAAATGTCAAGTTTATGTTTGAATCCAAATGCCTAGTTTGAGTCCAGGTGTTTCAAATTTGTTAGATTAGTTATCTTTCCTTTTAGTCCTTGTGTTCTTTTATAGTCTATATTTTGTGTCGTGTTTCTAAAAGACCTTGCAATTCACATTTATCTTAGACCTAGTGTTATTTAAAAGTCTAGATTTTGTGTTGTGTTCCCAAAATACCTAGTAATTTTCATTTAACTTAGACCTAGTATGTTTCAAAGTATAGATTTTGTGTTATATTTCCAAAAGACCTAGAATTTTACCTTCTATTTTAGACCTAATCATTTTGAGCCTAGCTTTGTGCCTGCAACCTTTTCTAGTTTTAGACCTAGATTAGAATTATTTTAAACACTTTTTACCAAGTTTGGTATTCAATTTTATCCATTCAATTGCCCATTTATATAAGACATTTGGCATTAGACCTTTTTAGACTGAGTTTGTCATTACCTATTTTGAAGAAGCAGCTCTTTTCCTAGACAGAGTTCTTAGACTAAGTTCGGACCATTTTTATTTAGGACCTTATTTTTAAGATATTTTAGAACTCTAGGCCTATCATCATGGAATGTTAGTCATTGATTTGGATATGTCTCATTACACTCGTAGTGAAGCCATGTATAATCTAGGTTATGATAACATGGTCATGAATGATAACTTTGTTCAAGACCCCTATAGTGATGATGTGGTGAATGAGATAGATATTTATCCTCCTTACACTACTCAGTCTAGGGAATAAATTAAATATCCATTAGCCCATTATTTGGTCAACATGCCTCCTTACTCAGAATAAAACCAAGAGCAAACTACGTAATACTTTTCTAGCATACCATCAGTTGTAGAATAAGCTCAACAATAACTGTATTACACTACTATGCCATTGATATATGATCCTTATTTGTTCAATCATAACTTGTTTAAAAATAAGGATGAGGTTTTAGTTAGATCCACGAAGGTAGGGGCCAAGTTTCCAGCAAACTTCCCCCATGAAAATTTACCTAGTCTAGTTATAGTACCTCCCAACATGCCTTATATCCAAACCATTGAACATGCCTCTACTAGCCATCCTTAAGTGCTTATGTTGATGTCATATTAAGACCCACACATTCTTGTAAAAGGAAAGGGCCTCATAGAGGACCACTTTATACAAATGCAATAAGCATATCAAATGTATTTGAATCTAGTGCATAATTTTAATGCCATGGCCATGTCAAATGCTCCAATCATATATCTAGATCCTTCAATAGGAGTATTAATTGAGTTAACATGTCAATATAATTTGGGTATAGACCCATTTACACAAAGCACTTCAATCGGTGACATGTGCAATGTTCCATCTATTGAAGATGTGATTATGGCTTCTACATAGAAAAATGTGCCAAATATGATGGATAACATGCAAGTTTATTCCAATCCAAGCTAAAGTGGTTTAATTACACCAACTAATAGTCTACAACAACAAGTGCCTTTAGTTAATACCACAAGTGGTTCATAGCAGTAAGGGGGAAGAACTACTTCCCAACCACAATAGGTTACTTCTAATCCTCAACCAACTCCATATTTAAGCACACAACCATAGGGATGAAGTAATCAAGCATCAGCTAGTGCTTTGCCTCAATAACAAGTGACAAATTTTATTCCACCTCAATGGTGATGACTAACATTCCACAACAACAAGCACAATCTAATATGTCACTGCAGTAGAGGCAGAAAGCTATGCCACCTCAATAGGTGGTAACAAATGTCTTACCTCAATAAGTAGTGGTAAACGTACCTCTATAATCATAGACCAATATACCTTTACAGTTGTAAACATTGTCTAGTCAACCACATATGTCTATTGGTCAAAGATAAATGCCAAACACCTTACAATCATCTAGTTCTCAATAAGTATTTATACAACCAAGAGGTACCATTGTCCAAAAAGTACCAATTATGAAGCAATTACCTTTTACTCAACATGTGCCATAGATTCAAAGATAGGGCCTTGGTTCACAATGATTTCCCCTTATTCATCTATGTTTGACTAGTCAGCATCAAGTCCTTACTCAACCTCAACAGGCACAATATTTTGCCCAAAGCCATATCCTTCCATCTAAACCTTATTTCCCTCTAAACCAAGGTTATATATCGAATCCAAACTAGATTATAGAAAAATAATGCATGCAATTTCAATAACCACATCCCAATCCATGGATGCATATTCCTAGTCGGTTCACTCATAAAACTAATATTCTACAACAAACCATACCTCCATCATACCTTGGTCAAGGTAATCCACCTTTGACCACCCATCCACCACCTCAACCAAATTTTAGATTCTCTTTCTTTCATAGATTAACCTCTAGCATTGATTTTTTATCCTCATGCATGTGAACAATTATCTCTCCCTTTTGCTACACCTTATTGTCTAGGAGACAACTTATCTTCAGCCTGCAATGTATACTATTAATATTTTTCAACTAAGTGCATGTAAACCATTCCAAACTCATTTTAAATGGAAATGTGCTATGCATTCATATACCTTGGGATATTCTCAATGTTATCTTAAACACGACCTGTTATGATGACAAGTCTTTAAAACTCTTTAGTGTGATCCTTTACACTCATCTCCTTTTTTTGTATATTTTAAAAATCATTAAACAATATTAACTAGTAATTATAAGGCAAAAACTTAGCCTTCAACTTCAAAACTAGTCTATCCCAATGCTTGATTTTGTCTTTACCTTTAGGAACTCTTTACGTCTCCATATGATCCCACCATAAGGATACATGACCCTTAACTTGGTGCATGCAAAATTTAATTTATTATGATCTTTAATACTCTCATACTCAAAATATTTATCTAACTCAATGATCTAGTTAATGAGTTATTCAAGACCCAAACCCCATGAATAGCTAGGGGTGCCCAAGTTCAACATAATACTTATCCTTGTGATTGCACACATAAAATTTAGGTGTTTCTTGTGTGATTTCATTTTCACTCTCATCATCCATTGAAACTCTTCTAATTTTTGTGATACACATATCTTATAAATAGTCTCAATAATCTTGTAGTGAGCCCTCGTTCATGTGTTAGTTCCAAAAAATCAAATAATAATCACTGCACCTTATACCTGACATGCCATAGTTTGAAGATGACTTGTCTAATTTCTACCCACACTCACAAATGAAAAAAATAAAATTGCACATGCATACCTATAAGTAATAAACCTTACACTTTGATAATAGATGATGTAGTTTTTATTAGGGGTCTTAATGAATAAATGCCTTAGACCACACAACCTTCAAAATAAAGATATAAAAATAAAATGCAGAAATAAAAAAAATCCATTTAATTTCAATGATACAAGTACAATTTACACACACACACACACAATAACTACGTTTAATCTCAAATGAGACGTATTACAACATCATGCATATTGGGCCTTACTTTCTAACTCATAGTCTTTGTAAGTTTATATACCTATCTCTTAACTATCCTATAAAATAATCAATCTCTACTATATTTTTCACTTTAAATATTATAATAAAACCCTTAGTTCCCCCTCACAAGGGTATAAATCTGCTTATATAGATACATAATCATGCACTTGCATTAATACTCGAAACAACCAACTATAATGTTGCTATGTGTCACAATAACTAGATACTCATCACAATCCCAATGCATCATAACACATATCAACATAACACATCATATAATAACACATCATGACATTACATCATAAAAAGTTGGAATTTAAAAAGGCTTACAATAGTATTCCATTCTGAACAATTTTCTTAAAGATCTTAACTCACAAGCCTAAGTTGTAACACTTTATAGATAAACTTTGAGTGAATGAATCCATGCACATGTTGCATAATATATTTTTGTATCACATGGTTGCATTTTAATTTTTTTGAATAATATATCACAATATTATTATTTCCAAGTTGCACACAATCACTTTGGCATCATAGGAATTTAATTCTTCTTTCCATGGATCTTTAAAACACGTGTAAAAATAGACAAAAAACCTTGAAAAAACTTGTGCTATGTTTCAAAAGTGACTGAAAACTTCATATTCTAACAAGGTTTCATGAGAGTAACAATGCGTGCTCACAAATGTTGCATAAAAGAACATAAAAGAGCTCACACACAATCCAAAAACTTGTGCACAACTACAAACTACTTATTTTCTAAGCTGTCTTTTTTTAAATGTAGGATTACTTGTGAACTTAGATGCTCATGCATCACATAGTGATTCGTATTTTTTTATTTTGACATAAATATTTGTATCAATTGATTTAATTGGTTGCATGATGGCATATAGTTTGAGTCCCACGTGTGTGTGTGTGTGTGTGTGTGTGTGTGTGTGTGTGTGTGTGTGTGTGTATTCATTAAACACATTAAGGACCATGTATCAATGTATAGTTTGGGTCATTTCATGTTCGATCGCATGTGTAGGGATTTATATCAATTTACATAGGAGAGATGTGTTAGGGGTTTAGAATCTAACATGTTTTTGAATATGTATACATATGTTCATATCATAGTGATTATACCACTAGGGTTTTTATTATTAGGGTGGATACTAGAGTTTCCAGATGTTGAGTGGTGGGTGCACTCGTATGTATAGAGGTTAGATGGTCAAGACACTATAATGTTCAGGTAGAGATTAGACAAGATACCATGAATTGTTATTATTTTAAGGTCGTGCACATAACATCTTGGATGGATTGAGGATGCATGTATGATTATATGTATCTGAGTTATCTAGTGGTATCAAGATCAACATAGATATCTTGAGAGATTTTAGTATGATGGGGTAACCTGATAGTATGGGATGAGGTAGGATCAACCAATAATACCATATGTGTGGACACGATCTTTAAGATATCTATTATGGGTTGGTGAGGTGAAATCCATGCGGCCTAGGAAGATAAAGGCTATAAATGATAAGGATCCAAATTTTCCCATAATGGACCTCAAGGTAGATGATGTCGGGGTGATAAATAGATATATATATATATATATATATATATATATATATATATATATATATATATATATATATATATATATATATATATATATATATATATATATATTCTATGGTGGGCGAAAACCTACTTATTTGAAGCATTCCCACTAGTTGTAGTGGAAGTAACTAGAGGTGGTGGTAACAATGGATATGGAAGTATGCCATGTGATGGTTTTAGGAGTGGTAGTCGCAAAAAGGGACATGTTAGCTCTAGTCCCTATAGTAAATTCAACTCTCGTAGATTATGGTATGTGTAATATGCTTATCAGATTCTTCGTATAGATTTCTTTTGATTTTTCATATTGTTGACTATGGTGTTGTGTGTTATTTTACAATATCTACTCAATGGATCATCATTATTTATGTGTCTTTATGCTTGTTTCCATGAGAAATTCCCAATATTGAGGTTCCTTTAGAGAAGGAAAATTTTGAGGTGAGAGAATATGTATACTTTTTTTTATCACGTTGCTCGCATTAGGGAAGTATATTTTATAGAGGAGCAAAGAGTTTTGGATATAGAGGATCAAGATAATCAATTTGAGGCATGAGTGAGGGATTTATAGGCCCAAGTAGGTGCATAAGGAGGAGGAGAATCCATGGCCCCACTTGGTGTAGTTGGTGGCATTACCAAAGATTTACTAGCCTAGTTGACTACAATACAAGAAACACATGTAAATACTCAGGTCTAGATAAATTTTAATGATATATGGGAGTAAGTGGAGGAGTATCACACTATTAGGGATCTTAGTGGGGATAGTTGAATAAATTTTGATGTAATTTAGACTAATAAATATAGGGCTAGGCCTAAGAGTAGAAATATGGATTCAAGTAGAGATAATTACTCTGCACCTCGTCAAAGATGATTTGATATATGAACTATGTAGGAGTCATTTGGCCTAATGTTTTATTATTTATGAATAAAATTATGACTATCGTCGTGTGTGTGTGTGTGTGTGTGTGTGTGTGTGTGTGTGTTTGTGTGTTTGTGTGTGTGTGTGTGTGTGTGTGTGTGTGTGTGTGTGTGTGTGTGTGTGTGTGTGTGTGTGTGTGTGTGTGTGTGTGTGTGTGTGCGTGTGTGTGTGTGTGTTTATGTATAATTTATTTTGAATATTATGTTTTTACATGTATATATGTATGTCTTTTAATTTATATATTTCACATTTATTTTGTGTTTGGCCAAAAAGATGTGTAATGTAGTGTAAAATAAGTCAAACAAAAATGTAAATGTAGTATGTAACTATAAATTAGGATTATTGATGCCTAAGTGACTAACACACATGAAATGATATATTCGTTAAATCTCACAGTAAGTAGGAAAAATAACTAACCAATAATATGTGTGAGATTACAATAATTAAATTAGACAATGTATCCAAGTAAAGGCACCTTACTCTTATATAAATGAGGATATATCTATAATAAACCTTCATCTTCCAAATCCACATCTCTAGTACATTAAAATGTTTCGTTAATATCAAAATTCATTGGAGATGGAGCACTCACAATGGGTTCTTTAGGTTTCTTCTTTTATATAGTAATATAATCAATAATATACTTCTATTTAGGAACCCACTTAAGCCATTTATAATATATAATGATATCCAACTTTGTATGTTCTGAAACTTTCTTTTTATTTTCTCTATATCTTTGAATTGAAATCTTATCACCTTGAATTTAGGAATCATGTGATCATTGGTACTTTCAACATTTTTAACAAAGAAGTTTCTAATATAGTATTATAGTGAAACAAGGATGACATAACATAGAATAATGTACCACAAAGAAGTTTCTCATATAGTATTATAGTGAAACAAGGATGACATAACATAGAATAATGTACCACATGTTTGGGGACCCAAAAATATAAGAAATTTAATACACCCCAATGTAACATGTTCAATCAAAAAAGATGAAAACTTAGTTAAAATTTCTATATCACATTTAAGTGTCTTAAGGAAAGGAAGGTTACACATACTAAATTAATATTTATCATCTCTCATAATTCTTTTCCTTTGTTGACCTTCCATAAAAGCATTAATGATCATAATTCTTTTCCTTTGTTGACCTTCCATAAAAGCATTAATGACCAAAGGTTCTACATCTAAAGATTGAGTCACTATAAGAACATTGGGAACTGTGCTTAGCACATTGTCATGCTTAGGCAATTCTTTTTTAAAAGAGTAAACATAACATTATATAGGTTGATCAACCAGTGGAATGTGTGTTTGTATCAAGTGGTTGTATGATATGCATATGTAGTTAAATGTCACCACTAACAATAATATCATGTATATTATGTTTGAAATAAAAACACATGTCTATTGAATGATCATGATATGATAATAATTGCAATAAATCTTGGAATTAAAAGTGTGTGGTACAAGATTCATCTCAAGATGTTTAATATAAGGTTTAAAAAACATATTCCAATAAAGTAACATTTTCAATATTACACTTAGACTACCCTTAAGTTGAGGAACTTTTTTGTTATCTGTTCATGGAAGGAGTAATACTTGTTGTAGGAGTCACTCTCTTTCTAGCCAATGGTGTATAATTGTTCTTGTTAAGCATGTGGATTTTATTAATAATTATAGTAACAAGAGTAATCAACATATGTGACTATGAAAGCTCATTCTCTAGTGACATGGCCTCAAATCAAAGACGATCAAAAGATGTGTAAGCATGATAAAACAATCTTTCACTAAAAATAGGCAAGGGGATTTTATAAAATGTATTGTTTTTCTAAATCCATTGGTTGATATATAAAAAAATGCATGTTACCCTTGAATCTAAGAATATAATCACACATAGGCTAAGATTTACCTTGATGCAAAGATGGGATACACTCAAATGTGGCACGTGGTCATTTGTTGTTAATAAATTATGACGATAAAACCTATTCCAATCTAAGGAAGGTATGGAAGGAACCACTAGGAAGTTTATGAAATTGATTTTAAGCATGAACATTGGCCTTCGAGGAAATGTTTTAAGAAATATTCTATCATAGGTACCATATTTATCAAGAAACTAAAATTTGATGTATATGTAAATAAGGATCACCAAACCCATCAAACAATGAAAATTTAGGCATAATAAAATCATGAGGGAGAGAAGAATTAAGAATCTTACACATTAGAGGTTGGCCTTATATAACATTCTTATTAACCCAAGAATTAGATGTAATATACTTGTGAGATAAAGTTTGTGCTTGTATTTTTTATTCACTATTGCATGCATCATAGTCATAACTATTAGTGTAGGTTTTTATTTTTCCCTATTTATTAATTAAGGAAATTGTATTTCTTGTGCATACATGGAGTTTTCCTACATTTGTGGGATAGGCTATCTTATGTGGAGGTGTGTGTCATAGATGTGTCACAGGTGTCATAAGAATGTCATAAGTAACTCCCTTGATGGGAGTTACTTCTCTATTCTTAGCACCTTGTCACCACCTTTCATGGAGGAGTTACTGACTATTTTTGGTGTGCCTTGTCCACCTTTTGTGGAGGAGTTACTTTCGTACTCTCCTATTTGTAGTCCTCATTTTGGCCATTCCATGCTAATTCAGATTTGGTTTTCTCCATTTTGTTTTGTGCAATTTATCTTCTTGTTATTGTCAAATTGCTTTAGCATCTTGTGGTGTGCACTTGTTTATCTTGTGTGATCACATCTTCATTGCACTCGCGTTCTCTGGATTCTGGCAACAACTCCGATATGGTATCAAAGCATACACGATAATCTTGTGTGTGATTATGCTTTTAGCTTTTTTTTGAAATCAAGAGGAGTGGAGTTCATTTTTTTATTTTTAGATTTGATCAAAATATATATATATATATATATATATATATATATATATATATATATATATATATATATATATATATATATATATATATATATATATATATATATATATATCAATTCTAGTTAGATTTCTTGGAGATCCTTGCATTTGGGTGTCTTTGCTGGTTCAGCAGTTAGCTTGGGCGCCATTGTTGAGCACTTAGCGCAGAGGGAGGAGCAACACTCATCTGGTTCAGCATACCTTCTGGTCAGCAGTCAACTTTGCACACCAAGCAGCAGCAAGCCCACTTCAGCAGGCTGTACGGCGTCTTTTTTTGGACTGGTTTTCTGTCTGCAAGTTCACCAACTTTTGCAACGCCTCCTTCAAGTGTCCACGCCAACTTTCAGTAGCTGCATCCTTCCAGCTAGGCGCCTTAGGCCGTACGACAGGTCTGCTATCTTTTTTTGTTTTTTTTTGCAAAAAAAAAAAATTCAGATTTGCGCCCTCCTTGTTTGGACGCCACATATTTTTGCTTGATGTTTGGTCTAGCTTCTGCGCCTATTTTTTGAGCTCTAGTTCTGCCACACATCAGGCCGTACGGATTTTACAGGTCTGCATTTAAATTTGTGTCTTTTCTGAGTCAAAATTCTGGGCTGTTTGCTTTTGGACAACCCTTCTTACTTGGCATCCCATGTGGCACCCTAGGACACTTGTCATTCCTTCAATTATGTCTATGATTCAATTATCTTAGTTAAAATTGACTTGATAAAACAAAAATCAGTCAATTTGACTGAGTATTAAAGTTTTAGACAGTTTTGTATTTTGGGGATTTTCAATTAAAACTTGTATTTTCACCTGTCGAAGACGAAGGGTGAGGCCTGGGTTGGTAAGAAGCCAATTATCCCTCACAAAAAATTTATTTGAATTCGTCATTCCGTGCCAAATCCAACGAGTGGTTGGAAGGCCACTTTCTCTCCCCATATCAGGCATTTTTTTAACGTTTTAGTGTTTTTTTTGCAAAAACACTAGTTTACGGGAAAATTGTAACTTTAAAATCGTGCAAACGGTAACTCAGTTTTAGGTGCCATTTTTTGCAAAAGTGTTTGTAATTCAATTCTCCATAGCGTAAACTTTTTATTTTTTAGAGCGTAGACTTGTTAGTTTTTAAAAATGCACTAGTTTATAAAGTGCCAAAAATTTGGGTCTCCCAAGACGCATTTTCGGCTGAGTCCGACGTCCTGTTTGCTTAAGTCTTGCACTGATTGCTCTAAGATGCATTTTCAGCTGAATCCGACGTCTTTTGAGCGTGCACTTGCATATTGGGGGGGGGCTCAACATTTTGGGGGGGGTGTGATTGCTTTTCACAACTTGTTTTCATTCTCCTTTCTGCATACATTCACAACTTGCAATCAACACAACTTCACCTAATTTCAGCTAAAAATGGATTCTTTTCAACTCAAACCCCTAACACCCTTCAACTATCATGAATTAAAAGTTAAAATGTCAATCATTCTTAGAAGCAAAGGGTTGTATAGGATCACCATGGGTACAGAAGTAAAACCCAACACAGATGCTGAAAAAGTTAAGTGGTACAACCATAGTGATGAAGCCTTTGGGTTACTGAGCTTGTATGTGTCTCCAGAACTTCTCTTCAACTTAGAATCCTCCCAAACTCCTAATGACATATTGGACACCTTAGAAAAATTGTTTAGGAAGCTTGATGAGATGAGAGGTCATGAGCTCGAAAATGAACTCATAAGTCTAAGTCCTCATAACTTTGACACCCTACAAGACTTCTTCACTAAGTTTAAGGCCCTTATATTGCAATTAAAATAATGTGGGATAGAGAAGAAAGATGATCAACTCATTCTATCTATTCTCACAAAGTTAGGTCCAAGCTATTCAGTCTTTGTCTCCACTTTTCATGCCACTAAAAGTGCCCTTGGCACTACACGGAAAATGCCTTCTTTGGATGCATTCATTGCTGACTTGACTAGGGAGCAAGATAAGCTAATTCAAATGGGCACAATGAAGTCTACTCAACCCTAAGCTTTGATAGTTGGAAATGGTAAAGATAAGACTTCAACAAAGGAGAAGAAAAAAAAGAACAAGGACCAAGAGAAGAAGAAAGAAAACACTAATCCTGCCAAAAACAACACTGAGACTTCCTCTTCTAATGCTAAAACTAAGAAGGAAAAGGTTAAGTGTGCCTATTGTAAAAAGACAGGGCATGATGAACACAAATGCATGAAGAAACAAATAGATCACCTTACTCATCTTCTAGAGAAGAACAACATAGGTGTTCCTGAGTCCATCAAGCAAAATTCATCTACCCAAGATTCTACTAAGGCAAAAGGCAAGGGTAAGGAGAAAGAAAATGTCAAGGCCCTTGTAGCAACTATAGCTTCTACATCTTCATGGGTCATAGACTCAGGTGCTTCTCACCACATGGGCTCTTCACTAGTTGAGTTTTCATCTTTAGAGCCTTGTAGCATGACTTCAATTAGTTTGGGTGATGACACATCAGTTTCTGTTTCAGGGAGAGGGTCAATTGAAATGGAAGGAGGAACATTCAATAATGTTCTAAGTGTTCCTTCTCTTTCAATCAATCTCCTATCAGTGTACCAAATCACTCACATTGGTCGGGGCATGAGAGTTGAGTTTTCACCAGATTCAATGTCCATCAGGGAGTTGCATAGTGATACTACAGTGGCAGTGGGTAGGGCAGATCACCAAGCTAGGTTATACACTATCTCACATTTTGCATCAGATTCTTCTCGAACAGCATTGCTGACTCATTCAGATGGAGTTAGCAAATTATGGCATGAGCAGTTCAGCCACCTTAACTACCGCTACCTTGAGCACCTTAGAGTTTTTGGATCCCTAGCCATGGCCCGCATTTTGAAGAAGAAATGCAAAGCTATGGAACATCAGTCCAAGCCTTGCATCTTTGTAGGATATTCGGATGGTATTAAGGGATATCTCCTTCTAGATCCAGTCACTCATGAGTTGTTCATCGAGAGAAGTGTCCATTTTCAGGAGAGTCTTATAGACTCAACACTTGACACTTCTTCTCCCTCATCGGATCTACTTCTTCATGATGATTCCTCGTCAGATTCAGATCAGCCACAACAGGTTCTTGAGCCAGAGACATCTTCTTCTTCGAGTTCAGACAATGAGGATAGTGATGCAGTGTCATCCACCTCTAGTTAGTCAGAGGATGAGGAGTTAGCACCTAACTCGCCCACTTTTGGGCCACTTTGGGCTAGACAGTCACTTGAGAGTGATGGCACTTGGGTAGGAGATCCCGTAGATGACAGACATACTAGGGGGCATTTTCAGAGAGATCCACATGCCTTCTTTGCTACAGTTTCGGATCCATAAACTTTTCGAGAGGCATCGAGGGTACCTGAGTGGGATAGTGCTATGGAGGAAGAATATTTTTCCTTAATCAAAAATCACACTTGGGATTTGAATTCACTTCCTAAGGGAAGAAAGATGGTTTGATGTAAGTGGATATATCGGACCAAGTTTGCAGCAGATGGGTTGGTTGATAAGTATAAGGCGCGATTGGTCACCAAGGGTTTCTCACAGGTGGCAGGCATTGACTACTCAGAGACCTTTGCACCCGTTGCAAAGATGACTTCTATCCGACTCACCTTGGCTATTGCCGCAACACATGGTTGGAATGTACATCAGATGGATGTGAAGAGTGCCTTTCTTCACAGAGACCTAGAGGAGGAGATCTACATGGAGCAGCGGCCAAGATTTGTTCAAGATTCTTCCTTAGTATGCAGACTTAGGAAATTTATCTATGGCCTCAAACAGGCCCCTCGGGTTTGGTATGCCAAGATGGATTCCTTCCTTCTCACAGTGGGTTTCACTAGGTGCCATCCCGATCCTAATGTCTACTTCTTGCGGCAGGATGATTCACTTTTGATTTTGGTTCTATATGTTGATGACCTTTTGATCACCGAGAGTTCTTCATCAGCTATTACAGCGGTGAAGGCATCTCTTCAAGATAGATTTGACATGACAGACTTGGGTTTGTTGCACTACTTCCTTGGCATCGAGATCTCACAGTCAGATTTAGGGATTTCTCTTGCATAGCCCAAGTATGCTCTCGACTTATTGGCTCAATTTCACATGGCTGATTGCAAGCCATCTCTGACTCCCTTTCTATCAAGAGTCAAGCTTGAGACTGATTGTTCTTCACCATTGGTTGATGCCACTCGGTATCGACAGCTTGTTGGTAGTCTCATCTACTTGACTCACACTAGGCCCGACATTTCATATACAGTGGGACTTGTCTCCAGATTCATGCAGGAACCCCATGAGCTGCATTGGAAAGCAGCTAAGAGGATCTTGCATTACATACAGGGTTCACATATATATGGGATTCACTATAGATTTGGCACAGAGGTTGACTTGGTTGGATATACAGATTCAGACTGGGCTGGTGATTCACAGACTCGTAAGTCCACTTCTGGTTACAGTTTCTCTCTAGGTTCAGGTCCTATCAGTTGGTCTAGCAAGAAGTAGAATGCTATTGCTATATCATCCACAGAGGCAGAGTACAGGGGAGCTGTTAATGCAGCTACTGAGGCTATTTGGCTTCAGGGGATTCTTTTTGAGTTTGGCATTCCTATCAGGCAGCCCACCATCATTTATTGTGACAATCAGAGTACCATACAGATTTGCAGGAATCCAGTTCAGCACCAGTGGACCAAACACATAGAGATTCACATGCATTTCATTTGGGAGCTTATTCATAGTCAGGTCATTGACTTGATATTTTGCCAGTCTTCAGAGCAGGTTACAGACATCTTCACCAAACCTTTTACTGAGAGCAAGTTCATTCACCTACGAGCTCTTCTTGGGGTGCGGTCTACATCTGCAGCAACATCATCTTCAGGGGGGGCCTTCTAGCCTCTTCTTTTCTTTTATGTCTCTTTTTTGGGGGGGATTTTTTTCCTACGGGTTTTCTCCTTTTCTCTATCTTATGGGAGATTGCATTTGTACATGGGTACTTCATCAGGCCTAGTTGTCGGGACCCATTTTATATTTCCACACTTCCCACCTAAGCTGCGCTTATGGGGGGTATTAGTGTAGGTTTTTATTTTTCCCTATTTATTAATTAGGGAAATTGTATTTCTTGTGCATACATGGAGTTTTCCTACATTTGTGGGATAGGCTAGCTTATGTGGAGGTGTGTGTCATAGATGTGTCATAGGTGTCATAAGAATGTCATAAGTAACTCCCTTGATGGGAGTTACTTCTCTATTCTTAGCACCTTGTCACCACCTTTCATGGAGGAGTTACTGACTATTTTTGGTGTGCCTTGTCCACCTTGTGTGGAGGAGTTAGTTTCGTACTCTCCTATTTGTAGTCCTCATTTTGGCCATTCCATGCTAATTCAGATTTGGTTTTCTCCATTTTGTTTTGTGCAATTTATCTTCTTGTTATTGTCAAATTGCTTTAGCATCTTGTGGTGTGCACTTGTTTATCTTGTGTGATCACATCTTCATTGCACTCGCGTTATCCGGATTCTGGCAACAACTCCGATAATAACCTCATGGGTGGGCAGAATGGAACTATGAAGGGATTCAGACACTAGGAGGATTAGAGATAGAAGGAATGTAATCATGAGAAATCATATAAGAATCATTATTTCCATGAGAAGAATGTAGATTATCTACTTCATTTAACATTTTCATAACTTTAACAAGAGAAGGAGGGTTTTACATAAGATGCTTTTTAAAAGTTTCAAGAATATTATCATTAAACTTTTATCTACATATAAAACCAAAATTTGAATCATTCAAAGCATACATATTATCATTCAACAAAGATGTATCATAACAAGTGTCCATTTTTCTAATAAAAACCATGAAGGACACTAAGCAAGGGAATTAGTTATGAGAAATTAAGAACAAGTCCTAAAGAGAATAAGAAATGAAATCCTTAGAAACTAGATCTTGGAACAAGAAAAATAACAAACCTTAGTGGGAACAAGATCATCAAATCCTAAATTAGATGTAAGAGTATTGATTTCACCGATATGTTTTTGAAAATTGTGGTTTAAGGATAATTATACTATGCACAATATGCTAAAACTAAGGCAAAATACAAATCTAAGATAATACAATTAATAACAACAATCAAATTTGATCTAATAATTAAAAAAAATTGAAATTAATTCAAAATTGAACAAGTAATGATAATGAATGGAAGGGGAAAGATAGGGACATAAGACTGAAACAAACATAATTGGTATCTAATAAAACCTAAAATTGTAGAGTAGAGGCCTCATAAGTTGTGAAGATTATGATCCAAAGGTATGGGACTAATTTAGATAGAGGGTTGTGGTCAACGAATTGTCATTATGATTGGATCATAATCGACCATTTATCATGACCTTTTCTTGCCAATTATGTACCTTAGCTACAATTTTGACTTCTATTAACTTTCAACAATTAGAACTTTATGGGATCATTTGATATCAACCAATAAGTAGTATTTATCTTTTAGACTCACAAATTGGTACTAATAAATATCATAATTATCTATTTTGGAGTAACTCTAATCACAATTAAATACCAAGGGAATGTGTAAGTAAGTGGCTTGGGCATCCACTTTGGGGTTACATCTATATATATTGCATGCTTGAAAGCATGGCTCAATGTAGTTATGGTGTTTGTGAGTAAATCCAAACCCTAGTGAGAGATAGGAATTCACCTTATCTCCTTAAATAATGAAACGTAACTACATGAACATTCACTTAATCCTTCTCTTGGTGGAAATATGCAGATAATTGAACCCCTTGAAAACATTGAAGAATATAAATAAATAAATTGGTAATGTACTTAAGGCTTGATAGATGTGATTATACTTGATACTTTTTATTGAAATGCCGAGGAGGATTTGTGTATAAAAAACTTATCTATTTCAAATTAGGGACCTATTGGCATTCAAGACGACACAAGAAAAGAGGAGAAAACCAATGAAACAAGTCCACACAAAGACGAAAATAGGTAAATGGGGTAAAAGGCCCAAAAATACAAAAAGGTCACAATCGACATATCGTTGATTATGACTAGGTCAGAATTGATAAATTATCGATTGTGATCGAGACACATAAACAACAAAGGAAGAGGAGAAGTGATACAAGCATAGGCATGAAATCCACTTAAGGATATCCTTATACACTTATTATACTTAGTTTTGGGTACACATACATTCACATACACAGACAATACTAACCTAAAATGATGTTTGAAGACATTCACCTAGAAATCACACACTTTTTATTAATTAACATGCATTACAAACAACATTAAACAACCGCCCCATAACATTTGTAATTTCTCCCATTTATAGGGATAGGAGGGAATGAACTGACCCTTTGCATTCCATTGTGACCTTTCACCTTTTATCTCTTCGTATTATGTTTTCTATATTTTTCTATGCTTTATAAAAAAATCCATGGTTTCTAGGCCTGTCGGGAACTAATCGTACCCTCATAATAAGAGTGTTGGCCGATTTATCTCCATGATGAATGTTTCATCTTTCATTTTTCTTGGAATAGGGTTGTTGGCCTATTTAGTTCTAAGAGGGACGCCAACGTTTGATAAGGTTCCTAGAACAAGGTTGTTAACTGATTTTATTCCAAAGGAATGTTGGCATCCAACATGGTTTTTGGAACAAAGTTGTCGATTGATTATGTTTCCAAAGTAACATCAACATCCGAAGTAGTATCATGACCTTAACTTTTGAGACTCAAGATGAACTTTCTAGACTAATTGTCAAATCTAAAAAAATATCGTTTTGACAAGGTCTACACAAAGGAAACTACATAATTGAATGAAACTTAACACAAACCTCAAAATAACCAAAAGATAACAAAAAATCTACTTATTTATACTAAATCAAAACACATTCTTTTGTGGATGGTGCAAGATTTCTTATTTGCCATTGATGCTCGTGCATCAAGAAGAGGGGATCCCCAAGGACAGAAACACACATAAGAGATAAAATAGAAGAAATAAGAGAGAATGAGGCAACATAAAGAAGAAAGGAAGAATAAAAACCCAAGAAATAATGCCAATAAGTACCTAATTTAAACTAAGGATCAATTTACACAAAATCACGCTAAAACATTACAATATTAAGCTTTGTACCAAAATTATGTGTCTATACATCCCTAGTGTGTTCAAGGAAAATAAAATGAGTTTAGGGGCATGTGTATAATAGTTGGCTTTTAATTTATCATGTCTCTATGTGGGAAACAAATATGTCAAAAAAAATACATTACATAAAGGCAATTTCATATAAATGGAAATTGCATGAATGAAAATGATTTCAACTAGGGTTGTAGTAGTGATCCACAACAATATGATAATTAAGTGCTCTAATGAATGCTTAATCACTCTTGTGTCTACTTATGATTTATTAGTGTAAGAAAATAATTTTTTTGTGTGAAATGATCTAGACACTTGTGTATTTATATATAAATAAATTCAAATTAAGACCTTATTGACGCACAAACAGATCTATAATAGCTAGAAGTGAACAATATTGATAAAGGGATGGGTGCACTCAGACTTATTGAAGACTAAAAAAGGAACTAGGAGTGTTGGGTGCATTTCTAATAGATTTCAAAAATACTGGTGGTGCTCCTAACATAAGGACCAAGTGGCATGGGAAACAAGAGAGAGATGCCTAGAGAACTAGTAAAAGGAAGGAATAATAATTGAAAGGTTTTTTTATACAGGTAAAGGTGAGAGTTTTGAACGGATCCCACAACCTAATACAAAGCTAAGAACACTCAGCCAAGATAACCAAAACTAAAGGCTATCAACAAACCATCCTACAAACCAAACTAGTGTGAGCCAATATATAAACCAACCTTAGTACCATCAGCCAAAAGTTAGCCTACAATCAACGAAAAGATAGCCAACAACCAAAAAAAATAGTGAATTGGCCTAAGAACCACACAAAACAAAGAAAAATGACCAACTTCAAATCTACCATCAGAACACCCTGCCAATCGAAGAGCAAATTAGACATGGAAACAACAAGAGAACACCAAAAAGACAATGAAATCAACCATTGGCCAAGACCAATCTTCTTCCATGTCAAAAAAATATTCCCTCCATCATCCATTGAGTACCATCTTTCACCATTTCTTCTGCATCTGAATGCAACCTATCAATATCAGATCTTCACCCTTTCCCCTAACCATAGAGTTCAAAATAACATTATAACTCACCGCAAGAGAACAAACAGGGGAAGAGACAGTCTCAACTAAAAGAAGATAACTCAAGGTTGTAATAGGAGTAGGTGCTCTTGTTAGAAGGATCCCCTCCTAGGGGAAATTAGAATGTCCCTTGGTGAAGGAGAGGGAGAAGACCCATAAAGATGGTAGAATTTATCATGATTACACTAAATGATATCTTGATCAGGGGCCCCATCCTTATTCCTCCAAACTAGCCAAGAATGATAAGACAAAAGCTGAAGACATTTTGAGGGACACCCTTCTACAAGATGCTCAATGAGATTATAGTGAAAGCATCTAAAAGGAAGGACTTCGAAGTTGAGAAACCGAGTCCATGATCCTCAAGAAGAAATCAAATTAATTGAATGAAAGCATGGTTTAGAAAGGTCAACAATAGCACAAGCCCTCACGAATCTGCTTCCCAAAGAACTTTCATCGAGTTTCATGAGAGAACCCACATGATTGATCAACAATTTGATGTGTTCCTCTTTTCTCTAGATGGGTGGCAAATTGTTCAATCTGATCCAAAGGGAACCAACTGATATTTCTACCTTTGTAGGGTCAAAGAAGGGCAACCATGGACAAAAAAGATCCCAAAATTACCGAAGAACCAAGGTCCCAATGGCCAAACAAAGTCCCAGTTAGAGGAACTTTGGAAAATAACTTGGAAAAAAGCAAGACTAAGCATCAAGAAGGAAGGAACATCAATGGGACTCCAAACCGTCGAGTCCTAATTGACAATATGTGACAACCAAATAGGGGAGCCCACACATTTTCCAAACAAGCAATTGTTGCCAATATCCAATTCCATTTTTTGAATTTAACCGAGTCCGAGAATACCAGCTCCAAAATATCTACAAAGAAAGACACAAGGACATCCCCAAGATATAAGGAAAGAGGGCAAGTGGGTAAAACAAAGGTGAGAGAAGCATGAACACCAGCGTCCACACGCACAAATGAGGGAGCAGTCCACTAATACACCAATAACACTTAATTTAGACTAACATAGCGACCCATTCATATCGAAGCGACCTAGGTTCAAATCCTATTAGTGATCAGGGTATCTATAATAGGAAACATAAAATTGGATGCTCAATAAAATATACATATAGGGACTAAAACCTCCACTTATATTCTAGATTAAATGTAGCCTTACCAATCCCACAATTAGTATGTATAAAAAATACTTAATTTACACTAATAAATAATAAATAGATAAACACACGGCAAACACATATGATAAAACTAAATAAATCACTGGAAACCATTTTTAAAAAGTGTTTACCTTTTAAAAAAGCAATAATTTCTGGAAACAACATTTATAGTGATAAATAAATTAAAACAAGAAAACCCCAAAATAAAAATAAAAATGTAAGACCCCCATAAAGGTGATGTGGCCCGTGGCCCCTCATCACCTTCTCCTTTAAATAATGATTATATTTGTTTTCTCTTTGATTTTTCTAAGGCATATTCCTTAGGTAGTTATGAGGGGGCAGGGTCTCATTTTTCATGCACGTACTTTTTAAGACTATTATATCTTGTAGTACACCCCAAGTGTTAGTACAAACTTTAGGTAGAGTTGTACTACGAAGGGCACTATGTCTTAAAACACCAACAAAATATTTGATTTATTCAAAACAAAAATAAAATCCTCTATGTTGCATTTTGTATCAGTATAGGTTGTGTGAATATAATTATTTATATTTATTAATTAGTAATAAATATTTTTTTATTTGTATATTTATAAATCTAAAAAATGTATTAATTTATAATAAAATTTATATGAATTCTATTAATTTTTTTGACACAAAAAAATATTTTATGATATATTTGTAATTTAATTTTTAAAGGAATTTTGTATTTTTATATTGAAATTCAAATTACTTGACTAATCATCTCACAATTTAAGATGTTTTAATTTAAGTATTTTAATTTTTGAAAAGTTATTGTATTTTTATAATTTAAATAATCTTTATGTTATCATATTTAGATATTAGAATTGGTGGATATGAAAAAACTATCTCATAACTAATGGTATTGTAATTTTTGTATTTCAACTTTAAAGATGTTTTGTACTCCTATATTTCCATATTAGGTTTAGTGGGGGCATGAACAAACTACCTCATGATTCATGGTGTGTTAACCATATTAGAATTAGTGGGGGTATGAACAAACTACCCTCATGATTCAGGGATGGTAACTCTTGTACTTCAACTCTATAGATCTCTTGTACTCCTATATTTTCACATTATAATTAGTAGATATGAATAAACTACCTCATAATTCATAGTGTCGTAACTCTTGTACTTCAACTCTAGAGATCTTTTGTACTCCTATTTCATTCTCTTGTACTTTTCAAATGTCTATTGCGCTGTAACTATCATTTCCTATATTTATATTTAATAATTTTTTAAATATAAAAATATTGAACATTATCATAGACTTTTAAGAACCACACATACAAAGATAAGAATATCTTTTATCAAACTGACAATCACCAATTACAAGTGGCTACATGATATTGCATATTTCTGATATAGTGATAAAAAAGTATATGAATACTTAACAAGGCATCATAATTTTAAAAACCACACATACAAAGCTAAAAGTATCTTTTACTAAACTGAAAATCACCAATTAACAAAGCATTACAATTTTAAGAAACAAATACAAAACTAAATATTCCTTTTACCAAACTGGGAATCACCAATTACATATAATTAGATAACATTAAAAAATACTTATATATCAATAAAAAATACATAAATATAATTTAAGTAAATATTATATAAGTGTAACAAAACATTATATAAACTTTGAAAGAGATGTACTTAAACATTTTATACAGATAAATTAAGTATTTAAATATTTTATACATTAAAACTTATAAAAATTATTTAAAATAATAATTTTGATTATTAATATTATAAAATAAATAAATTATCTATAATATTTCTATTTATTTTTATTATTATAAAAATAATATATTTTCATTTTTTAATTTCATAGAATATACAATAATACAAATATACTTCAATAATTTAATATTTACACAATAATATACATATCCTTATCATATTAAAGTGCAACTATTACGATGATATAATAATATACAAATCATATAAATTTAATCCTTGTACGCTCGAGAGCTCCATAATTGCCTCGAATAAACTGCTCTTAAAAATTTAAAAAGTAATGTATATATACTCCAACTTAATTATTAAAAATTAAAATAATAATAATATATTTTAAATTAATTATTAAGAAAAAAAGTTCTCATACATAATTAAATTGAATTTCTATTAATATGAATTCACAAATGAGTCAAGACATTAGAATCAAATTTAAAGTTAAAAAATTAATAAGTTTGTATTGTGTGTAAAATTGATAGGTTATTGATAAGATAATTTTTAATATATTTTAAATTAAATTAATTATAAGATTTATTATTTTATTATTTAAAATTTATGATGATTCATCAAACTTACAATATTTAAATATGTATTTATTACATAATTTTCACAAAATAATTTAATATTAAAGTGTTTGATATTTAAGTGCTTTTTTTAAATTTATTATTATAAAAAATATATAAGAAAAAATATTATTAAAATAATAATTATTCATAAAAATTATTTTAAAATAATCTAAGTATATAAAAAAATCTAAGAAAATAATAATTTAATTAAATTGCACATGAAAGTGGTCAATTAGTATTACAATTTCAATAAAATAATAAATTATATTTATGGACAAGAGTTTTTCACAGTGAATTATATTTAAAAGTGAATCTTTGGAAAAAATTATGTAATTAATTTTTCAACCAATATTTCAAATTGTACTCTCTGATGTATTATCACTATGATTTACAAATAAATTATTATATCTCACATAACTTGAAGATTATATTCTTGAATATATTACTCTATTTATTTATCATCAAGATAATAAAATTTATGGATCACATTATAATCTAAAATATTGATTACACAATTTTTTCCAAAAGCTCATTTCTAAAATATTATATTTCAATATTAAATTATTTAGTTCTTATAATTTCACTCAAAGTGAAAGATAATTTTATTACAAATAAAACATGTTCAAGATTATTCAAAAAAAAGAAAAAAGATGGTAAAAGGCACGCCACCAAAATCACACTAGACAATGCCTATGAAACAAAAGATCTCAGGGCACAAGTTGTTCCTTTTGAAATCTACTCTCAATATTTTTGTACGTAATGAGTTGAATGTGTTTATAAGTTAAACATGCTATGGTGCATGTTAAACATTTTATGGTGCAAGACTCGTGCAAAAACATATCTTGTTGTGGCAATAATTTTTAATGTAGAAACATGTTTGACACTTTTATTTTAAACCAATATTTGATGACATGTAAAGAATAATGGATAGTTAATTGAAACGCTATCTTTAAATTGTAAATTATATAAAACTTTGAAATATAACAATTTTTTTTTTTTTTTTTTTTTTACACCAATCAATTTTATTCTTTGTAATTTATATATATTATTTCTCATTGTTCTTTTCTTAACCCATCATCATTTTTCTCTAAAACTCACTCATTCTACCTATTTCACATTTGCAAATTACTAACTTTAAGTATCAGAAGTAAATCAAAACTTTTTCATACTCAGATTCTCTGTTTGATCGATACTTTCAAGAGATGATCTTATCTTTATACCTCCTAAAACGATACCCTGTACTTAATATTTTACTTCATAATTATTTGTAATTGCTTCCCCTTACCTTGACCTGCTGATTTTGTTATGCCTTACAATCCATTATCATTTAGTTGGTCTAATTTCTTAGGATAGAAGTGACGTGCTGCAAGGGAAAGAAACCACACCCCAAACTACGTACCAAGTCATCATTATAAGCCGCGTAGAGCACCCGCCTTTTTCGACTTACCCCAAAAGTACAACCTTTGTAAGAAACGTTTGGAAAATTAACTGGCAGGTGTATAAATAGGGGTCGCCGCTTGATTTTGATTTCATCCAGACTCGCACAGGCTAAATTGGTTCTGAATTATTCGCATTGCAATGGCTGAGGTCTGCATACCTTAACTTTTAATTCTATTCGATTTTGCATATGTTGTATGTAAATATTATTTTTTTCCCTCCTGGTTCTGTAAATGGGAGAATTCTGCCGTTCGGTTCTGTTTTCTTTTTTAATGAGATCTAGAGATGCTGTCTTCTAAAATGGCTATTTTGCTTCAACCCTTCCGAATTTAAGTATTTCAGGTTTTTCTAATTGATTTTTTTGAATACCCAGTTGAAGGAAATTGATATTTTATCGGGAGGTTTTTTTTCATAACTCTCAGTTGGGATTGTAAGTAATGTGAAGGAATGGCTTATCTTTCAATATGACACCGATTTAGATTTTTTTCTTTGAGAGAGATATAGTGTTTCCAGAGTCTCGTCTTTGAAGATAATAAAGTATTTTTCTGGATGTGAAATTTTTTATATCAATATTTTTGGTTACATTAAGTGAACCATCATCAGGATAAGAGAATCAAAAATAGGAAATAAGGAAAATGGTGTAAGACTATCTTGACAAATTTTGTGTGATTCAATTATTTGCAATCTCCCAAGAATTCTGATCAGCCCTCAAAAAAGTTATTTCTTTTCCTCTTTAAAAAAATGTGCGTGTCTCTGCATTTCAGATTTATCAAGAGCAAGAATTCTCTGGATATGAAATTGCAATAGTCAATACAAGTCACCACGTTGTAGAAAGGAAAATCCTCAGATCTTGTGTGCATTGTTTTTTAATGGTTTATTCTTGATATTTTCAATGTTTTGTGGGTCTAAAGTTTGTGGGTCAAATGCGCAATTATATAAGTTGTAATTTAAAAATGCAGGAAGAGCCATTGTGACTGCCTCCCAGGAATTTAGATTTATTCTTGAGTGAAAATTTGCAGCATTCTATTTTGTGAAAGTCCTCTGAAATCAACTTTGTAGGTGATATTTGGGCACCAAATATCACCTATGCATTTGATTCCTGAAGACTCTTACAATTTAAATTTAGTTTCATCATGGTCCAATTGATTTTTTTTGTCAGATATACAAATAGTTTCGTTGGATCTTTTATAATAGATTGTCAGATTCATCATCTTGATTCAAAATGTTTGTACATACCCAAATCCCAGATAGAAGATCTATGTGTATGCCACATTTTCTAAAGAAACCAAAATGTTGTTCCTCATTTGGACAATTTGCATTTTGTATTGTGTTGTGCTTGCATATTTTGTTGTTTTGTTATGGGGAATTACAAGAGCTTAGCTATGTAAGGACGTGCAATTTGTCATATGGTAGTTTCCTTGTTTTTGGTTATGGTTTAGTTAGGTCTTACTTATAAGGCTGTTATGGCCATGGAGCTTGCTTCTAACCAAAATGTATAGGTAAGTCCTACCTAATTGACCAAATCCTCCAGGTAAGTCCTACCTATATAAAAATTTATATGGGAGCAGTTTATTTTTTTATAAGAGCAGGTATACCAATTTCACTTCTATTGGGGTCATTTAGCTATTGTATGTCACTCTTTTGTAGTTCTCGAGGTGGAAACAGTGCACTATGCATATTATCATTTGGTTTGTTCTTCAGTTTTGTCAGGCAAATCCAGACGTGTTTATTTTTTCTTATGGTTAGGTTTCATGCTCATCCATATTGAAAGGAGGGAAGTATCCATGTAACTGGAACATCCAACAGTTCTTTTCAATCTATTGGGTTTTTGATAAAATGGGAATAGAATATGTGAAATTTATGTGATATAATCCAAATTGGACGGAGTAGTTGCTGTGGTCTTTTACTTATCCCCACATGTTTTACTTCTGCCTAGGTGCAGCACAAAGTCCTTTAAAATTAAGTTCCTCACTGAAGGCCCCAGTTTGACCTTTTGGTGTGGACTCCAATTCATAGCTATTTGGTTCTGAGTAATATGCACCTTACATGCCTTACTCCTGCTTGGGTACAATACGAAGTCCTTAAAATATGACTTCTCACCGAAGGACTTGTTCAATCTTTTGGTGTATACTCATAATTCACAAATTTGTTTCTGAGTTCTTTCCAGATGTGTCTGACTTTCCTTTTCATGTTTATAGTTATTTACTTGGAAAGATCTAAGTGGTAGTGCTTTGAGGAATCTGAATTTGAGTACAAAAAATGATATATATGTTTTTAATTTTGTGCCTTTACCCCTAAAATTAGCATTGCTGCAATGCAGACAGTGGTATTGAAGGTTGGAATGTCCTGCGAAGGTTGTGTTGGAGCTGTAAAAAGGGTACTCAACAAAATGGAAGGTACTGCCAAGACAATCTTATTACTTTCATATGGATTTTTGGCCACAAATTGGGAATAAACTTTTTGGGACCAAACCACATTGACAATCGTGAATGGGACAGGGTATGTAAGACCCACATAATGGTAGCACAGTTTGGTGCCTCCCTGTCTATGCATAGTAGGTCCATAGGGAGTATGGGGGGTTCCCATATGCTCACTTGAGCATTGTAGACCTTAAAGGTTACTTAACTTGTTACTATTTTTAGTAGCATATTGAAATAATTATTTGCAGTGTTGTATAACAAATTAATTTACGTGCATTACGATATTCTAATTAAGAAACTTTGAAGCTGACTGCAGGGGTTGAATCATATGATGTGAGCTTGAAAGACCAAAAAGTAACAGTGAAAGGGAATGTGAAGCCTGATGCAGTTCTGCAAACTGTCTCCAAAACTGGTAAGGAGACAAGCTTCTGGCCAGAGGAAGCTAAGGAAACTCCCAAGTAATAGTAGATATCTTCAGTTTGAAGATTGAATATGTTGTATCAGAGATACAGTCATCATAAGGCACTTTTAAAATACATCTGTAATAAATTTGGTGACCTTGTTTTTAATCTGGAAGTTAGCAGAACCTATACTTTCTGTATTTTAACTATTAAATAGATATACTTTTGGTGCATATAGGGTTTTCAAATTTGTCTAGCTAAGTTGTCTGTGACAATTGATTTTTTCCATGCTTTTATGTGTCTTTGTATTTGTAAAATGTCTGATTTTTTTGTATTATCCTACCCTCAGAGATTTGCATACAGATTTAAACACAAAAGCATGCATAAATGGTGTTTTGAGGTGTTCAACTTTGAGGACTATAGTTAATAAGAAGGTTAATTTTATAGTTAACATGAGCTATGTTGTATGCTATTTTAAATTTTACTTGGATAATCAACATGGATTTGTGCTTGTGTTCTTACGAAAAAGCTGAATTTGATAAAATATCTGAAAGTGCAATGAATGCTTTAAATACTATTTACTGTCAAGAATGCTTCCCACATGGAGATCGAGCTGCCTGCCTCAATCTAAATAAGTTCTGATAAACACACAAAACTCAAATTCTGGATTTTTACTCTGGCTAGTAAATGTTCTCCCACTCTCTTGGGTGACAATTAGCTTTGCCTGCATGTGCATGACATGGATCACTATTAATTGCATGCATGTATATCCATCAATGATATAAATACATGGGCAGCATCAATGGTTTCCATTAAGCTTATTCTCTGAACCTTTGGAAATGCTCAAGATTAAAGCAAAGTTATTCTGCACATTTGGTAACTTCTTCCTAGCCTGCAATGTGGTCATGTCTTGAAGAATAACTGATATGTGGAGTCCATAGGAACCTCGGATACTCATGTGACAAAAGGTAAGCTTCACAACAAAATTAAGACTGAGATATGGCCTCATTAGAAAACCACCAAAGCCCCTGAATATTTTACTACTTTTCTCTCAAAATGTGAACCCTTATTTGAGCTTCAGAAACTGCTTGCTCACAATCTAAAGAAACAGCAAACCACGGGCTTTCTCCAGAAGTTCTTGTAATATTTACAGGACTTTCTGTGAATCCTTCATACTTTCTAGTTCTACACTCTCTGGAGTCCTGATCATGGCCTTCTTGAGCATGAATAGCATCAACTGACCCATTTTGTACTTCTCATCCAAGATTCCTTTGGTCTTCAATCAGGCGAAGCCTGTCTGTGCATCTAGAGAGCCTAGAGAGTCTAGCATAACCATGCATTTGGTTGTGTCATTTTATTTGTGAGATCTCCTTTTCAGTTTCTTCTCCTTTTTCTAACGAGAAATGGTGGATGGAGCAAGAGAAGATATTTAAATATGATATTCCTTAGTCATTGGTTCATCGCTAATCGGGGGGCTAGTGGAAGTTTACCTTTGAAGGCACATTGTGACCACAGCAAGTGCTTGATGCAAACTTCTCGTAAGATGGCCCTTATGAAGCTTTAGGTCAACCATATGTGAAAACTTCCTATGATTTTTGGACAAGGAGTGTGCTTAAACAACAAGATTTCAACCTTCACCTTGAAATCATCATTGGATTTCCTAATCATGACTAGTTTGGTGCTGAATATCTGTAAGTTTTAATCACACACAGAAATATGGTTCTTATATCCAACATCCATGTTTGGCTAGTTTAAAATCTGTTAATTTGGAATGAAAGCTTTGATCCAGCAAATTATTGGAGGACCTTTAAGCCTTGGTATATGACAAGTGAGCTGGCTTCATCATTCAAAGTATTTTTACCCTTTTGCAGCACTTGCTGCTATTTGTATCCTTGTGTTCCAATTGTATGTCTCTTTATCTTGTGAAAGGTCGTGCAGATGATCTATTAGTGATTCAAATGGCATAGACCTGCATGCCAAAACTCTCTAGTCCCTATTTGTATAGTATCCAACAAGATTCACTAAATCAGGATGATGTAGAAGGCCAATCACCAGAAACCTTTCAAGGAATCACCCTTTACCTTGTATTTAATTCCTGTCAACTTGCTCAACAGCCACAAGGTCACCGGTGCTCTCAAGCTTTCCTTTATAGATTGTTAGAAAGCCACCTTTCCCTGGTAAGCACTCGTATCTCAGATTTTTGGCTGCAGCCAACATACAAAAAGTGAATATATGAACAGCAATATGTCCTTGTGCATGTATGAGAACCATCCCTTCTATCAAGTGAAGGTTTGGATTCATCTTACTTGAGGGTTTTGTTTTAATTTACCGCAGACAGGGTGATTACCATAGTGATTTGGTGGAATTTGTAAGTCATTGGGACTGTTTTGCCAACAACTGCTATGCTTGCCATGGTTTGAACATGCCAAACATAAAATATTAAGCCTTTCTTAGTCCTGCGTACCATTGCTAACCCATATCCAAAACTATTTTCTGGGGACATCCATGCAGCCAGAACAGCTTGGATTCAACCGATTTGATTATGGGCTGGTTAACCCAACTTTAAACTGCTTTAGTCATGCTCATTGTGCCTTGGGTTGCTGTCTCTGCCTCGACCTTGTGGTTGTTGCTTAATTTGAAGCTTTTGTCAACTTAACAGATACCATATCTCGTGTGGAATGTGTTCCATATTAAAACTTCCTTTTCTCTTTGTTGGGTTTGTGTGTAATGGTTCTAGATTCAATTGACAATAATGAGTCAAATAAGATTGCTTTGGCTTTCTATTTGTAAATCTGTATGCAACTATCAGAGTGCAAGTCCTTAGGTTATTATGCTATCAATGGACTCGTACCAAGATTGCATAAAAATGTATGTGCACACTTTGTGGATCCCTTTCCTCGTTTCTTCTCTTTGGGATGTCTTCTTAACCACAAAATCATTGACTTAACATATGGATATCCTTTGGGGTGTCAGGCTAAATAAATAATAACCATCGCAACATCCGAAGGCCCATTCCATTGCGATTCTAGCAAATATTCAGGGTTCAACTCTTAAAAAGATTTAAACATCACCATATTAGATACTAGGCAAAAAAAAATCTGAACCATCACCATATTATGCAAAAATGGTGTATATGAGTCCATTGTTTAGGGCAACAGCCAAAATACTTTCTTGAAGCTGATTATACTCAATACAAGAAACTAGATTATAAGAGGCAGGATTGTCATAGCTTTCAGTACAAATACCACGTCAGTAAAGATGGAATGGTCCACAATTTTCTATCTTCATCCAACCTAACTATCTAGAATGAATAACAAAACCAAAACTTATCATTGGAGTCCAATTCATGAAGCTAAACAGTTCGTACAACAAAATGCAAGTCCAAACTGCTGCAGCTGCTCCTTTATTCTTTTATTTTATTTTTATCATTTTGCAAAGCACGTTACTCTTCCCCTAATTTAGAGGTAGCAATTTCTATCTATAATTTCGTTGTGCCCTTTGGTTAAAGAGAATTTGCTTAACTCCATGTGTATCTCCAGTTGCAGCATGATTCTGAAACTAACCAGCAGGATGATGGTTGGGACTCCCTGCCAGTTGATGAAGATCCCCCGGCTTAGGATGGGTGGGGAGGAAAGCCTCAATGTCCTCCACCTCCGCGTCTGCCTCCTCCACCTCCGCGTCCTTTGCCGGTTGCCATGTTCGCAGCTACTGCTTAGATTTTCCTTGTTTGTGATTTATCTTTTTTTGATTGATATGCACTTGAGTTAGTTTAACTATAGTTTTCGGTTAGGACGTGGCTTTTTTTTTACTTTGGTTTTTCCCGGCTTGGCTTTTGAGGTGTGACTTTTCCACCCTTTTTTTGTATGAATAGCATTGTACTATAATTATTAAAAAAAAAATAAAAATCCATAGAAGTGCATTTTTCAATTAAAAAAAATGAGGGTTCTTTAAAATTATGTGAGATGGCCCTGTGTCCAAAATCTACATTTAAGGTTTAAAAAACCGATCCATCCTCATGATGGTTCTCCTATATTAAGTGTATTTGGCTCCATTCTTAATCTCCATGTTTCGGAGCCTTCTTAGAGGCCTTAATTGCATTTTTAAAGGCTACATAGTCAAATTTCATCCTTGATTTTAAGGCCCCAGGTACCTACTGCCATTCAAATATGCAATTTATAATTTATTTAGCCTATTTCAAACTAAACATTGATGCCTTAGAATATATTTTCAAATCCATTCTTTTTCACTTTGACAATTACTTCCCTCGATCCACTCAACAGGTTTTCTTGATATCCTTTTGGCAGATTTTGCACTTGGATATTTAACCAAAACCATTGTAGGCATTCTAAGCATTAGAATGATCTAGGGAAATTAACAACATTGCTCTTTGTGAACCACACATGACCCTTTGCCCATGCTTTAACAAGACCATTAGGGGAAAGGAGTTAATAGGTGAATGACATCCAATAGTGTATATGGTACTTGATTATACAATACTCCATATTTGCATTCCAATAGTGTATGTGGTACATGATTATACAATAACTCCATATTTGCATAGTAAATCTCTAGTATATGCTTACAAAAAACCCAATTGTTGATCAACTTTTACCAAATAATTTTGTAAAGTAGTCAATCGCATCATGACATGTCAAATTTACAACTACTAGATCACCCATGTACAACACATTTATAACACAACTTTATCTCCACTTAACCTTCCATATGAAAATGTAATTGGTGAGATTGTGGGCTCCATGTTAATGCATTTTTTTTTGTCCATATGTGGCATCTACATGGTAGTGTGAACCCTTGATCTTAGGGGTCACCACCATTGGGTTGCTTTCCCTAACCATACATCCATTGGATGTATGTTGAGACAAGCATTAGTCTTTGGAAAGCCAAGAACGTTTCATAGAGAAGTAACAAATGATATGTGGAAATCATTGCCTTCCCTTTGAAAAGTTTTAGTAGTGGTCCCCTGAATCCTAGTCATTAGGGTGTGCATCTATAATAGATTCTTCTTTCATTAAGGATTATCTTGATAATCTGCTCTCACTCTTCTTTCATTCTTGACATTGGCACACTCACCCTAGACAATTCTAGAGCTTTACAAAGCCATTGAAACCAACACATATTTATGAGCACTTTTAAGAATCAAAAGGGGTAACGACCATACATTTGATATTAAAAGAAAAAACCTAACATGGTACCCTTCTATCTTGCCTTTTTCATTGTTGTCCTCTTGTTCAAAGTGTTTGTAATGTGTTTATCCCATTAGGTTGTACCTGTTCATCTAGTATTCATGTATGGCATACCAATAGCATGACTTCAAGCAAGGTGATAGAGGGTTAACCTATACTAAAAGGACGTACTCGTTCTAGGAAATTATCTCTATCCCCCACTTTTCGTGGATGTTGAATGTAAAAATTGAAGATTTAAACTCTAGACATTGTCTTTTTGCCCAATGTATGTTTTTCCTACATTATACGCATCTATAAATATTAATAAATATTATTACACTGTGATCTTCATTTCTCATTGACCATTTTCGGAAATTACTTTTTGTCAAGCAACTCCACTTTATTTTCCTTACGATCGAGTAGCATGGTCCATACTTTTATGCATTATTTTACCCACTACCTTTTTTATTTTTATCTTTTTTGTCATTATCATGTGACCAGATTGAAGTTGCCCATAAATACAGGTCTGATTATGCACTTTCAAAGTTGAGTGAACGAGGTTTAATGCACGGAGAAAATTAGGTTTAATGCAAAGCATATTAGGGTTTCATTCAGAGCAAATGAGGGTTATTTAGAGAAGGTGGTTTTGTATTTGTGATGAAAATATGAATGCAAATTACCCATTTAAGTTTTAGGGAGTTGCAACATCTTTGCGGGTTATTTTGCAACATCTCAGATGTTTAGAGTGTAAGAATTTGTATTGGTGGTGAGCAGGTGGATGCAAATCACCCAAATTGAGTTTTGGTTTCAGGGAGTTGTGGGGATTTGCATTGCAAAACTTAAGCTTGCTAACTTTCCTATAAGGAGCACCCATATATAACTACATCACACATACAAATATAATGACTATTCCCTTATAGAGGTGATATTTGAGACTCGATGTTGTGGTGAAGGATGTCATAAGAAAATAAAGGAAGTTTGAGTTGTGAGGAATTCAATGCAAATGCACAAACCCTTCATTGGGAATTTCTATCAGGGATTGAAGATGGTGTCCAAGGACTCATTGAAGCACTTATATGCAATCTATAGGTTTATAACAAGAAGGATTTGGACAAAGCAACAACATTGAAAAAGACCTTCATTTTCTTGTTCTTGCTTGAAAACAAATGTTACCATTAGCAGTGGGCATAAAAAATGTTTGATATTATAGGTATAAATCTTGAAGGGAATGTTTTTGCTAAAAAACAAATCTACTATGAAGTGAAAGACATATTTAGCTCTCATTGTAAACTCGTTTGTGTTGCAAAGTGAGTTTTATTTTTTTGTGTTTAAACAATGAAAATAAGACAAAACAATTGCACTAGTGAGATCTACCATTCAACAATGTAAATTGATGGTGTGAAAAAGGGTTCTCACTCACTCTGGTTTTACCTTTGGGTTCCTTTCACATTTCTTTACTTTAAGCTTACTTAGGACTTAATCGTGTGCACATACATTTAATTATAATTAGATGTTTAATGATGTGCATGTGTTTAGTGTACAACTAGTCACTTCATTATGAGTGGACCAGATTCTACTATGGAGTGTCTACCACTTTGTCCTCCACTTTGGTGTGTGCAACTAGTGTTGACATATTCACTATAGATTGTTTATCCCACTCTTTCTTTCTTATATATTGTGCACTCTAGTGGTGCATTTGTAATATGGAATGTAGAGTTAATATATTGCATTTATGCAACTCCTTTGATTCCATTTAAATCAATTCATCTCTTGCATTTGTCTTGCACATTCTTTTTGCATCTTTGATAAGAATATAGTTTATTCTTATCAAGATATGATCTTGTGAGGAAGAGTGCTTCCATTAGGCCTTAGAATTCTGTTAGACTATCTTAGTCAAATGTTATATGGTAATAGATCCACTATTCTCTTGTCTTAGTAAGTATGCTCTTCTATTGCATCCTCTTTGGATGGCCATAAGAATTAGAAAGGTGTGTAAGAAATTCTAATTTTTTGGAGGGTTTATTATTTGTGTGTTTTTAATTATAGGCATATTTTTAGAGCTTCATAGAGCAAATATGAGTTCTCCATTGCATCTAAGGTGTCTGATAAAGTTGGATATACCTCTTATTTTGTCCCAATTGGACATTTGAACCTAGAACTGTCATTTACATATGCAAATTTAAGTTTTTTTATAAAAAAAAATATATCTGTTCTTTTTTACATAGATCTCTAACTATAAATCATGTTAAACAATTTCTAGATTTTATGTGCCTTGTTTTCAGCTTTTCAGAACAACTTAAAATTCTAAATTTCATTTACTAACATAAAAGTTACCGCAGTTTTAATAACTGCTATTCAAAAAAATGATTTTTTAAAGTTAAAAAAAAAAATTGTGGAGTTTTTAATTATTTATTTTTCACCTAAAAAAAATATAAAAGTAAAAATAATGTGAGTTTTTAATTATTTTTTCTCACATATTATAATAACAACAACAAATAAAATTGAGTTTTTTATATGAATTTTTCTTATGACAAAAATAAAATTGCACTATGTTTTTTTGAGAACTTTTTCTCATGCCAAAAAGAAAATTAAATTAGTGGCCACCTCATTCGGTCCCTTGTGGCAGCGAGTATTGCTACCTTCTGTGATATATTATTTTGTTGACGATCCCTGATGGGTGAGGTTTGCTCTGACAGGTGGTCAAACCTTCTCATGGATTTTTTTTACATATCATTGTTTTGTTTAGTCTGCATATCCAGTTGACATTATCATGACTTTCATATGCTCACATTTTGTCGGATTATCTTTTGTTCAACGCACTTCTGCAGAGTTCATGTCTCCTTAAGACCCCCTTCTTAGCACCTTGCATTCTTCAGTGGAGAGATCTCAAGGCCCTTTTCTTAGCACTTTGAGCTTTTTCATAATTTTTCTCATGACAAAAATAATTATTCCTCTATTGTAAGTATGTATATTATTAGGCACTTGTATGTCGAAACCCATCTGAGAACCATTTCATGTCTCATTGGCATATCTTTCAACTATATTTTTTTTTAATTTTATCTTTGGCATCTATCACACCTGCTTCTAGATTCAGACAGTTTTGGAGCGACTGGAGTATCTGCAAGATGATGTTCGAGTAGCGGTTGCGTCCACTCACATATCTCTTGGATTTGTGTACTTCTTGCCATTTTTTGGTTTCTGATTAGGTTTGTAGGACAATTTCTCTGACCAACTTGGATTCATTATGCCTTGAAGACCATCACAACTTAGTGACTTTGTTTAGTGACACTATCTTTGTATTCACTTATCACCATTTTCGCCAGCTACATCAATAGAGATATGCATTGCCAACTTTTCTCAATTCAACATTGAGGGGGTATTCAGACAATGCTTTCTTGGATTCATTTCACTACCCATTACTTTGACACCCAATGTTTACTTTGAGTGATCCACGTATTCAACACCATTTTCTATATCACTTGGCGATTGCAGTGACTCAACATCCATGTATTCCGGTAAGATGGATTGACATCCATAGAGACACTTAGATTCAACACTGCTTCAAGAAGGGTTTATGACCTTCTTCCTTTATCTTCTCACAGGGGGATTTTTTTCCTATGGATTTTCTCCTTTCTTGTGCTTGAGGGGATCATTTTGTACATGGGTGCCTCATTAGGCCTTGTTACCGGGGCCCATTATTTTTTCTATATTTTTAGTGTGCTTTCTTCTTAAATTGCACTTGGGGGGGTGAGGCGGGCGGGGCGGCGGACGGGGGAGTGTTGGTGTGAAAAGGGTTCTCACCCAAATTGGATTTACCTTTGAGTTCCTGTGACACTTCTTCACTTTAAATTTATTTAGGATTTAATAGTGTGCACATATGTTTAGTGCATAATTAGATGGATAATTATGTGCACGTGTTTAGTGCACAATGTAGGCACTCCATTATGATTGGACCACACCCCATTATGAGTTATCTACCACTTTGTCCCCCACTTTGGTGTGTGCACGTAGTGTTGACATGCCTACTATGGGTTGTCTACCGTACTCTCTCTTTTCTATATATTGTACACTCTAGTAGTGCATTTGTAATATGAAACAATGTAATGTAAAATGTATAATGTGGAGTAATGTGGAACCATTGATTCTAGTTGAATCAATCCATTCCATTAAATTTGTGTTGCATGATTTTTACATTCCTTAATAGAAAATAATTTATTCTTCAAGTTTATTCTTTAATATAAGAGTGCTTCTATTAGGCTTTCAAATTTTGTTAGACTACCTTAGTTAAATATTACATGGTATTAGAACAATGCTTCCTTGGCTTCATTTCACTGCTTATTATCTCAGCATTAATTTGCCGTCATCTTCCACAAATGATTCATCTCCTTCTACCTCTTCACATTCAAAGAAAGGGAAATGAAAAGCACTTGTCGCAACATGCAAGTCTTCTCAACAATGGATACTTGACTCTGGGGCCACACATCATATAGGTTTTAATCAGGGATAATTTTATTCATTGCAACCTTGTTCATTGACTCACATTCTCACAGGAGATGATACATCAGTGGACGTTGTTGGAAAATGATCAGTTTCAATGTATGAAGGCACATTTTTGGATGTTTTATGTGTTCTAAATTTATGTGTCAACCTTCTTTCAGTGTATCAAATCACTCATCTTGGGAATGATAAGAAAGTTGAGTTTTTCTCCGATTTAGTAGAAACTAGGGATATTGAGAATGATGTCTTAGTTGCAGTGAGAAAATCCAATCATGAGTTTTGGCTATATGCATTCTCCTATTTTGTGCTCCATTCCCTTTCTAATGCTTTACTCATACATATTCAATGAGTAAACTATGTCATAAACGGTTTGACCATCTCAACTACTGTTACCTTCAACAGCTCAACTCAAAGGATATGGTAACAAGACTCTGATTTTCCAATGGTGTATGTTCACATTGTACAATTGAAAAGCATTCTGAGGATAAGTTCAACAAAGGGTCATCTTAGAGGGATTCATAAGTCCTTGAATTGGTTCATAATGATCTTATGGGTCCATTCCCCACTTTGTCTTTGAACGAAACTTGTTATGTGCTCACTTTCATTGATGACTGTTCATAGTTCACTTGGGTCTACTTCCTTCATCATAAGAGTAAAGTCTTCAACTGGTTTTAAGACTTCAAGTCTCATGTTGAGAAACAATTTGGGAAACTTGTCAAAATTCTTCACATAGATAATGGTCGATAATATGTGAATAATCATCTTGAGAAATTCTGCATACTTGAATGATCAACCTTCAACATTCTATTGTCTACACACTCCAACAAAATGATGTTGCTGAAGGGAAGAATATGACCTTGAAAGAGATGGAAAATTGTATGTTCCATGCTAGCTTTCATGGTCTAGAATTTTGGGTTGAAGCTATCAACTCTCCTACTCACATTCAAAGTTGCATTCCTTATAAGGCCTTGAAAGGCATGACTCATTTTGAAGATTGGTGTGGTTGGAAACCCTATTATATGGTATTTTAGATTCTTTGGCTCCCCTGCATTGGCATGCATTCCTTTAGAGAAGTGTAAGGATTTACAACCATAGAGTCGACCCTGCCTCTTTGTTGGATATCTTGATGGTGTCAAGGGATATCTACTCATTGACCCATGAACATGAGATTTTCATTGTGAGGAGTGTTAAGTTTGAGGAAACATTTTCTCCCTTGGTCTTTCATACTTTACATCTTTCATCCCCAATGGACTCAGATGACAATGACTTAGAGGATTCATCTTCACCTTTGCCTTCGTTAGGGTCATCTTCAACGACTATAGAATCTACTTCCTCAACCCCACTTCATCATCACCTCGATGGGTTCAACAGTCTCTTCAGTCAGTAGGCCCCTTTGTCAGGGATCTTTAAGATACTCAAAGGACTCAGTCACAACATTACCATATTCCACTCGTATACATTGCATTTGCTTCTAATCCACAATATTTTTGTGAAGTATCTGGTCATATTGAGTGGAACTCAACAATGGAGGAAGAGTATAGTTCTTTGATGAGGAACAACACTTAGGATTTAGTACCCTTTCCCAAGAGAAGGAAAATGGTTTGTTATAAGTGAAATTACCGAACCAAATATGCAGTGGATGGAACTATTGATAAGTTCAAAGCACGACTTGTTTCCAAGGGGTTCTCCCAATTTCTCGGTGTTGACTACACTGAGACCTTTGCTCCTATTGCTAAGATAAATTTTATTTGCTTGACTCTTTCTATTGCTACAACTTATGTTTGGGTTGTACATCAGATGAATGTGAAGAGTGCATTTCTTCATGGTGATATTTAGGAATAAATATACATGGAGTAACCACAAGGGTTAATTGAAGACTCGTCTTTGATTTGTCACTTTCATAAGTCTCTCTATGGCCTCAAACAAGCCCCTTGAGCTTGGTATGCTAAGATGGACTCCTTTATTCTTTCAACCAGATTTTCACGTTGTCACTCAAATCCCAATGTCTACATTTTGTGATAGAATGACTCCCATTTACTTTTGGTCCTATATGTTGATGACTTAATTCTTACTGGGAATTCTTCGTTCATCATCAACAGAGTCAAATCTGCTTTGCATGATCACTTTGCTATGACTGAATTGAGCCTTTTGTACTACCTTTTTGGGATTGATATCACTCAGTCTTCTTCTGGGATGACTCTTGCTCAGTCCAAGTATGCTTTTGATTTTTTAGCTCGATTCAACATGGATGATTATAAGACTACACTGAGTCCCTTTCTATTAGGAGTGAATCTTGAGGCAAAGTGTTCAACTTTACTGTTGATGCCAGTTTATATCACCAACTTGTTGGAAGTCTCATCTATTTGACACAGACTCGCGTTGACATTTATTTTGCAATTGGCATGGTCTCACGCTTTATGTAAGAGCCACATGAACTTCATTAAAAAGTGACCAAATGCATCTTGCTTTACATCCAACACACTCGTCGACATGGGATACACTATGCAACAAGGATTAGTCTAGACTTAGTTGGATATATATATTCATATTGGGTTAGCGATTTTGAGGATCATAAATCCACATCTAGTTATAGATTTCACCTTGGTTTAGGCCCCATTAGTTGATAGAGTAAGAAACAACATGCTATTACTCTCTCTTCGATTGAAGCTGAGTATCAGGGGCATGTTAATGTCACAACTGAGGCTATTTGGATTCATAATATTTTAACTGAGTTCAACGTCACTATTTCACAACCATCTATCATCCTTTGTGACAATCTAAGTACCATTCATATCTCAAAGAACCCAGTTCATCATCAGAGGACCAAACATATAGAGATCCACATGTATTACATCAAGGAACTAATTCAAGAATAGGCCATTGATCTATGCTATTGTCCTGCAATAGAGTAGGTTGTTGACATATTCACCAAATCTTTCACTGAGAGTAAGTTCCATCACTTGAGAACTCTCTTAGGGGTACAAGACACTACTTCAAGGGGATCACTTGACCTTATCTCATTATCCTCTCATAGGGGGGATTTTTTTCTTACAGGTTTTCTCCTTCTCTCCTATGTTTGAGGGGATCATTTTGTACATGCATACCTCATTAGGCCTTATTATTGGGACCTATTATTTTTCACATATTTTTAATTTGCCTTCCTCCTAAATTGCACTTAAGGGGGGTGTTGGTGTGAAAAACATTCTCAACCAATATGGTTTTACCTTTGGGTTCCTTTCACACTTTTTCATATTTAGCTTACTTAGAACTTAATTGTGTGCACATATGTTTAGTGCATAATTAGATGGTTAATCATGTGCACAGGTGTTTAGTGCACAATCTAGTCACTCCACTATGGGTGGATGACACTCCACTATGGGATGTCTAACACTTTGTCCCCTACTTTAGTGTGTGCACATAGTGTTGACATACCCACTATAGGTTGTCTATTCCACTTTCTCTTTCCTATATATTGTGCACTCTAGTAGTGCATTTGTAATATACAGTGTGAATTGTAGAATTAATATATTGCATTTATGCAACTTATTTGATTCCAGTTGAATCAATTCATCTCTTGCATTTGTCTTGCACATTCTTTATGCATCCTTGATGAGAATACAATTTATTCTTATCAAGATATGATCTAGTGAGGAAGAGTGCTTCCATTAGGCCTTAAAATTCCGTTAGGCTAGCTTAGCCAAATATTACATAAATAGTAAGTTTATATCTATCATAGTGGATAAATGCAATAAACATGCAAAATTAAAATGTTGAATTCACAATGGAACTTGAAAGAGAAGCAAATGTAAAAGAACAATCATCCATGATATGAAAATTTGATTTGTGAATGTAGATCTAGATTGTGCAAGTATGTAGTTGACCGTGTGCCAAATTTGAAGTTTTGATTCCACATAAACATGCACGATCGTCATGTTTTTTGTACTCAGGACATGATCAACAATGACCATATTTAATCACTGTTCATGTTCTCTTGTGTCAATTTTTTACTGCATAACTTTCTGTATTATATAATTGTATGTTTCACTTCACAACTGGATGTCATCCCTCTCTATACTTTTTCTTTTCAAAATTTATGGACAAATTTGTTTGATTTTGCTCTTTAATGCTCTCAACCTATATTTTGACAATCAAAATATAGTGCAAAAGGAAAAATAAAAAATTAGTTGGGTCAGTAAATCATAAAGGTGTTACAACTACGTATCCTACATCCTAGAATTAGACCCTTCGTAGTTCATGTACACTATGAATGAATAAACTGAGTAAGGTCTTCAACCTTCTCCTCCTTAAATGTGAGATGCAACTACATGTGCATTCACCCAAGCCTCCATTTGGTACAAGATGTGATGCAAGTCTTTAAGTAGTGATAAATCAATGTAGAGAGTGTCTAGACTTGAAAATGAATGACTAGTAATGGATTGGAAACTTGTATGGAGTCTCTTATGGGAACCTTGTGGATGCCTCATTATTTATAAAATGCTTATAGATTATTTGCATATGTAGACTACTCATATTTTGAATTAAATACTTATTGATGTACAAAATATGACAAAGAGAAAGGAAAACAACTAACAAAAAAATCAAAACATTAAAAGGATGTGACCACTTGCAAAAAGGACCAAAAAATCAAAGAGGACATAATATTCGGGCCCACCATTCCTATCCTGGAAAAAGGAACAGATACAAATAGAGAGAGGAGAGAGAAAACAATCCCATGGACAAAAAATGAACATGGCATAACGATAAACATAATAAAATAGGGTCATGAGATTGCACGAAAGAGAGATTAAAACACACAAATAAGTGATCATAAGCCTCTAATTTAAGGTGATGACATATGCAAAAAATAATACTAAAAACATTATAATAACAAGGCTTGTATTGAAATTAGGTGTCTTTATAATTACCCTAATTTGATGTGCATATGTGAGTGATGAATGCATACATCATAGTAAAATGATACATAATTTAAACGTGTACTTAGGGTTACCAAAGGAAGAGGATGTAGCTTTTATCATGTGTCCACCCATACCTTTGTCATTTCGTAACTTTTTGTATACTAGTCAACAATGACCACTTGACAACAAGTAATCAATGTTGTACACGCTCATTGAAATAATTTGAAATTTAAAATGATCATAAGAATGAATGCGCCCACTCTATATGCAAAAAAAATGTTGTCGTAACTTGAAAAATAATGCCCACTGTTTTGATTATTTTGATTGACTTTTTTTTTGACAAGTGCTAGACATACACACCACTTCTCTGGGAGTTTTGTGAACCCACCCCTACTTTTCTATCAAGGAAGAAGATATTTTTTCAAGTAGAGCTTCAATGGCGTCTGAAAAATGTCCTAAAAAATATTTGTTCAAATTTTGTTTAATATCCTACACTCAATAGTGACTGTAAGATGCTTTGATATGCCTCCCCTTTGAGGTGAGAGATTTAATAACTTGTGCATACAATCATTCATCTCAAAAGAATAGAGTCACAAGCATTATGTGTAATAAGATTGGATATAACAAATTCCATTTTTAAAACTGCATAATACACATGTAACTATCATAAAATATTATATGCAAAGCCCCATAGTATGGTAAATATAGGCAACTAGTCATGCTCCAAGTGTTGTGTCACATAGGAAAAATAACTTTATATAAAATAAAAATGTAGAATATACTACTTTAGTGAGTATCAATATCATGTCACAAATGAAATATAACATCATGTAAATTACAATGCATATTACACTTCTCTAGTAAGTATCAATATATAGAAAAGTATCTTCATGTAAGGCTTAATAGGTGGGTTACATCCACCAATGAGGATGATGGTGGTGAGGTGGTGCACATGCTGCATGATAGACATAGTGGGAGAGACAAATCAATGTCCATGTGAGAATCATGTGATATAGATAATTGTCTAGTAATGTCCATAGGTGAATGCATCCTCCAAAGAGGATAATAACATGCAAGACAATGACATGCCTCGATGTAGCCACGTGGACAGGTACAAAGTTATGCACCCCAAATGTAAATAAATTACAAAGGTAATAAGATATATCATTTGTAAATACAAGGCATGCATCTACGCATATGTAAGATAATATCATATATGTATGAAGAAATTTTGTAAGCATTCTAGACACAAGGGGTGTGATAGGATCTATCTATAGGATATATGTCAATATAAGGATCATGAAGAATAGATGTGGGTATCATGCCCCCATAAAAAAATATAAGTATAGATGTGATCAATGAAACTCATAGGAGAGGTGAGTATAATGATGGTGATGATGTCCTTGTCTATGCACAATATATCAATTAAATAACTCTTAGGGAACACATATGTAAATTACCCTGTTGGCAATGTATACATCATGTACACCAATGTGTAAAATATAATCATGTGTACAGGAAGTATGACAATCATAATGTGCCAATTGCACTACTACATTTTGTGGGAATGATACCATGATTTGGGTCATTAATATCTATGTTTTTTAGGCACAAAAAAATGGCCCAACCATGACACTAATCTCAATGAAAATATGACACTATTTGCATTGAAGTGGCATCGCCAAATTGTTTATTGGGACCCAAGACATGTTTTTTTTCACTTTAACTTTATATAAATCCCCATTTTCAATATTGTAACTTATTTCCAAAAGGAGGAGAAGAGAAATAGGTGAAAGAGAAGGGAGGAGGATCAATGTGTCATTCTTGGCTAATAAGAATTAAGTTTATTTGTTTGTTTATTGTTTAGTAGTTAAACATTTATAAATTGTAAGTAAATCGTTAATATTTTCATTTTTTAAATATTCGTTAATAATATTGTTTTTTTTTAATATTCATTAATAATAATAGTAGCAAGTTAAAATTAATCTATTAATTAATTAAAATATTAACCTACTTAGGTAATTTATAATATTGATAGTTCATTTTCTCCCTTGTTACTCTTAAAAATATATTTTAATGACCAATTTTAATTTTTACATATGTCTTGTTTTAGATATTTTAATCTTAGATAAATCAACTTCTTATTACTTCTTATTCTTCACTAGTATTATATATTACAATGGATTTTGAGCATAGTTATATTATGCATGATGATAAGGGCAATAACAAATGCATTGAAGAAGAGGTCCAAAATAGTTATACTAGAAGAAGTAGCCAAATGTCATAAATTTTGAATACATTGCTTACAAATAAGAGGAGGGATAAGATTAAAAGTTTCAAGCAAGAGTACGAAGGTGATTAGGAATTTCCTGATAGGCTATTGAGCATATATAAGTTTGATTTCCCTAATTGGCAAGATTATGGGGCACAACCAATTTATAAGCACTATTATTCCCTTATCAAGTATTTACATTTTGGAGGTGAAGTTATATAACACCCCTGTCAATAAATATCACAAATGCAAGCCTTGGCCTCTTCACTTTGATTGCAATCAATGTTTGGTCTACTACTCCACTTAATGAGGTGTCCCAATATTGCATTTTTATGACCCAATGCACAACTTTCTAGATTATAAAATATTGGCTAGGTTCAAACTTAACATGTCTAAATATGGTATGTGTTCAAATGCAACAACCATATAAGAGAGTGTTTTAACCCATAAAATCCCTATATAATGCACAATTGTATGTACATTGATGGCCGTTCTAATCCATTTAATAATATTGTGGGTTTCATTCATAGTACACATGGCTGAAAATGTTTAACTTTTCCCACTTGTTCAATACATGGAGTGTGCTAATAACAAAGAGGATGATATTCCAAATTTTTTGTCTCATTATGACATGGTGGAAACAACTGTCAATAAAAATGTCAATGAAGAACTTCTGATTGATTATCTGCTCAAAGGGAGAAATCCAACCTTTTCAAGGAAAAACAAAATGTACATGACATTGATTAGTAATGATGTATTTTGTAAAAAATATATTTAATTATCTGTAGTAGATGATTTCGATGTATTTTGTACACTAATACTTCTCTAATTTTTTTTAAAAAATACATTAAGTTATTATGGAATTTTAATTTTATAATGTATGGAAATTGAAATTAAATTTACTTAATATTTAAAATGGAATTCATTTCACAACATAATATTTTTTTGTAAAATGGATAAATAAGATGAAATTTATTAAAAAATTGAAGAGATGTTTTCTTTATGACACATCATCTCTTCTTCTTCATGATGATGATGATGCCATCCAAATTATAATTTTACCACTTAGCACACCATCACCTCCACTATCACTGTTTTACTCAAATTTTCTCCTCATTTCTTAATTTGAAAGTAAGTAGTAAAACTAAAAGAGAGGTGTGTGTATGGGTACCTAGTAGAAAGTGCGCATGTTGAATCCAGACGAAGTGGGCACTCTTATTTGGTTAGGAAAGAATATCTGCAGATAAAAAAGTACTAAAAGACACTTGTTGATTAAACAATAAGATGGAGGGATTGCCTAGCATATGCTAGATCCAAGAAAGCAACAACTTGCTAGGATCGTTGTCAATCCCCTTTCTAATAAAAGGTTTGATACAAATAAAAGAAATGAAACTTGCATATAATGACATAAAGGTAAATGTTATTTAATACAAGAAAGGTAAAATGCTTGTTCAAAAAAAACAACTAAATATAACAAAAAGTCGGTCAATGTTTATGCTAAGGTAGTTAGGGGTTTGATTGTGTTTTTAGCAAGGTAATAGGGACACATCAAATAGGATTCGATTGAGGTTTGGTTGAGGGTTTGGTTGCAGATAGGGTAATTGATCGGACAAATATTTGGGTAAGGGATTTAGGTCAATAGAGGTTTGATACGGGTCTAGAGGGTATGAAACAGAATGCAAATAGAAGAATCTGATCAAGGTATTTAAACCTTATAAAATAAATAAGGAAAACTGAAAACAGAGAGAATAATACCTGTTATCAAGAGCAATAGAGAAAGGGGGAGAGAAAACCTAGAGGAAATTCATTAGCATAACAATATTCCAGCCTCTGAGAATGATTTTGTGCAGCATTTTGGTAAGGGTGGATACCTGCAAAAAGACTTTGGCAACATGTACTTATAGATTTTCATATCAGTTCTCCTTTTTGTAGCTCTCATTTTATGGGAAGAAGTTACCGATTGTAAAAGGAAGAAGTTGCTAAATGGAGTGGAGGAAAAGTTACTAACCTAAATTCTTTAAATTAATTTTGATTCACATAAATAAATTGCTAAATTATGTGATGATTATCTTGTTCACAGCTGGAAGTCATTTTAAAACAAGTCGGGAAACCTGACTGACACTGGTTAGGCTAATCGGAGCCGGTTAGGCTAATCGACATTGGTCGAGGTCTAAGAAGAAAATATGTGAAAAGTGATTAAAAGGAAGTGGGCTAAAAAGGTTAAGTTAGTAAGCTAAAAATTGGGCTCGATTAACTAGGTGGTTAACTAGATCCAAATTAACATATTATTTTTAATATTTTTTTCAAATTAATAGACAATTTTTTAATTTAAAAAAATGATGTACAACTTAAGCCACAAAAACATTGAAATTAATTATAAAAAGGACGAGGGCCCAATGGCCCACCCAACATTATTATTTTGGTATTTTTTGGATAGAGCGATAGAAAAATAATAGTGCGACAAAAAGATTGAAAGGAGGTAAAAAAAGGAAAAGAGGGCCCATTTAACAAAAAAATGTGTAGATTTTTTAGAAGAAACACTTTATCTAGACGAAAAAAGAGAAGGTCAATTTCAGAAGAAGATGGATTTGAGTTTTCAAGAACAAAGTTGTGGAGATAATAGTTACATATATTTGAGTACACCAACATCATTTAGGATGAAGAAGAGGAGGATTATGTGGAATCCTCCATAAATCAAAGGAAAGAGGTATGTAGTACATTGTAATTAATTTATATGTGTATTTATTTTAATTTTGGAAAAAATTATAGATTAAAACATATAGAAGAAAAAAATTAGTAAAAAAATAAGACAAAAACTCTAGCAATACCTTAACAAAAAACCTAAAAAAATAAGCCTAGAAAAATACGTAGCAAAAAAACCTTTAAAAACCCATAAAAAAACCTACCAAAATCCCTACCAAAAAAAACACAGGAAAAATCCTTAAGAAAAACCCTAGATGAAACACTAACAAAAAATCATAACAAAAAATCATAGACAAAAATCATAAGAAAAAGCCTAGTGAAATCCTAACAAAAATTTGTTAGGACTCCTTTGTCCTAACTCTTCTTTATACTCTTTCTTTAAAATTATTGTATTTAATAAAATCTACAGAGGTATATGCTTTGCAAGTCATCTTTTAAGGTTATTATAATAATCTCACATGCATGGAAAGTAGTAGTTGACTAGGATACAATTAATACATATAAGTGCCCATACTAATGAAAAGGTATCCACAAAATATATTGTATTAAGCTTGGTCATATGAGGTTGTCCCTTAAAAGAGGTCAATGATATTAAAATGCAATTATGATACTTTTTTAATGTATTATATATATTTTTTTCATTCATTTCTAGTATTACTTATGATATTTGCATTATTGTTTTAATTTATTGTAGGAATAATCATAACATTTAGTATCATAGCTCTTTTCACGATCATTTTTTCATAATAATTTCAATAATTTAAGATTATCTACTTCTATACATCGTATGTTCTCGCCTCACCCAATCGGGATCTCAAGGATCATAAAGTGGCAACAGGGTAGTGCCACTTAAGATTTTTGCCATTTTTTTTAGGTTATAAATTGTATTCCAATAGTTTTAAAAGCAATTTAATTTTTTTATTTTGGGTTAAGTGTTTATTAGTTTCCCTTAATTATATGGAGTGCTGGATTATTCCCTAATACATAAGATATTCAATAATATTGTATATAGAATTGTGCTTTCATGTACTTTCAAATATATAAGAAGACTCTCTAGTTGTTTTTGTAGCCTAGTAGTAGGAAGCCTTCAACCATTTATTTCTATGATGCAGTGGTAAGTGGTTAGCTCCAAGAAGTTACTTGCACCATACCTTGGAGACATGATAGTAGGCTACAAAACAAATATCCACCATAGCTAGAGATCTTAAATATTAAGTTGACACTATTTCACAAAGGATATTAGTATGTTTGTAAGATCACAAACCAAACACACTATGTAATAACCTTGCTTAAAACACTGACATTCTTACAGCCACAAATGTGAATATTTTTTGGAAACACAGTAATATCCAATAGTTACAAAAAGATTAGCATTTTTTTCATTGACATAAACATAATAACTATAGTAGACAAAAGGGTTAGAATATTTTAAAATAAATACAGTAACTTGGTGTAGTAACCAACTGATAAAAAAGCCCCTAAAAAAATTATCCCATAAGGAGACTACACTATCGTGATTTTCTTATCGGGATGATCATTTTAATGGATATTTCAAAATTTCATTTATTTTCATACACATCTATTTCAATTTTCCTTTTTTTCATACACATCTATTTCACTAATAATCCTGAAAACACTTCTTTTACCCTTGTAAAAATTGTATCATTGCGATTGTCTCATCAAGATGATCATTTTAAAATATAATTTTAGTAATCTTTTTCTAGCACCCTTAGAGCCCTCTAGTCAATGGTTTCACCCTTGTGGAAAACCATTCCCTAGTCTAGAACATTGAGGAACTTCAAACTAAATTTCAATCTCAGATCGATTTCGAACTCATTACATTAAACGAGCAAATACATGAAATTAATGCACATAATATCATGCTCTCCAACAAAATCAATGATGACATGCATTTTGATTGTGGGTTTTTAATCTCAAACCACACCATGTAGCCTTAAATTGGACTTTCTCAAATTTGATGGTACAAAATTGACCAATTGTATCTACCAACCTGAATGATATTTCAATTGGCATAATACATTAGGGATAGACAAGACACTCATCACATAATTTCACTTAGAGAAGGAAGCTATCCAATGGTATCAAAACTATCATACAAATGTTAAGCATGAGATATACTGAGAGGGGGGGTGAATCAGTATATCATATATCTTATTAATCTTTTCCTTAACCAAATTCCACTTAATCAAACATTCAAGATATGCAATAAAACTCAAACAATAAACACCACACAAGATAGAGAGAGACACTATATATAACGTGGAAACCCAATGTGGGAAAAACCGCAGAGAACAATCTCAAGTATATGAAAGAGCACCAACCCAAACAATATTCGCAAGCCAAGCTTGCAGGAGCACTAACCCCTTTGCTGAGCACCAACCCAACAACTATTCATGATCACCAACCCATAGGAGCACCACACCCCTTTGCCGAGCACCAACCCAACTACTATTCGTGAGCACCAACCCACAAGAGCACCAACCCAGCAACAATTCGTGAGCACCAACCCACAGGAGCACCAACTCCTTTGCCGAGCACTAACCCAGAAACAATTCGTGAGCACCAACCCACACACCTATCTCTCAATGTTTCTATCTCAACAAATGATAGATCAATGCAACATCTCTTTCCTCTCTCACCTTTGCTCTTCTAAGCTAGATATAACAAATACAAATCATATTCAACTCTCACAATTGCTCTTTTAAGCTAGATATTACAATATCAAATCAACCTCTATCTCTCATATTACAAATGGATTCTCAAGCCTTTATTTATAGATTTCCAAATGACCTTTGGCCTTCCCCCTTTGTGACCCTTCAATCCTCATAAAAAATGGCGCCAAAATTGTATGACCCTTCATATTCAAGCCTTTGAAAAGTCATGTGGTGACCCTTCATGATCAAGAACGTCATTTCCTCTTTTGTCCTCATCTTGGTGACTTTTCGTATTCCTTAAAGTGTCCCTTCATGATAAATTGTGCCCTTCCTCTTTTGTCTTCACTTGGTGACTCTTGGAATTCCCCAAGATGACTCTTCATGGGAAAATGCGTCCCATCCTTCTTTTGTCTTTATCCCGTGGCTCTTTGACTTCTCCATGGGCCCTTCTTTTGTCTCATATGCAACCAAAAATATATTCATTAATATTAAATAAATATTAACTCATATTAGCCAAGATATATTTATTACAAACAACATTAAATGTAATGGGGCCTTTATCACCAATAATGCTAGACCTTTGACATCAATGACAATATTTCCAACAATCTCCCCCTTTGTCATTGAGGGCAACCTCAATCCTGAAACTGCCACATCCTATCATCTGCACATACTGTCACTTGAAAACATACAGTAACTCCCCCTTACTATAGCAACCTATACCTATTTCCTGTAATTATTTTTTGCACCTATACCTGTACCTGTACCTATTATTCTCCCTCTTTGACATCAATGACAAAGGGCCTACCTGGAGCTAACACTTAGCTCCCCCTCAATTGATGCTGAACATCAATGGTAGGAAGAAATAGAAATTACTTCTAACTCCTCTCGCCGATCTTTGAATGTATCCTTTGATCGTGCCTTTGAGAAGATATTTGACAAAACATATACATTGTTCCCTATCCTTTGAGCATATGCAATCAACTCATTTGAATCTTTTATTCTAATCTCACAACCTTCTTTATGAAACTTTAATGTGTATCCTTGATCACATATTTGACTAACACTCAACATATTATGCTTAAGACATTTTACATATAAAACATTCTTAGTCTTAGTTCTACCATAATCCAAACTTAAAGTAATTTTTCCAGCTATCTTGGTAGTGGTTTTATCTTCGAATCTCACTGTATCACCATTGATCTTCTTTAGAGTTGTGAACTTAATTTTATCACCTTTCATATGCCTCGAACATCCGCTATCAATTAACCATGGCTGATCTTTACCTCTTACATGTAGAGCTGTCTGAACCATCATAGAATCTTCAGGTTGTTTCTTCTGCCATGAACATGTCTGAGCCTTCTTCTTAATGAATGGAGATTTGAAACTCTGATCCTTCTTGACTGACTCGAACATGCTTCTACAATACCGAGCTATGTGTCCGAAGTTGTTGCACTTGTAGCATACTATGGTCTCTTCATCAAATCTTGATAGAGGAGCAAAAGAGTTGTGGCTTCTGCTTGACTCTCCTTGACTTTCCTCTCCTTATTTCTGAAATTGTTAGCTCTTTTTCTACATTCTAATTTTTTATGACCATATCCATTACAATAAAAACAATAGCCATAAAAATAAGACCTATCTGAATATCTCTGACCTGATTGTCTTTTGTAGCTTTGTTCTCTCCAGCCTTCTTTGTTTGAAATGTCCTCTATATTTTTTACTTCTCCCCTTTTTGTTTCCTCTTTTGTAAGAGCTTCAACATAGCTCTTTTTCTTTTCAAATCCGATCCCTATCTTATCTGAATTTTCTTTTTGACTTTCTAATATCTCATTCAACATGTTAGTGCTATCTTCAAATTTTGAATCACTGACTACTTTATCACTGACTGCTTTCTTAATGTCTTCTTTTAAAGAGGCAATTTCAATAACATACCTTTGACATTCTTTTCTTGCTATTTCCAACTATGCTGTGAAGTCTTCTTCATTATTCTTGGCTTCTTCAAAGTGTGCTTGTAGATCTTCAATCATTTCCTTTGACTCTTGTTCATTTTTTTTGATCTGGTGCTTTAATCTTCGATTCTTCTTCTAAACAACTTCTAACTCTTCTAATGCACAAATGAGCTCTCCTTCCATATTCACTTCAGCTTCCTCCTCTTCTTCTTCTTGTTCATCTTCATGTATGGCCATGAATAAAATCTCTTCTTTTTCTGAATCGCTAACTCCACTATCTTCGCCTGAGCTAGGATCCTTAGAATACAGGCTCTTTTTCTCGAATCCCTTCTTAGATTTGCCTTTGAAATTCTTCTTGTATGTAGGCTTTTATTCTTCATCATCATTAACCTTATCTGGGCATCTATCTAAAAATGGTCCAATCTTTCTACAATTAAAATATTTAAAAGGTAATTTTCCTTGATATTTACCCGTTCCTCTTTTCGGCTTTCGAATGAAAAGTGCTCCATTGTCATCTTCATCATCACTAGAACTATCACTTGATTCTTGAATCTTAGCTTTCTCTTTCTTTGATGTCTTGAAAGCCGCTTCTCTCTTAGAGGGTTTATCTTGTTCTGTCTGCATCTCATATGCCATGAGAATACCATGAAACTCATCCATCTTTAGCTTGGCTAAATTCTTCATCTCCTCGATTGTCAAAACCTTTGCATCATATCTCATTGGTAGAGATCTCAAAACCATTTGCACCACCGTTGACTCATCCAATGTTTCTCCAAGACCTTGAATCTGATTTATGATTTGATCAACTCGCAAAAGATAACTTGCTATATCTTCTTCTTCTTCTATCTTCAAACTTTCAAACTACCTTCTAAAAGTCTGCAGCTTAGCTTGCTGAACCTTTCCATCACCTTTGTAAATATTCTCAAGTTTTACCCAAGTTTCATGAGCAGATTTACATTGCATAACTTTAACAAATTTAGATTCACATAAACCACATAAAATAGCATTTAAAGCTTTAACATTACATTCACTTGCCTTCTTTTATGCTGGAGTAATTGTAAATGTCTGTGGCTCTTCATATTCCTCCACCACTGCTTTTCATATGTTGAATCCAAGGGCCATCAAATAAACCTTCATTTTCATGCTCCAAAAAGCATAATTTTTTCATCAAACAAAGGTGCCTTATTTGTAGAAAATCCTTTTGGTGACCCAGCAATCGTGCTTTCTCGATCTACCTTCAAGCTGTAAAACTTTTCAAAAAGGAACCTGCTCTGATAGTAATTGTTAAGCACGAGATATACTAAGAGGGGGGGGGTGAATTAGTATATCATATATCTTATTAATCTTTTCCTTAACCAAATTCCACTTCATCAAACATTCAAGATATGCAATAAAACTCAAACAATAAACACCACACAAGATAGCGAGAGACACCAGATATAACGTGCAAACCCAATGTAAGAAAAACCACGGAGAACAATCTCAAGTATATGAATGAGCACCAACCCAAACAATATTCACAATCCAAGCTTGTAGGAGCACCAACCCCTTTGCTGAGCACCAACCCAAAAACTATTTGTGAGCACCAACCCACAGGAGCACCACACCCCTTTGTCGAGCACCAACCCAGCTACTATTCGTGAGCACCAACCCACAGGAGCACCAACCCCTTTGCCGAGCACCAACCTAGGAACAATTCGTGAGCACCAACCCACAGGAGCACCAACCCCTTTGCCGAGCACCAACCCAGCAATAATTTGTGAGCACCAACCCACACACCTATCTCTCAATGTTGCTATCTCAACAAATGATAGATCAATACAACATCTATTTCCTCTCTCTCACCTTTGCTCTTCTAAGCTAGATATAACAAATACAAATAATATTCAACTCTCACAATTGCTCTTCGAAGCTAGATATTAAAATATCAAATCAACCTCTATCTCTCATATTACAAATGGCTTCTCAAGCCTTTATTTATAGCTTTCCAAATGACCTTTGGCCTTCCCCCTTTGTGACCCTTCAATCTTCATGGAAAATGGTGCCAAACTTGTATGACCCTTCATATTCAAGCCTTTAAAAAGTCATGTGGTGACCCTTCATGATCAAAAATGTCTTTCCCTCTTTTGTCCTCATCTTGGTGACTTTTTGTATTCCTTAAAGTGTCCCTTCATGAGAAATTGTGCCCTTCCTCTTTTGTCTTCACTTGGTGGCTCTTGGAATTTCCCAAGATGACTCTTCATGGGAAAATGCATCCCATCCTTCTTTTGTCTTTATCCTGTGGCTCTTTGACTTCTCCATGGGCCCTTCTTTTGTCTCATATGCAACCAAAAATATATTCATTAATATTAAATAAATATTAACTCATATTAGCCAAGATATATTTATTACAAATAACATTAAATGCAATGGGGCCTTTATCATCAATAATGCTAGACCTTTGACATCAATGACAATATTTCCAACAACAAAACCCACTTGGGATGAATTTGTCAGTATTTTGTTGGTTCACTTTGTTCCCAATACTGATGATAATTACACTGGAGCCTTGACCAAACTAAAACAAACCAAAATAATTTACAAGTATCAAGTCAAAATTAAAAAGTTAGCCAACCAAACCAAAGGGTTAAATGATGAATTTTTCAAGAGTTATTTTATCATTAAGCTCAAATATACAATTCACACAGAGTTAAAACTGTTTAAAATGGAGAACATGATGGAAAAATTAGGATTAGCCAAGTTTGAGGAAGATAATATCACCTCCCAAATTTGATCTTCCAATTTTAGTTCTTTAAAGACATCTATAACACTATAGCTATCCACCAAACCTCCTCCGAAATTAACCCTCATTAAACATCTTATGCAGGTATAAATGCACACTCGTCATGAAAAAGGGTTATGTTAAAATTATAATGAAAAATTCATTAGAGGACACAAATACATAGAATAAAAGTGGTATTTTTTGGATGTTAATTCACCACCAGATTCTAAGGAATGGGAAGATGCTCAAGATTCCCACAATGAATAACTTGAAGTCAAAAAACCTATCACCATGGAGTTGCACCCAAAAATTTCAATGAATTCCTTGGTTGGGGTAACCACTCTTTAAAATATGAGAGTAAACTGGTATTTTAAGAAACACCCCCTCACTATTCTCATTGACTTCAATAACACACATAATTTCATTAATTCTTATCTAGCCAAGTTGATTTTTTCATGCACCCCTATTACACCTTTGAAGTGTAAAATAAAATGTCATAATTTTCATATTTATATGGGGGATATACCATAAAAATAGACATGTTTTCCTTGACCTTAGGCATACATGATGTGGTTCTTGGAGCACAATAGTTGTGCACTCTTAGCCATATCATGTGGGACTCTTAAAAACTTTGGATGCGATTCTATAAAAATGTCTAGTAGTACACACTAAAAGGCATCTTACTAGGATGTGTCAGTGTCATGAATTCCCACCACAATGAGAAACTCTTCAAGAAAGGCTCACATGGAATCATTTCTCAACTTTCCTTAATTTAGATCAACATATCTCCTTATTCCCATGAGCCTACTGACTTATAAAATGTTATATTCAAACATACATCAATATTAGAGAAAAAATTTTATTGCCACATCAACCAAAAGATGATTGTACTCATTTCCTTCCAACTAGTGTACACCTAACATTTGGCCATACCACTATCATCTTTCCTAGAAAGTCAAAATTGAGAAGACGGTTTAAAAACTTTTTCAGGCATGAGCCATTCATCCAAGACAAAGCCATATATGGACCTTGATAGCTATGCATTGATTTTAATCCTAGTGTTAGATGAACTTTATGGTGCCCACTTTTACTTTATGGTTTGGCTATCATTAGATCTGCCTTCGAGATGAAGAAATTACAAATGTAACTTTCCACACAAATGATGACCACTATGAATTCCTGGTCATGCCCTTTAGGTTTAAAAATTCCCCTTTCACTTTCCTAAGTTTGATGAATAGAATATTTCACCCCTTTTACAAAAATAATCTTGGTCTTCTTTAATTAAACCTTAATTTATAACAAAATTTGGTAAGAACATATCCAATACCATGACGTGACTTTAAAAATTATTATAGACCACCAAATATGTGCAAAAAGGTCTAAATGTTTATTTGGTTAGCAAGTGGTGGAGTACCTAGGCAACATTACTCAGTAGCTAGCATTCATGTTGACTCGACAAAAAATGAGGACATGAAAAATTGACCTAAACCTAGGAAACTCAAGAGCCTTTGTGTATTTCATGGCCTCACTAGGAACTATCAAAAATTTGGTAGAGATTATGGGAAAATTTCTACCCCATTGACCACCATGCTAAAAAAGGATTCATTTTTGTGGTCCACTACATCTGAATAAGCTTTTGGGCTACTCAAGCAAATTATGTGTACTAAACCTATTTTTGTCCATGTTAAATTTATGGAAGACATTTTTTATTGATAGTGACACATGTGGAATCGATATTGGAGTTGTAATCATACAAGAGATAAGTTCCATTACCTTCACCAACAAAGCCCTCTACAAGAACAATTTGGGGCAATCAACATATAAAAAGGAAATGATGGTCATCTTCCATGTTGTTAGTAAGTGGTAAACATACATGATGGGTCAACATTTTGGTATCAAAAATGATCATCAAAGCCTCATATACTTATTATAACAATGAGTCTCTTCTCTGCTTCAAAAAAGTGAGTTTCAAAATTAATGGGGTATGATTATGATATCAATTATAAGAAGGTAAAGATAAATATGATCATTGATGCACTATCCTACTAGTACAAAGAAAAAACACATTTTTTCCTTATCCATACCATTCTATAATGGATGCATGACATCTAGAAAGAGTGGAAGTAAGACAATCATATAAAAAATCATCCAAAAAATATCTATGGACTTAGCTTCCAAACTCTATTATACTTAGGACGACCAATCCTTATAATACAAGGCTACATTATCTTGATTTATAGACCTAGGTTCTAACACAATATTTTTCACAAGTTACATGCCTCACCTTATGTAGGTCAATTAGGTTTTTTAGAAACCTATGAACACATTCACCATAATTTATTTTGGCCAGGCATCAAGAAAGATATCAAAACATTTATTGATAAATGTGAAGTATGTCAACATCACAAGGGAGATACATTAGTAGTGCCTAAATTAGTCCAATCCCTACCCATTCTAATTCACATTTGGATACACATCTCCATGGATATTATATAAGGCTTACCAAAATCAGTGGAAAGTTAGTCATTCTGGTGCTGATAGATCACCTCTCTAAATATGCTCTTTTTTGTGCCTTAACCCATCCTTACAATGCTTCCACTATTACCTAAACATTCATTGATCAAATATTATACCTTTATAGAATCCCACCTTCTCTTGTGTCTAATCATGACTTAACTTTCACAAGTCACTTTTGGTAGGAAAACTTCAAGTGCACTGGCATCCAACAAAAAATGAGCTTGGAAGGATACTACAAAAATCACTATTGAGAACCTTTGTTCTTGTGCATAGACCTTTGCAAAATCCAAAACTCCTGTATAGAACATAGATCATAGGTTATAACCATCACAAGTAGATAAGACCCGATTGGGTCTTAATTCTCAATCCTCACTGTTAACCAAGTATTGGAAAATGCCAAAAAAAATCCAGCCATAAGCACATTGAATTCCAACATTTTTTTTGAAAATTCAATTTAAACTTATCAAGAACCAATCAGTTCTAAGCATGTCATTAGCATTATAACTTAAACACAAGATTCCTCTTCTGATTCATGAAAGCTTCATGCATCACTTGAATAGTGTCACTATATAAGGATCTAATCATTCAGAATACCTCTTTGAATTCTCTATTTTAGTTTCAAACATTCTTTTATTATACTCAAAGCCATTGAAATGAGATGTAACATCACACAAAGTAATATCCAACTTTTTATGGAATGTGTTCATTTGCCATAATTCACTTACCTGAATACCATTTTGAGTTACCTTATTTGAATGAAAAATACCAATTCCCATCTTTGTGGTTCCAATCAAATACCATGTAATTATGCTTCTGTCAATCCATCAATAGTTTGATGGAATTCAAATACAAAATGAGCATGATTAAGAACCAATAGTCTTCCTTTACAAGAAACTCCATTTTATTCAATCCCATTTATCTCTACACTAGTGTTTGTCTTTGTTAGACTTCTCACAAAATTTTGAGATCCATCTTATAAATTATTTTCAATGTAGTTATAAAAAAATGTGAATTTGTTTTCATCAAAAAATCAAAGTAGAACCTATAATGTGATTCTATAGCACCCGAGTCTTCGTCAAATACCAACTCAAAACAATAGTACATTCTAAATGCATCACAAGTGAAGATAACTTTTGTTCCATGGCCAAGTTTTAATGTAGTGTTGGCCAATGCAAATTTGGTGCCATTTAATATTCCAACACACCAAAAACTAAATGAAAATAAACACAGAACCAAAAAGCAAAAAAGAAAAGAGCCAAAACACAAGATGGAATAAAACAATGAAAAGTAAAGACCACTCTATTTTTGGTGATGCAAGATTGATCAAGACCATGGATGCTCCTACATCATTTCATATATTCTTTCCTTACCTACTTAGCTATGCCATACCCACTTAAATTTTGTATCTAGTAAGGGAAGTTTGCTTCCATATAATTAGAAAGAGAAATAAAGTTTTGAATCATGTTACATATGTAATATATCTATACCATTGAGTATGGCCTACTTACTTTAGCTATTTGAGTACACCTTACTTTACTATTATCACCTAGATCTTGCACCCGTTTGATAAATCAGTTAAACCAGTGAAATAATGGGATCGTCCATAATGTATGGGACCTTAGATTCATGGGATGAATTGTCAGATAAGGTTGGATTCCTTCCTAAACTATGTGCCCCTGATTTAAGATCAACTATAGGCCTAAAACAACACTAAAGAAGACCTATCTATAACTACAACTATGATTTTTGGTAAAAGGATAAACTGAAACTACAAAGATGTGATGCATCAAAGTCTAGACATCTCCTCCACCTACTTGGGACAACACAAGAAATACTCAAAATTGATGGTAAATCACATAACTCTTACATAATTTGAAACTTTATCAACTTTTACACAAGGAATTTATATGAAGGTAGGATTATACACAACATAAAACCTACAAAGAAGTGTGTAAAGGTGATATGACAACAACACAATGGAATAAACCTCCATAAATGAAGATCAATATTTCAAAATTTCACAAGAATTGAGAAATTTGAAAGTGTAGAAGAGGTAAACATCAATTTTTATTAGATTCAAGGCATCAAGCAACATTACAATCTAAAAAAGAGTATAGTTTTGTCATACTCAAGAAGATGGATCCTAGAAATAATCTTTTTCACTCCTATATATAATAAAATAGAGATGTGAGACGAGAGGAGAGCACAAGGAGACCTAATAAATACTTCCATTAAACCATGATTTAGTCGATACAAAAAAATAGACAAGGAAATAGAGGAATTAAGTCTCCTCTAACACATTAGGATTGTATTCATGATGATTTTACATGGAAGGTGAGCATAGTAGTGGATTTGAAGACTCTACTTTTGCTCTCCTTGATCTTTGGAAGGCTTGTGCATGCATTGTTTGGTCAACTGGTCTTCAATGTTGCTCCACTCTTGGAAAATATGGCTATCCTATCCCAATGATCTTAACTCACCCATCTCCTCCTCTCATACATGTATGCTAGAATAATCCAGCTAAAGTTTGACATACCACCTTAATTGACATGTAAGGAACATACTTGATCTGAAAAATAGACCTCATATGCCCATTTAAAGTTTTAGTATTTGACTTTACATAACTACCACTCTATAAAGGGAGACACATTTGTAGGATTAATTTTCAAATGCCTCCATACCTCCATCATGCTCTTAATGACCACTTACACCATTCATAGTCTTAAAGGGTTAGTCAAAAGACCTATCCAATGTGCCTCTCATGTTTGAAAGCTGATAGAATTGAGGCCTTCACCTTTTGGTCATCATGAAAACACCAAAACTTAGGTTCAGACCTATTATTAAGCTTAGAACCTACTCATAACCTCTATTTTGACCATTGAAACCTTTGAACCTGGAGTGAAATCTTAAATTTGTACCACATACCTGTAGGTGATTTGTTCTAATCTCAAGATACTTCCTTTTAGCATTAAACATCAAGAACAAAGACATTGGAAACACCTTCTAAGCTTATAGATAGTAGATCATGCTTTATAAGACCTACAACCTTCTTGTTTATTGACATAGGCATAAAAATAATGATGTAGGTTAGTTTCTTGAGGTCAAAGAAATCTTATTTGGTCTTGAAAACTCTCAATTGTCATTTGAAGTGGTAATAGGTTTTGAGGACTATCAAGGTCATGAATCCATTTTTTCTACCACCAGTCTTAGCTTGATCATGATTGGGGATCATGTTTCTTCACCATATAATACTAAATCCTCCTTAATATTTGATTACCTTCCTCCTTGACTTGAAATCCTTTCGGAAACCCAAATCCATGCCTCCATATTTTCATAAAACATAATTTTTTGTCGCATTACCATGGAAATGGTATGAAGGTCTTAGGAGCCTTGAAAACTTGATAAACCCTTGCACTCATCAAAGTCACTTAGAAGACATACTAAAAGCCTTCAAGGTGTTTTATACCTCAAAGGACTTGTTTCTACCTCCTAGACCAGGTTTCAGGCCTATAACATATCAAGTTTGATTCACAACTTTCTCATTGTCATCTCACAGACTTGCTACCTAAATGAATACCTCTGCAACTTGTTTCAGACATGTAGATACTATTGGTGGCCCATGGGAACCTTGATCTTGGTTTGAGACTTGTAGGGGGATCTTGAAACTCAAGACCCATTGTCCTTTCATTGGTATTTCTGTGAAAATACCATACAGACATTGCATATCATGAGAGACCTAATAAAAGGCTTGTTTGTTTATCTTGATACCTAAAACCTTTCATGTTTTTATCCTATAGGACTGTAGGTATCTTTTAAGATATTGAAATATATTTAAAACCCTGACATGCTCTACATGATTTAGATATACTTCAAACCCTCAAATTTAAAACTATGATCCTTTCTCAAATCCCTCAAAAGATCCAAAAAATTTTCACAAGTTTTGAGAAGGCCCTGAAGGCTCTTGAGGACCATTATAGTCTAGACGCTCAAATCTACTATTTCCCCCTCTACACAGGCATGCAAGCTTATTTTATTGTTTGAAATACTTATTAGAACAAAAATTTCATGATCATGTCTTCATTATATTTTTGTTAGCCTTGATAAAGAGTTGGATAGGCATTTATAACCATATCTATGCTCTTATAGCTTCAAAAATCTTACAAATTGCACCTTCAAGCTTTTAACGGGGTTTTAGACTGCCTAAAAATTTATAACTAATCCATGTGATCCTAAGATTATTGAATTAGTTTGATGAGTTATGGTGGTGCTTCAAAAACCTCTTAACCTTCCTGTGTACCTCATCCAAGCCATGTAAAATGAGGAATATGTAAAAACCTTCAATTGTGTCCCTCTTGGGTTGCCTACAGGCAATTTCAGATCTTGTTAACAACTGTTCATAGCCTTTTCTTCCTATCAATGATTCTAAACACATATAGATGTTTCTTCTAGACCTTATTCATGTCATCCAATTTCTGTATTGAACCATGCAAAAAGATAACAAAGATAGCTCATTCATGAAACTTGCTTGTAGGTGCCTGCAAATAGGGTTTTGGATTATGTATGATGGATTTTAATCTCATTTAATTTTTGTATGGCCTGTAGATGATTTAAAATGATGTGAAAATTCTCTCTGAACATATTTATCATGTCTTCTATTGGTGTGAGAGTCTACAACATCCATTTATGAACTTAAAACTTGCAAGTTTGACCCTTTTTCACTTATGAAACATTGTAATTTCTATTTAAGCATGGAGAAGGCCTAAAAAATACTTGAAGTTCCCTGTATAAACCATATTAAATTATATGGAGGACTTAAAGGAGTCTTCTCATTTGTTGTAAGATAGAAGAAGTTAAAAAAAAACAAATGAAATAAGAGAAAAATCTATTCAAACATAACTTGTGAATAAGGTGTACAATTTTATTAAGCTATGAAGGGAGTTTGAAAGTTCTAAATCACTTTTATTTACTTCACTTCATTTTCATGACTAACAACCTCCAATATTTCTTTTTTATCTATTCCTTTATGCTACAATCATATTCATGAATCCTGTAGTAAATCAAACCTAATAGTAGCTCCTAAAAACCACTCTAAGACGTGAAAATGATTTACTTTTGTTGTTTTAGTCTTAAAGAGAACTCATGGTTGGTCAAAGAGTGGAAGGGATATGTATTAAACCTTTTAAATCATCATGAAAACTCCTAAGGTTGAAAGAAAAGAACTAAAATAGAATAAACCAAAACTATCTTTTTTAGAAGCTCATTATGACCCTCCTAATGTTGATATTAGGCCTAAAAGGAGTGATAGTCAACATTTATTAGCGACCTATAAAATGTTTTTGCCTACCTAAACACCTAGACCAGTTACCTTATCAAATCCACTAGGCATGGAGTCATTGACATTCAAAAAAATGATGAAGAATGAGACAAGGTAAGATCATTGACATGCTTGACAAGTCTTTAAAAAAACTAAAAACACCTAAAACAATGAACAACAAAAAAAAAAAAAGGTAAATGAAAATGTGCTTCAAGCACTTGGATGAAACATGAAACTTAAGGACAAAGTATCTCTCTCTTCATCCCACTTGAGGACAAGGTCTCCTTCTTTGAATGTTCTCAAAACTGCCCTTTTGTCAACATCCCTCTTGACTTGATCTTGGTGAGTTCAAGAGTCCTCATATCTTTATTTCTTATCTCATATAATTCTATTAATTCTATAAACTTGACTATTAAAACATCATTGTCAAGAATCTCCAATTCATGAACAAGTTATAGTGAGGGAAACTCAATAGATAGAGGTAGCCTAGCCTCTCTTCTATAAACCAACATGAATGGAGTGTTCTTAATAGCCTTTTTTGGTGTAATCCTATCAGTCCAAAGGGCTATTCTCATCTTGGTATGCCATGTCCTTTGGTTCTCCTCCATTGTTTTCTTGATGATCCTGATAAGGTTCTTATTAGCTGAATCTACAAGTCCATTACCTTGAAGGTAATAGTTTGATGAAGTTTTTAGATAAATGTCATTCTTAATATCCCATTCATAGATCATGGTGCCAATAAAATATTTGGTATTATTCAAGATGATTATAAGAGGTATCCCAAATCTGGTTGTTATGTCTTATAAAAAGTCAAGAATAAAGTTCTCATTTGCTTCCTTCAAAGAAATAGATTCAATCCACCTTGTAAAGTATTTAGTGGCCATCAAAACCCACTTATGTTCTGCATTGGATGGCAGACTAATCATCCTAATAAAATCTAAGCCCCATTAGATGAAGGGCTGATCAACTTGAATAGGGTGGAGGGGAAGAGCTTCTAATTTTTATTTACCTGTGAAGAAGGCACACTTTTTACAATTTATTACCCATGTGTATTCATATCTAAATAGATCATGCCAATATTAACATGCCATCATTATTTTTGTAGCTATTGTTCTTGGAGCAAAGTGACCTTCTAATGACCCATTGTGAAATTCTTCTAATATATAGTTAATCTGGTTTGGATCAACGCATATTAAGAGAACACCATTAAGATATTTTATAAACAAGATTCCATTTACAAGGACATATGGAATGTACTATAATTTGAAGTATCTTATTTTAATCTTGTCTAAACCTTAAAGACACTCACCTATTTGAAGAAATTTATTCATGTCTTGATTCCAAATCTTAGGAAGTGGAGGTGAAGCTAATTTTCGATCATCTTGTATCACTAGGAAAACTCTTTTATCTTCTTGTAGGTTTGATGCTAAACATTCACATAACCCTTTGCCTCTTACCGATTTTGTTACCTTTATTTTCACATTATATCATGACTTGATTATCCGACCAACTCTCTTCTCATTTAAATCCCTGCTTAGAAGAAAGTCTTTGACACTTGGGTGTGACACCATCAATTTAATTTTATTGTTAGAGACCACGTGTCTAAATTTATTAAGACTTATTATAATAAAAAATACTTGTTTTTCTATGAAAGTGTAATTTACCTCATAATCTCTCAAACCTTGATTTAAAAAGGCTATTGGCTTGTCTAGTCCTTCACTATTATATTGTACCAAGATTATTGAGATAATATCATCATTTTCAAAGGCATACATGATGAAATATTTTTCAAAATTAGGATTAATGAGAGTGGGAGCTTGGGTTATGGCTTGTTTGATTATTTCAAAGTTGTCTTTCCCTTCCTTGGACTAGCAAAAAGTTTGAATTTTCTTCAACATATTAGTTAGAGGATTTATACAATTAGAAAAATTAGGAGTAAACCTCCTAAAAAAGTTGATCCTTCTTAATAATATTTTCATCCCCTTCTTATTACCTAGAAAGGACAAAGACATCATTGCACTTACACTATCAGGATCTATTGTGAATCTTTTTTTGGAGATAATATGGCCCAAAAGCTTACTTAATATAATGAAAAAAAAATATTTCTTTGGACTGAGTGAGACTCTAAATTGTCTACACCTATTAAAAACTTGCTTGAGATGAGCCAAATGATCATTAGCATCTTTATAAATATTGTAATGCCATCTAGATAAACTGAGACTATATCATCGATCAACTTCTAAAATGTCATTTCCATAACCCTTTGCAACATTGCATTATCATTAAACAACCCAAATGACATCTTTATATATGCATAGGTATCCTATTTTATCATAAAAGTTATCTTATACTGATATATCTCTTGGACTAAGATTTGATTATACCCTAAATATCCATCTAGAAGTGAGAAATACTTAGAACCTGCTACCATTTTTAATTTTTACTCCATGGAGGGAAGAAGATATTGGTCCTTCAACAAGCTCTATTGATATCTCTAGAGTTTACACACAACCTTATATCTCCATTCTTATTTCTAATAGAGACCAATTTTTCCACACAAAAAGAATTCTTGATGGGAAATATTATGTTAGCTTCTATTACCTTTGCCAGTTCACTCCTCATTAGAGGTTCTATTTTAGGATTTATAGGCCTTTGATTCTACCTAAATGGCTTGGCATTTAGTTATAATTCAATTATGTGTTGTGTTAAACTAGTATCAAAACCTTTAAGGTATTTTTAGTTCCATACATAAATGTCATCATATTCACTACAAAACTAAAAAAAAGCATGTTTATCATCTTCATTACATACCTTTTCTAATTTGAGAAGCTTATATTTAATAATTGAGACTTGTTCATAATACTTATGCTTGATAGTCATATTCATCTTGTCCTATTTGGCCTGATCATCAGTGTTGAAATTGCTCTCAATGATGACCAAGACTTTTGGAAGCTTGTCAGTCTTAAATTGGATGATTTGGTCCTCATATCACTGCTATAATTTAGTCTAAGTTTTGGTAGAAAACTCAACTTCCTCTTGAAGAGAATTGATTATTTGTTTGTCTTCCTCAAATACTTACCAGCTGGTAACATTATTAGGTACAACAGGCCTTACAACCACCTTTATATGCTATTGATTTTTCTCCCTCTTGATGTCATTTAGAATATCAAATTGGGTACCAATGGAAACCAATCTATGCACATTTTTATTCTTTTCTCTTGGGTTAGATTGTACGTTAAATGCTTCAAATTATGCTATAATGTCCCAAATTTTCTATTTTTAGGACTTAAATAAGTTATTCTTGGTTGTATGCTACACTCTAACCTAATTTATAACCAAATCACTATCACCAAAGACTTGTAATAACTTTATTCCTCTCTTCTTAGCCCATTGGAGTCCATATATAAGTGCTTAATATTTAACTGAGTTATTAGTAAAAATAAATTGAAATATAATAGTATAAAAGTAATTATCTTTCATGGGAGATACCAACATTACACCAGTTCTTGCTCCACTTTTGCTCCTGGATCCATTAAAGAACATTTTCCATATACCATCAACATGTTCATTAGGATTGATAAGATTTAGGATTATAGAATTTTATTCATGCATGTAGTAGGTACATAAATCATTTTACTCAATGAGTTTATAGGGGTCATATTCATGATGTTGAATTCCCCATTCATCAAGTATAAGATCAGGAATACCTTCAATGAGTGTGGCTAGTTCAGAATCTAGGATAGTATTTTCTTGATCAAGAACTATGTAATTAACACTAGAAACATTTGGCACATATGGATCTATGTAATCTTTGGAAATTGGTTTAGATTTGATAGTGAATTTAGTGACATATCTTGTCGCAAACAACATGTGAGACCAATATGATGACAAGTAGCCTCGAATCTTAGCTGTGAAGTATCTAGATAGACATAGTGGAAAGTAGGGTGAGAGATATATAATGGAAACATATTGATAGATTGAGAAGTTAAGACATACATGTAAAGTAAGAGTTAAATATTTCATCACACTAACTATTTTTATGGTTGTACCATCTAATTATACTACTCCTTTAGTGATTGGTTCATAATTTAAGCCTAACTTATCAACAATTTACTTAAGCATCAAAAAAATACTTGCTCCTGAGTCTATCATACAATTGTGAACCAAGTGATCACCAATGACCAAATAAATGTAGAAAGGTAGAGGTTTTTCACTCACACTTGATTTTCCTTCCTTAGGCTAAGATATATTAGAGATAAATGATCTTGATTCATTTATTATTCCACTTGAAATATTGATATTGGACAATGCTTCTTGAAACAAATCCTTTTGTCTTGGAAAGGTCAATGTCTCCCACATAGAGATGTTAAAATTAGTCTTCTTCATTTTCTCAATGACATTGAAGGGAACATTACTGAACCTTTGGATACATTTTGAGAGCAACATCACATTGAACTTGAGTGGATTGGAGCTGATCCTCAAGCTGAATCTCACTTCTCATGGTCTTATTTTTTTTTAATTTTTTTGAACCTTTGAAGCTGAATCAAACCTTATGGTTATTTAGAGCACTGGAGGAGTTGAAATATGACATATACTATCTAGTTATTCACTTTAAACAACCCTTTTATTGGACCTCATGTTGGTTTATATATAACTAGTGGCCTTGTTTATGTTCTCTACTTGATTTACCCCATAATAATCATCCAATTGCCAATTCAAAAGTGTAGAATCAGGTTGTATTTTCCCTTTGGATGATTCTCCTTGTGATTATGTTTCAACTTGTGTCTCTCGATGAATTGATACACTTTGGCATCAATGCTTCATTGAGAACACCATTAGGATATGTAGTTTAGTTATGATCTTGGCTACAAGGATAACACCATTCATAATTTCTAAGGAGGTTATTTTAAACTGACACAATTATTTTTGAAGATCTAGGAGAAAATAAATTTTGAGAGCTTACTGGTATTAAAAGGGTAAATTATCATTACCCCTAAAAATTTCCTTGAAAGGGTTGCCTATATGGTTGATAAAGAGATTGGTAAGGTCTATTAAACCAAGCTTGCTACATCTTCAGGGTGACTAGTTCATCGCTAAAGGTTTGAATTAAACTTTTCACTACTTATAAATAATTTATTGGGCTAAGAAGAATTATATCTTGACTAGATAATTGGATTGTTGGCACATGAATGGGTGCTAATATAGGTTGTGTAGGTGGTGACTCTAAAAATAGTGGCATTGGAGGTCTTGGAGCAATCTTCCTAGATTTTATAAGGTAGTTTTTGTCCCTAATGACAATCTAATATGCATAAAAAATAGTTGTACCCCCCATAGATTAGATCATTAAAAAAATATCACTATTTAAGGCTAATAAATAGTAGAGGAAAACAGTGTTAGGAGTGGGCTTAACTAGAGCTAGGATTCTATCCCAAGTTTTTTGGAATCTGAAGTTGAAATCACTCATGAATTATTGTGGAGCTCTCTTAATAGTGGTCAAATTCTCAAATAAGGATAAATGGTCAATTTTGTATTCAAATTGATTGCATAATACTTCTCCTAATTTATCACATGAGTTTATATAATTAGGTTTTAAGCTCTTATACCATTGAAGATCATTCTCTTTGAACGAGGTAGCTAAAATCCTAATAACAACATTCTCCTAAGTAATATGGTGTACTGAATATATGTTGGCAATATCCTTGATGTTCTCTCTAGGTGTGGTTGTGATCTTTCCAATGAAATAAGGAATAATATTGAGGTGAAATAAGTATATAATCATGTTGGGAAAGATTTAGTGGGATTCTTACATTGAAAGGAACAATGACATGATTTTTGGGGATAACCATATCAAAAATTTGAGGTAAACTTTAGCTATTTTGAGAGGATTTAGTATCATAATGGAGTTTATGGAAAGATAAGGCCTTGAAAATATCTTCATTTTAAATAAATGCAATGGTAACTCAATAAAACTAATGTCTTAACTTTTATAATATGCCCTTGTTGTTACTTTTGGCATGTAAATTTGATACTAGTCTGAACTAGGATCTTTTGAAATCTCAACAAAGTTGCCAAGTGTTTGATAGATGTGTTCAATGATTATAAATTACCAAGAAATAAACTAATGTCTTAACTTATATAACATGCCCTTTTTGTTAATTTTGGCATGTAAATTTGATACTAGTATGAACTAGGATCTTTTGAAATCTCAACAAGGTTACCAAGTGCTTGATAGATGTGTTCAATGACTATAAATTACCAAGAACAACACCAAACTCTCAAAAAATATTTTTAAATAGTGCCATTGGATGTGCCAAAAATTATTATCACTTGTATTTTGCATATGTTTGATCAATCAACTGATCTAGTGTAACAATGGGATCATCCTCAAGTTGTGGAACCTTGGTTCCTTGGGATGAACCTCTAGAGAAGGCCAGTTTACTTCCTAAACTAAGTGCACCTAATTTAAGATCAAATATGATCTAAAAACAATACTAAATAATACATACATATAACTACAACTATGATTTTTGGTCATTGAATGGGAGAAGGATAAACTAAAACTCCAAAGAAGTGATGCACCAAAGTTTAGAGATCTCCTCCACCTACTTGGGATATCATAAGAAATAGTAAAACTTGTTTGTCTAATTGGTCAAATAACCATAAGTACTATGTATTTTATTGATCTCTCACATAAAGGTCTTAGTGAATAATATAACCCTTGTTCACATGATCATTTTGGGTATTTTGATCTTTACTATGTCTTATTTTCCATATTTATTGCACCCCTAGTGGTCTTGACTCACCTCCTCCTAGTCACATAGGCCCCTAATCTATCCTACCTAGTCTTAACTCTATTTTAGGGTTTAAGACACTAACACCATTATCAGGATAGTAGTGTCATGTGGCACTAGTGTCTAATTATGGCTCTAGTGTCTGACAGTCATTTTTTCTTGTGTTTTGAGTCTTAACCTTACCTTGAGCCTTATCTTATGTTTTTATCCCTCTTTGGTGAATTTTTGACCAATGAATAAGGTATTAAATTTAAATCAAAATTTTTTATATATAGAGATCCTAAAAAGGCATTTTATAGCTAGCACTTACTATTTTGGTATATAATTACATAAAATCAGTCAATAGTACAACTCAATGCTCTACATACTACTTAGCTATTAAATTTAGACATTTCATGCTTGATCAAGGAAGGGCCTAAGTGAAAGTCATCCTAGCATACTAAGCATGTTGATAATGCATGTTCCTTAAGGGATAACTACATGTAATCGAAGACCCATAAAATTAGGGTTAATGTAGGCAAGGACCAAGAGAAAAGGGGTTCTGCTTTACATGATTGTAATATCCCATAACCCAAATTTTCCCTTTCTTTTGAATTTGATATTGTTATTATTTCATATGTGCAGGTACTCATTAGGGTTTCAAAAAATATTTAGTAAAAATAGTGACACAGGTGGGCTTATAGAAGATGTAGAACCACCTATAGCAAAACCTCCTGCAACTTCCTTAAAATTTTTAGACAATGCCTCCAAGAGGGACACTAGCACCATAATTAGACATTAGAACCATATGGAGTTATTGTCCACATAAAGACACTACTATTTGAAGCCTTATTTCAACTAAAATCTTATAATAAAAGGTGTTTGACTATTTTTCAAGCTTGTTTTAGCCTCTTGAGTCATAAAAATACCTTTTTTGCTCTAGATAAGTAGTCTTTCTTTACATCTTTGCTATTTTGGAAAAGGTTTATCAAATCAATTATTTCCTATTTTCATTCGAAGTTATTATTATACTCATCCCTTTAACAACATAGGATTTACATGCACTAAGACCTAACTAGTAAAACATTTGGTGAACCTATCTTACTTTGAATATTGCTCAAAACCCCAATTTTGCTTAGGTTTGCTTTCTTTCAAATTTAATGTACTAAATTAGGGTTAAAAACTTCTATTTTTCTTGATTTTTGGCACAACCTAACTCATTCAAATTAATCCTATATTAAGGTTTCATTAATTTAATATAATTTATTTTTTTGTAAAATAATCCTCATCAAACCCTAGATCTACATACTAGGTCCCTATACATCTAAATACTAGCAATTAGGGTTTTAAATATGATCCTAATTTATTCTACACATTAGGTTAAATATTTCTCATTGCTGCACATATACCTACGTTAGATTACATTCTACCTCTTGTGTTATTGTTATTCATTATTTACATTATCCTCTTTGGCAAGTTTAAAATGGCATCCAAGAAGTTTCCTACCCTTCACCTAGTTGATGAATTTCTGATTTTTTATCAGAATTATAATAATGAATGGACAAATTTTCAAGATTTCAAATTATCACATGATAATGATTTTATTTATAATGATGATGATGACTATTGTTTTAATGATGGATACAAGGATTACTATGAGCATAAAAATTAAAATGTTGATGAGGATATACTAGATACATCTTCTATTTCCTCTCCCTCTTCCCTTACACCTCAAAATAAAACTAACAATATAGTTATAAAAGAACCTCTTTTTGGTAGTGCTTTGTTCCAATGTGATCTTAGCTTTTTAACTACTTTTGCTACATCATTATTCAAATTAAATCATTATAAGTGAAATACACAAAACCTACTTTTGCATGACTCAAGTAAAGTAGACAAGAGTAATGCATCTTTTTACCCTTCTCAATATAATTTGAAAAGCATGTACCAATGATATTACACTTTTTACCAATGCACAAACTAAAGTATATGAAACTATTTTATCACCTTCTTTTACATTCCAGGCTCAGTGCAATGATCTTTGAAATATATTGATAATGCAAATGTCTCTAACTCTTATCTTACATGTCATAATATGCAAAATGAAAACATGTTTGCTACTTATTCTACCCTTGAATCCAAGCTTGAAAGTAATAATAATTCATGCACTCCATACATAACTAGTGAATAGATGCATTGCATTACACCCACAGATGATGACACATTTCATAGTAGTAAAAAGTTAAAAGCTTCTCTTACTCTCTCTCGTAGTGAGCATGTGAGTGATACTTCTTATAATATTACTTATACAAGTGAACTAAACTCCAATTTTGATGAACCTTAGAATAATGATGATTAGTATGATTATGGTGATAGGTGTACTAGTGATTCTATCACCATTTCGATGATATTATCGAATTATCATAGTGGATCCGCATTAAATCCTATTCTTTCCTTGAGAAAGAAAAAAGGAAAAATGGTTTTTTTTTAACAAATGTTAATAATACATGAATATATGCCTTCTAGTTCTCCTCCTACGTCACTTATTTCTCATGTTCAAATAAATGTTAGGTCACATGTTAAAACACACACACACTTATTCTTATATTCATATCTTATATAACTTACATTCACATGATAATAAAGTAATTTCTTGTCCATTAGTATGTGATACTTTGCAAATTAACAAAATAAGAGATACCAATGAATCTACCTTAACCCCCTTACTGCAGTAAAACCTATTTCTCAACCTAACCTAAACAAGGGTGATAACTCATTTCCATCTAACCAGGTCCAAACTATCACCCCTACAAAGGTTATAGAGAATAAACCAATACTCCTTAAAAAAGGTTACCAATGCAATATACCAATGGCAAAGATAAAAAAAAAAATTTAAGATTTAAATGAAGTCCTTGATGATGATAATATACCTTCATAAGTGGTAATTTACTTGATGCATGTCATGGTTACTTTGAAACAATAAGTACATAATCTCACATTGGAGAATAAAGCATGCCAATCTTGAGATGATTCCAATGTCAACCATGGAAATCCTATTCCATGTAAAGTATTCACTACAAGGTTACCACCCAACTTTCAGATACCAATGTTACCTACATTTGATGGGCATGGAGATTCATACTTACACTTGCAATATTATGATAAATTCATGACACATGTCACCAACAAGTTAACTCTACTAAAATTATTTCCAAAGTCTCTAGATGGGGAATCACTAAATTGGTTTCATCATGCAATCCCTAGTGGGTCACTACATACATATGATGAGTTAGAAGTAGTATTTTTCATGCAATACATACAAAATAATGGAACTCAAGTCATATATGATACGTTACTTTCATTACACCAGTGTGAGACATAACCAACAACTAAATACATTCTAAGATTCAAATCATGTTTACATCAATTGATTTACTAGCCAATAGATTTAGAGGTACAATACATCTTTTCTAGAGGCCTCATTTTTACTCTTAAGGATAAATTATTATATCAGACATCCGAATCATTTTGATATTTATGTAACACAACTATAGAATTAGAAACAAAATTAAGACTAGTTTCTACACATTCAAAGGCAAATTTAGATGTAAGTTTCTTAGAGTCACAATCATCTAACATAGTATAAGAACCTACTCCACTCCTGATTGAGAAATAAGTGGAACAAAAAAAATCAATAAAATTAATCAAGAAGGGCAAATAAACACTTTATAGAACACCTCTTAGAGTGAGTAGAGCGCAAGACACACTTAAAGGGGTTATATAGTTTTCAGAAAGAGATAGGCCTCATGACATATTGTTTACATTATTAGATAAGGATATGATCACACTTCCTCGTACTAATCATCATCTAAGACATTGTTTGCATCAAGTATAAAATAAACCATATTATAATTTTTCATAAGATAAATGGACATTCAAACAATCATTATTATGTACTTCAAGACCGTATTGACGAGTATGTCAATAGAGGAATTATAACATTCACACAGGGGGCACTAAGATCTCAGTCTCCACAGTCTCCTAGATCACACTCCTCTATGATGTAGTTATCCTCAGATGTTCCCTTTAAGGAGCTATTTGTTACTCATAGTATGAGCCATATGGTTTATAGGACACCTATTTTAGAGTAATTTCATGCACCATAAATTTAATAGAGATGTAACTAGTTCACAAAGATCAAAACATAGTCTCTATTTACACACTAATTAAGATATTTGGAAATAATCACATAGATCAGAGCATAGTCTCAGTTTTCACACCAATCAAGATATTTGGAAATAATCATAGAGATCAAATTATAGCCTTAATTTGCACACCAATAAATATATTTAAAAACAATCACAAAGATTAGAGTACAGTCTCAATTTGACCATTGATCAAGATATTTATAAGAGATCACAAAAATCAGAACATAGTCCAACATCCAATCAAGATATTTGTCAGAGATCACAAATCTCAGAGCATAGTTCTTTTATTACAACCAATCAATCTCTTTGATATAGAGTCTACACACCTAGATACTAGATGTGTATCACATACAGTATCATTTCTAGAGTCCAGTTCTACACCAACATAACATGATCAATATGGTCATTTGTTCACCATGCCATCCAATTTTAGATAGTGTATACCACAATCACATGATCCACACACAAATATCCTACCAGACTCTTGTAAAACCTATACTAACAAATAAAATTCTTAATCCACTACACATGTCTACTTAAACATTTATAAATAAAAAAATTTCATTACCATTACTTAGATAAATACCATATTCAATTATCACCATTTAACACAATCAATACAATTAAACACATGTAAACATGCACAATATAACCAAATTGAGATACCAATATACATAGTTCCCATATAACAAAAAACATCCATATATATAACTCAAAACATAGCTTTAATACAAATATTATACATCACTCAATAATTTATACAGTGATTAAGACCAACCCCCTCACTCTCACTCTCAGACATATCCATATTGGAACTAGAGGCCCCACTATCCCTTAGTGACCTTGATTGATGCTTGCATATTATATCTCTCCTATAATAAACCCAATTCAACCATACATTCCACATGCTTTTGTTATAGATGTATGTAATCATACACTATCTGGATACTTTCCCCACCCAGAGAATCAGGGGCGGGCATGGTCTATCTTCATAAATTTATACATGCCTCATCCATGTCTACAACTTCTCTCCTATATGCCACATTAGTTATGGTAGCTCGTTCGAACAAATGAGCATAAACATCAATAACAACCATGGCCCTCTCAAATAATCCATCATCCATAAAATCATGAGGAATATGTCATGTTAGTATACAAAGTGTAAACTTGATGGTATTCTCCCAATACTCATCATCACCTGAACCTGCACATACCAACATAATACATTTGATACCTAACCAAGTAAATAAGTAAGTAAATACATAGAATATACAAACATACAATAACAATTTATTATTGATATCCCTAATGGGATCTACATCTAGTACATCTTATGTAAAAATCCCACCTATTGGAAATAGAGGTGCCCATATATGCTCTATCCACTAGGATATATAGGCATTAATAGCTCATACATCATCCACATTCAATATGTCAATCACTAGATCCTACTCTATCAACAAAATCAGGGATAACTCTATAGTTTATGGTATCATATTACTACCTAGACTCACTAGAGCTTGACAACTCCTCAACCATAACACTAGTGCTGGGGCACTTATTGAGTAACATCAAACTATCGTATCACTCGCTCATACTATAACCTCTCAAGTACATTGACCCAATTGTCATACAACCAACACCTCAATCAAACCCATCTCAGATAAAGATCATCATTAGATAATCTATCTCTACCACAACCATCTTGGCATCTGTTAGGGGCAAACCCCATAAGGTCTCCATCATCCAACCACTTTGAAACTCTCTCATGTGCACATCAACCTTAAATTATACAACCAAATCCAACATTAACAATGTAAAATGTAATATCAATAGAAAATAATAGTAAAAAAACACTAGTAATCAATAAAAATCATCACAAACTAGGCCTAATAGACACTAGCACTACATACATGATAGTAGTGATAGACAATATCACCATAACCAGGACACTAGTGCCATGTCTTGGACACTAGCACTAATATGAAGACAAAAACACCATATTTTCAAAAGTGGACCTAAAATACTAGATTTATAATAAAAGTAATAATAAATGTACTATAAATGACTAAAATAGGAAAAAATACAAGCTCCTTACCAAGGTAACCTCTTCCTTGACCTGGATAAGCACCTCCACCTCCTCATATTGGGTCAAAGTCACTCCTTATCTCCTCGACATACTCTCTAGATCAAAACAAACAATAAATACCAAATCAAATGATTCAAATGAATTGTCAAACCAATAAAATACCCTATTTAAGTCACATTTATAAAATTTCACCTTACTAAGGTTGACCTTACATGGCAATTTCACTAACTAATACCAATTTCTTGCTAGTATGATATCTAGAGAACCGTAACTTTGATTTACAAGCCATTTATTACACATGGAACTTGAAATCAATATACCTCACCCTCTATTGGTTAAAACAATATCCCAATCACATTTAAATTTAAAAAAAGACAAAATTGATATTCTTATAATAAACTCAATATAGACCAAAATTCCATCCCATTACCAATTTCAATAATCTACTCTGTCAAAATTGAAAAAATATTAAAATTTAAAAAAACATCACCCTTTCTAATTAACACCAACACATTTAATCATTACCACTTTTAGTTAGACACCCTTACCCCAGTTTCATCTCTCTCACTAAAGGGGGAAAGTACACACATATTGCTTCAAATATACACATATTCAGAACACAAGTTCATTCAAATATAAATATTCAAACATACAGGTTTGCTTAGATACAATATTTAGACACACAGGTTCACTTAGATATAAATATTTGGACACATAGGGTGACTTAGATATAAATATTTATACAAATAAGCCTACTCAAATATAAATATTCATACACATAGGTTCACTCAAATACATCTATTCAAACACACAAGTCTACTCAAATACAAATATTCAAACACACAGGTTCACTCAAACATATAAGTTATATATATATATATATATATATATATTTTGACTCAAATATCTAGTTGGATCAGATAAATAGTTTGGATCAGATACATAGTTTGAATCAGATACAAAAATATTTAGATACACAACTACCTTACTCAGATATCATGATTGGGGACATGATGTAGAGCACTGTCCTCGATATCTATTTTTAAATTGATAGATTATGCTCAGATCATCACCAGGATGTCACCAAGATGCCACTAGGGTTTCTCCAGTTTGGGTCACATGACCATTTACAATAGTTGATCCATAGCCTTCCACCAAATCTAGTTTACATAATCAGATCTAGTATACATATCAGAGTGGGGTCAAACAGGTCTTGTTTCTCTACATATCCAATTTACATTCTCAAATATAATCTAGATATTAGGGTGGGGTAAAATAGATTTTTTTCCTCATGATTTAATTCACTATTAATATTCAATATAGAGGACACCCACATTATGGATTTATTCTTCACATACTTCACTCCAGCTCTTATCCAGTTCTTTGGCCAAAAAGTGAGCTAGGTCCTAATCATATCTGCATAAGTAAGCATAGGTACATGTTCTTATTTTTATTTTACCCTATTACTTTCATTTCATTGCATTACTAGAATAAAATGGGGGCAAATGTATACACCCTAATTTGGTCAAGTAACCACAAGTAGTATGTATTTTTTTGCTCTTTCACATGAAAGTCTTAGTGGTGAATATAACCCTTGTTTGCATGATCATTTTGGGTCTTTTGATCTTTATTATGTCTTATTTTACATATTTGTTTTACTCCTCGTAGTACTGAGTCACCTCATCCCAATCATAGGGCCTATAGCCTATCATGCCTAGTGTCATTATCAAGACACTAGTACCATATGACACTAGTGTCTAATTATGGCTCTAGTGTTCGATGATCATTTTAGTTTGTGTTTTAGGTCCTAAAATACCTTGAGCCTCATATTATTTTTTATCCCTCTTTTTTGACTTGTCAGCCAACGAATAAGGTCTTACATTCAAACTAAAAGTTTCTTCTATATAAAGAGCCTTAAAAGGCATTTTATAGCTATCACTTACTATTTTGGCACATAATTACATAAAATTAGTCAATAGTACAACTCAATACTCTACATATTACCTAGCTATTACATTTAAACATTTCATACTTAATCGATGAAGGGCCTAAGCAAAAGTAATTCTATCATATCAAGTACATTGATTGTGCATGTTCCCTAAGCAAAAACTATGGGTGATCTGAGACCCTTAGCATTGGGGTTAATGTAGGAAATGACCAAGACAACATGGGTTCTACTCTATGTGATCGTAATATCCCATAACCTATTTTTTTAAAAAATTTTACATTTGATTTAGTTTTTATTTAACGTGTGAAGGTACTCATTAAGGTTTTAGAAGATATTTAGTTAAAATAATGACACAAAAAGTATTTAAAAAGACATAAAAAAACCTATAGGTCCCCTAAATCCTCCTGTAGGTTCTCTGAAAGTTCTTGATAGCTTCTCTAATAGGGACACTAGCACCATAATTGGACACTAGCACCATATGGTGATACTGCCCACATAAGGGTGCTACTATCTGAACCCTGATTTCAACTACAATCATAAAATGAAATGTGTCTAACTGTTTCTCAAACTTGTTTTATCCTCTTAAGTCATAGAAAGACCTATTTTAATCTAAATAAATACTCTTTATTTAAATCTTTACTTTTTTGTAAAAGGTTTGTCAAATCAATTATTTCCTATTTTCATTCCAAGTTATTGTTATACTTAACCCTTTAAAAATATAAGATTTACATGCACTAAGTCTTAAATAGTTAAAACATAACTCCTACATAGTTTGTAACTTTCTCAACCTTTGTGTAGTAATATAAAATGTCAAAATTGGTAGTTTGAGTGTGGCTTGTGAGACCCCATCCATAGGTCCTTTTTGCATACTCTTATGATCCTTATAGATACCTTATTGCTCATTACCAGTAATCCAAAACCTTCTAAACCTTGATTTTAGCTAAGCCAGACCATATTTCCTATGCTAATCTTATTTCCTCAGGTTTTAATCTTGTAGAATAGGAGTGCTGAACTTGGAATACAAAACCAAACCTTTAAGTGTCCCATTTTGGGTGGTCTTGTCCATTTGCACTTTGAGCCCCAATGATTATTTCCATCTAATATTTATCCTTAATTAGGATGGCTTAGCACGAAGACATCTGACCCATGACCAATTGTTCCATATAAAATCCCACTCAAAGTCATTTACAAAAGAGGTGACAAATATTACAAAGAAAGTAAGAATAAAAACAAAACATGAAGGAAAACTTTCCTATTCTCTATATACAGTCACCCAATATAGCTGCAAACACATTTAAACCATCATACTAGTCCCTAACCACTTCAAGCACTCTGAATTTTAAATTTTTACATCTGTATCACACTATTGTACAAAGCACATTAGGTGGGAGAACTACATATAGATTGATCCCTATTCAAAGTATTACTATGTAGGTAGCATGCCCACACAAGGGGTGTAGATTACACATTCAATGCATCTTACACACTAACCCTCCTTTTCTCAAGTGGTTTAAACATAATTTTATTAAGCATTATAAAGGGTTAGGGTTTTAAGATTAAATTAGTTCTACAACAAGTTTCATCCACAATCAACACTCAAGATTTCACAAGTAGGCTCACACAGGAGTAGAGTAAAAACCCAAAAAGTTTCAGGTCTTTGTGATCAGTTTGGACAATATCGATAAGAGTGGACTACAACACCAAATCTTGAAGTTTCCTATTTTTAGTATTCCTATCCTTTCATTGAACAAAATCTAGATTTAGATTCATGATACTATGCCATTCCTACACAACCAGTTTCAGCCTCTATCTCAGTCATCTTAATCTAGTTTTAAACTAATTTATATTTCTCCTTATTTATTACTATTTTTAGAAAGGTAAAAAAAGATAGATAAATTATACAAATAGAATTGTATTTATTAAAATATTATTTACTAATTTATTAATCTAGACCCTTAAATAAAATAAGAATAAACTCCATTATTCTCAAAATAGTTAAATCATTTGGTGAACTTGACTTACTTTATTTACGCATAAAAACCCTAAAAACCCTAGAGAAAATTCCTTGCTAATTTTAGTAATATTCTTCTAATTTTTCCTACATATATAAATCAAAATTTCACATTTAATTTTTAAAATTCACCATATTAATTTTAAAAATTATTTCTTTCAAACCCTAGTTGAATATACTAGGTCCCACTTCTTGAGGTATAACCTTACACCTAAATTAGATTTCACATAAAATCAAAAATGGATCTCACTTATTTCAAAACATTTCTTGCAAACAATAAGGAGTCCATACTCGGTCCTATCATGTATATGAATGATGAAGTTTACTAAATGTTAATTCAAAGCTTCATTCTTTCCCTTTCATGCTTACTTTTTATAATATGGGATGATATTAAAAAAATTTATTGCTAAACACGTTAAGATCCCTTTCTTTCAAAGCAAGGTATACTTTTATTTAATACAAGGTTGCATTATTTCTTTTACATATTCTCTCTCTCTCTCTCTCTCTCTCTCTCTCTCTCTCTCTCTCTCTCTCTCTCTCTCTCTCTCTCTCTCTCTCTCTCTCTCTCTCTCATGTAGAATAATTTTCAACTCTTTCTTGCTAAACATGTTAGAAATGTCATGTTACAAGTCAAATTTTTTATGCATTAGTGCAAAGTTTCATGCTCTATATCCCTTGTTTGCTATCTCTCGTGTAGAATGTTCTTTATAATCCTATTGCTATACAAATCATAACTCCAAATACATGCATTTCATCCCACATACATGGTTTCTACCTAGATGTATCTAACTCTTTGGCTACTTTTGAGTATTTTCTTATCACTAATAGACACAAAAAAACACTAACAATTATATCTATTACTTTTCCTTTCAAACTTAGTTCACCTAACTCTTATCCCTTACCTACTACCAGCTCTATGTCTATAGTAGATCATGTGGTACATGCTATCACCCAAGTTTATGAAGATAGGCAAGTTGATTACACCCATGGCTATAGCTTTGTCACTTAGGTTAGCACCCCTTCTGACACAATGTTATCTCCTACACTAGTTATAGTTCTTCCTCCAATTGAGATTCAAACATAGATAAGGCATCCTTTGCCAGCACAAAAAGTTTATACACTTCCATAGAGGATTTTATTAGAATGACCACTACATTAGTGATAGTTTTAGGAATCTAGATATTTTTTATCTACATTATTAACACTCAGGATAGTATAATTGAGATATCATTCCTATACACATAAATCACATTTTTAGAGAGATTATTCTACTACTAGATGGGTCCATAAGATCCCCATAGTTGCATCTACTTCTCAGAGTTACAAGGGGACCCCATAGTCAATTTTCACTACATATATTTTAGAGCACTTACAACATACATAGATTCTAGAATCATAGTCTCAGCACTTCCATCATGCTTCACAATCATGCACGATCCCTCTCCTTGATGTAGGACAATATGATAGGGAGTCTCTTATGAGACTCATCAATTAGTATCATTTATTCTTAGTTTGTTTTGTACATAATTTTTCAGCTTACTTGTACATATTTTCCTTATGATTACTTGTACATATCTTATTTATAAGTACCAAATATAATATAACATGTGAAAATACCAAAAACAATACAATATTTGAAAATACCAAAAACAACATAACATGTTAAAATACAAAAACATTCAAATAACTCAAAACACCAAAAAACTTTTCAATTGTATGCATTATCCATGCTTTACATTTCTACTACCATGCTAGACTTACATTTTGCTATTTTATTATATTGTTTGTCAATTTATATATATTACTATGCTTCACTTGATCTTCTTTTAGTGTGTGCAGTGACACCTAGGTCCTTGATTGCTTCACTCTACCCATTGAGGGGACATCCTACTTTTACATTCAAGATATACATCAACATATCTACCCATCAAGGGGATCTTCTACATGACTACACCATCTAGGTTAGGTCATTCCTAAACCACACACTCTAATTATCATGTTGATGTACATTTCTTACTAGCTTACACATATTACTCTATCGACACTCATTAGTATATAACACATGTATTTCTTAACATCTACCTAGTTTTGTACTACAAGTTTTACATACTTTTAATTTTTGCTTTGATTTGTTAGATGCATTAGTATTTTTAGAATTTGCATTCCTTCATTTCTTGCTTTAAATAGATATATGTGATTTCATTTCTCAGTTCCTATTTTGTTACTTGTGTGTGCCTTAAGACATTTACCAATGTCCTTTGCTTGTACTTTTATATGTGCTTGTGGCCATTGTACCAATCTTACTTGTTTGTAATTTTATATGTATGTGGGCATTTTAAAATGACTTATATGCTTTATTTTCCTAGTTTAAATGACATGTGCCCATGTCCCTTACTTGCTTGGCCCCTTGGCCTCTTTTGTATGCTTCTTGATTTTTGCCTTATGTGTTTGTTTGCTTATTTTATTCTCAGTTGTTTGTAATGACATGATCTACATCATGCATTATCTTGCCTTCTTGGATGCCATTATGAACATCATGCTACATCCCTCCTTAATAACTACACATTTTTACTTTCAATTAAGTATACTGCACATGCTATTACATTGTTACATCTATCTCTAATATAAATTATGCTATATCTTGAGACATATTTTAGATTATCATTGTTCTATTATATATTTTGCATCATAACACACTTATCAGTGTCTTTATTTTGAGGGAAGTCATTGCAGGGTCTTCACTCGTACCCTCAAAAGAGGGAAATAAACATGTCTTTATCATAGAGATCAGAACCTTATATTATTCAAAAATAAGTTTTTACAACACTCAGAACAACAATAAGATCTTAAAACATGTAGAATAAACCGTAAAAATATTGATAAATACAAAACAATCATAAGAAATAATAAAATACAAGAGCGTCAAAAATGGATAATAATGTCAGACACTAAAGTGTCCCATTTTTGGTGCTCCTATCCAAATAACCAAAAATAAAAAATGTTCATAAATAGATAGAAAGATAAGGTTAATTATAGTTTTGTCAACTATAATTCAGTTTAGATTAGGTAGTTTCAATATAGTTTTACTTAGATTATCTAGAGAAAGGGGGCATCATGTGTGGCATGATGTCTCTCACTTCCAATTTTAGATTAGGCAGTTAGTACAACTTCCAAATTAGAATCCATGTTATAGACACTTATGATTGGGGAAAATGTGCACAATAAATTTGCCTTATTTTCTTTCCATTTCATTATATTACTCAGGTATTCTCAATAGTTGCATGCTTTATTATATCTGTAGGTGGTTGGCATCATTTTAGAGTGGATTTTATATAAACCTAGTTCTCAATTTTGGAGTGGCTTTTATACAAGCCTAATATCTACCTTTTAGAGTGGCGAAGATTGGCCTAGTTCTCAATACACATTAGGCTATCCATGCCACATTATCAAATTCTAGATCATTCATGGTCTTCATGAACCATGTCATATGATACACATTCATACCGGTATCAGTTCATAGTTCACTACATAGTGGGAAACGATGGAGCCAAAGGATTAGTTAGCCTTTGTATTCTTGAGTCACCTACTCAAAAGGATTGGACACTAAATACAAATATCAATTAACATATGCATGATCACATAACTTCACTTAGTGAGTGATGATGGATCTAAATGGATATCCTTTATATTCTTGAGCCACCCTTAAAGAATTGAACACTTAGTTCTATTCATGATATTACTCTTGGTAAAACACATACCCAACATCACAAAAAATCACTCAACATCACTCAACATCACAAAAAGTTTTGTATTGGTTCACACACCCTATGAGGTGTATTCATTCCTTTATTTTCCTCTCTCTTTTACCCAACCCTTGTACATTATTATTTTAGACATAACATGTCTAGTAAGAACTAATCTACTCTTTGTTTTCTCTTGAAGATTTATGCTTCATGTTGTGCTCTCTCTATGCACACTCAACATCACACATCTTCATGGGCTTCACCCTTACAATTAAGTTTAGGTACACTTTTTATTTTTATTTTATCCTAGTATTTTACTTTCTTGCATCACTAAAATAAAGGGGGGGGGAATGTAGTCATATAAAATGTCAAAATTGGTAGTTTGAGTGTGGCTTATGAGACCCCATCCATAGGTCCCTTTTGCATACTCTTTTAATCCTTATAGATACCTTCTTGATCATTACAAGTCATCTAGAACCTTATGAACCTTGATTCTAGCTCAACCATACCATATTTCCTATGCCAATCCTTGTTCTCCCAGGTCTTGAGCCTATAAGATAGGAACATCGAACTCAAACTATAGCATCATACCCTAAAGTGTCCCATTTTTAGTGCTCTTGACCATTTGAATTTGATCCCCAATGGTCATTTCCATCCGATCCTTATCCTTAATTAGGTTAGCTTAGCATGAAGCCATCTGACCCATGACCAATTATTACCTATAAAAGCCCACTAAAAGTTAATTTACAAAAGAGGTGACAAATCTTACAAAGTAAATAAGAATACAAATAAAGAACTAAGATATACTTCCCTATTCTATGCATATAATCACCTAACATAGTTGCAAACACATTCAAACCATCATACCAATCCCTAGCCATCTCAAGCACTCTCAATTTGAAATTTTTGCATCTGCATCACACTATTTCACAAAGCACATTAGGTAAAATAACTACATATGGCTTGATCCCTCTTTAAAGTATTGTTATGTAGGAATGATGCCCACACAAGGGGTCTAGATTATAATTTCAATGCATTTTACACATTAACCCCCATTTCTTCAAGTGGTTCAAATATCATTTTATCAATCATGATGGAGGGTTAGGGTTTTAAGATTAAATCAACTCTATAGCGAGTTTCATTGATAATCAACACTCAAGTTTTTATAGACAAGATCATACAAGATTAACACAAAAACCCAAAAATTTTAGGGTCTTTATGACCAATTTGGACAACAGTAGGAGTCAACTACAACATCATAATTTGAACTATCTTATTTTTAGTGCTCCTATCCTTTCACTAAATGAAACCTAGACTCAGATTCATGACACTATCCTAGTCTTGTATAGTCAGTTTCAACCTCTATCTCAGCCATCTTAATCCAGTTTCAAGCTAAGTTATATTTCTCCTTATTTATTGCTATTTTTAGAAAGGTAAAAAAAAGATAGATAAATTATATAAATCAGGACTGTATTTATTGCAATATTCTTTACCGATTTATTAATTCAGAACCTTAACTAAAATAGGAACAAAACTCTATTATTCCCAAAATAGTTAAATCATAAAACGAAATATGTCCAATTATTTCTCAAGCCTGTTTTAGCCTCTTAAGTCATAGAAAGACCTATTTTAATCAAAATAAGTACTCTTTATTTAAATCTTTGCTATTTTATAAAAAGTTTTTCAAATTAATTATTTCCTATTTTCATTCCAAGTTATTATTATACTTAGCCCTTTAATAATATAGGATTTACAAGCACCAAGTCCTAAATATTTAAAAAATAACTCCTACATAATTTGTAACTTTCTCAACCTTTGCATAAGTAATTTATATTAAAGTAGGAGTCTACACAACTTATAAACTGAAAAAAGGGTGTAAAGGTGATAGGATAGCAACACAAGGGAAGAAACCTCCACAAATGAACATCAACAGTTCAAAATTACACAAAACTTAAGAAATTTGATAGTGTAGAAGAGGCAAACATAAATTTTTATTAGATTCAAAACATCAATCCAACATTACAAGTCTAAAAAAGAGTAGAGTTTGATCATATCCAAGAAGAGGGATCCTATAAATAGTCTTTTTCAGTCCTATATATAAAAAATAGAGAGGAAAGAGGAGAGAAGAGCACAAGGATCCCTCATAAATGCTACCATTACACCATTATTTGATCCATACCATAAAATAGACAAGGAAATAGAGGCATTAATGTTATTCCAATGCATTAGGCTTGTATTTATGATGATTTTCTATGGAATTTGGACATAGTAGTGGAGGTGATGACCCTAATTTTTCTCTCCTTGAAATTTATAAGGCTTGTGCATGCATGGTTTGGTTACCTGGTATTCAATGCTACTCTACTCTTAGAAAACATGGATATATTAATCTAAGGGCCTTAACTTGCCCATTTCCTCCTCTCATGTATGTATGCTAGAAGAAACTAGCTTGAGTTTGACCTGCCACCTTAATTGACATGCAAGGAACATATTTAGTCTAAAAATAGACCTCATATGCCCATTTAGAGTTTTAGGAGTTGACTTACCATAACTTACACTCCATAGAGAGAGTCACACATTTATAAGATCAATTTTTAACTACCTCAATACCTCCATCATGATATTAATGATCACTTACATCATTCATAGTCTTGAGGGGATAATCAATAGACCTATGTAACATGCGTCTCATGCTTGAAATATTATGGACTTGAGGCCTTAAACCTTTGGTCATCATGAAAACACCAAAACACAAGTGTAGACCTATTAGTGAGCTTGAAGCTGGTGTGAAATATTGCATTTGTACCACAAACCTATAGGTGCTTTGTTCTAATCTCAATATATTTCCTTTTATAATTAAACATCAAGAATAAGGAACTTGAAAACACCTTGCATGCTTATAAATACTAGATCATGCCTTAGAAGACTTGGAACCTTCTTTTTTATTGACAAAGTCATAAAAATAACAATGTAGGTTAGTTTTTTGAGGTCAAAGAACTCTATTTTGGTCTTGACAGCTCTCCATTCTCATTTGAAATGGTACAAGATTTTGAGGACTATCAAAGTCATGAATCCTTATTTATACCACCTGTATTAGATTTATCATGATTAGGGATCATGTTTATTCACCATATAAATTTACAACCTCCTTAAGCTTTGATTACCTTTCTCCTTGAATTGTAATCCTTTTGAAAACTTAAATCCTTGCCTCCATATTTTCATAGAACATTAGTTATTATTTCATTTCCATGGATTTAATATGAAGTTATTAGAAGGCCTAAAAACTTGATGAACCCCTACACTCATCAAAGTGACTTAGAAGAAATACTAAAAGCCTACAAGGTGTTTTGGACCTCAAAATACTTATTTATACCTCCTAGACTAGGTTACAGGCCTATAACCTATCAAGTTTGATTCCCAACTTGATCATTGTCATCTCACAGACCTACTAATTAAATGAATACCTCTCCAACTTGTTTTAGACCTATAGATGTTATTGGTGGGCCATGAAACCTTGATTTTATTTGTAAACTTATAGGGGGATATTATAAATCAACATCCACTATCCTATCATTGGTATTTACATTAAATAACCCTAGATACCTTGTGTAACATCATGGAGCTTATAGAAATATTGTTTTTTCATCTTCAAATCTGTAGCCTTTCATGTTTTTATCTTACAAGATCGTGTGTACATTGTAGGATATTAAATGTTATTTAAAACCCTGGCATGCTCTAAATGATTTAAACATGATTCAACACCTCAAATTTGAAACTATGAACCTTCATCAAATCCCTCACAATATCCAAAACATTTTCAAAAGCTTTGAGAAGGCCTTGAAGGCTCTTGAGGACCATTGTAGTCTTGAAGCTCAAATATGCTATTCCCCCCTCTAAATAGGCTTACAAGCTCATTTTATTATTTCAAAGACTTCTTGGATAAAAACATGAATGATCATGATCTTGTTATTAGCCTTGATAATGAGTTGGATATGTGTTTTTAACCATCTATATGCACTTATAGCTTCAAAAATCTTGCAAAGTACACCTTCAAGATTTTAGGGTTTAAGGGGGTTTTAGACTGCCTACAAATTTCTTGGTAAATCCATGCACTCATGAGATTATAAAACCAATTTTATTAATTATGGGGGTGTTTAAAAATCCTCTTAACCTTGATTAGTACATGATTCGAGCCATGTAAAATGAGGAGTGTGTAAAAACCTTTCACTGTGTCCCTCTCACATTATATGCAGGTAGTTTTAGAGCTTGTTAAGAATTATTCATATCCTTGTCTTCTTATCAATGCCTCTAAACACCTGTAGATGATTATTATTTACCTTATTCATGTCTTCCAACATCTATATTGAACCATGCAAAAAGATAACAAAGATATCTCATTCTTGAAACTTGCTTGTAGGTGCATGGAAAAAGGGTTTTGGATTATGTATGAAGGATTTTGATCTTGTTTACTTTTTGTATGTACTATATATGATTGAAAACAGTGTGAAAAGTCTCTTTAAGGATATATTTAATGTCTTCTACTCCTACAACCTCCATGTCTATACTTAAATCTTGTAAGTTTGACCATTTTTCCCTTATGAAACCTTGTATTTGTTGTTTAAGCATGGAAAAGCCTAAAAAAGACTTGAAATTACATTTATAAACCTTATTTAATGATGTGGAGGCCTTATATGATTATTCTCCTTTATTATAAAATATAATAATTCAAAAAAAATGGAAGAAGGGAAAACCTTATTCAAACACAAATTATGAACAAGGTGTATGGTTTTATGCTCCTATGAAGAGAGTTTGAAAGTTCTAAATCAATTTTATCAACTCCTTCAATTATTTTTCATGAATAAAAACCTCTAATAAGTCCTTTTTATTTATTCCTTTATGCTACAATAATATTCATGAATCTTGTAGTAGCTCAAACCTGATATTAGGCCCTAAAAACTTCTATAAGACTTGTGAAAATGACTTACTTTTGTTATTTTGGTATTAAAGAGAACTCGTGGTGGCTTAGAGAGTGGAAGGGATATGTATTGAACCTTTTAAATCCTCATAAAAAAATACTAGGGTGGAAATAAAAGAATAACTAAAATAGAACAAAACAGAACTGGCTTATTTGGAAATTCATTAGAACCCTCCTAATGTTGATATCATGCCTAAAAGGAGTGATAATGAACATTTATTAGCGAAATCTAAGGTGTGTTTGCCTACATAAACACCTATACTAGTTGATTTATCAAATCCATTGACATGGCATCATTGACATTCAAAAAACTGATGAAGAATGATAAAATGTAATACCATTGACATGATTGACAAAGCCTTGAATCAAACTAAAAACACCTACAATAATGAATAAAAACCAAATGGAAAGGGAAATGCAAATGGACTTCAATAATTTGGAGGAAATAATAAATTTAAAATAATATGTACAATAAAATAACCTTCATGACCTTAAAAATATGTTTGAGGTGTATCCCATTTATAGGGATAAGTAATGAAGCTTTGAGAGCTCATATGCATTTGATTTCTTACATCCTTTGATGATATATGGACCAATCCATATAAAATCTAATTTTTTATGTTTTCCTAGTTTAGATTTCTCTTCATCCCACTTGAGGATAAAGTCTCCCTCTTTTAATGTTCTCAAAACTACCCTTTTGTCAAAAACCCTCTTGATTTGTGCTTGGTGAGCTTCAAGAGTCCTCATGGATTTGTTTCTTATCTCTTATATTTCATTTGAAAACATGGCTGTTAAAGAATCATTATCAAGCAACTCTAGCTAATGATTAAGATCTATTGAGGGAAATTTAATAGATAGAGGCAATCAAACCTCTCTTCCATAAACCAACATGAATAGACTATTCCCAATAGCCATTTTTGGTGTAATCCTATGAGCCCAAAGGGATGTTCTCATCTTGGTATGCCATGTCCTTTGGTTCTCCTCCATTGTTCTCTTAATGATACTAATGAGTTTCTTATTAGTTGAATCTATAATTCCATTACCTCGAGGGTAATAGTTTGATGAAGTTTTGAGATAAATTACATTCTTAACATCCCATTTAGAGATCTTGGTGCCAAAAAATACTTTGGCATTAACTGAGATGATTTTAAGAGGTATCCCAAATATGGTTTCTATGTATTCTAAAAATTCAAGAATAGAATTCTCATTAGCTTCTTTCAAAGCAACAACTTCAATCCACCTTGTAAAGTAGTCAGTGGCCATCAAACCCACTTATGGCTACACTAGATGGTGGAATAATCATCCCAACAAAATTAAATTCCCATTGGATGAAGGGTTGATCAACTTGAATAGGGTGGAGGGGAAGAGTTTCTAACCTTTGTTTACTTATGCAGAAGACACACTTTTTAAAATTTCTTATCTATGTGTATGTATATCCAAATAGATCAGGAAAATAATAGCCTACCCTTATTTTTTTGTAGCTATTATTCTTGGAGAAAAGTGACCTCTTGATGGACCATTGTGAAACTCTTCTAATATCTAGTTAATCTGATTTGGTCCTCACATTACTACTATAATTTAATCTAATTTTTGGTAAAAAACTCAACTTTGTCTTGAAGAAAACTGATTATTTATTGGTCATCCTCAAATACTTACTAGTTGATAACATTATCAAGTACAAAAATCCTTACATCCACCTTTATATTTTATTGAGTTTTATCCCTCTTGATGTCATTTAGAATATCAAATTGGGTACCAATGACAACCAATATATTTGTATGTTTGTTCTTTTCTCTTATGATAACTTGTATATTAAACGCTTCAAATTACTCTATAAGGTCCCAAAATCTATGTTTGTAAGACTTAAATAAGTTATTATTGGTATATGCTTCCCTCTAACCTGATTTATAACCAACTCACTATCACCAAAGACTTGTAATAACTTTATTCCTATCTTTTTAGCCCACTGGAGGCCATGTATAAGTGCTTCATATTTAGATGAGTTATTATTAAAACTAAATTTAAATCTAAAAGTAGAAAAGTACTTATCTTGAATAGGAGAAACCAAAATTACACCAACTCCTACTCTATTTTTTATTTTGGATCCATCAAGGAACATTTTCCATATACCATCAACATGCTCATTAGGATTGATAAGATTCAAGATTATAGCATCTTCTTCATACATGCAATAGGTACCTAAATAAGTTTTATCATTGATGGGTTCATATTCATGATGTTCAATTCCCCATTCATCAAGTATAAGATCAAGAATGAGTTTAAGAAGTGTGGCTGGTTCACAGTCTAGGATAGTATCTTCTTGATCAATTACTATGCAATTAAAACTATATGTCTCTATGTAATCTTTGGTAATTGGTTTAGATTTGATAGTGACTTTAGTGTCATATCTTGTCCTAAAAAACATGTGAGACCAATCTGATGATAAATAGTAGCTATGAAGTCTCTTGATAAACATAGTGTAAAGTACGGTGGGATATATAATGAAAAAATATTGATAGATTGAGAAGTTAAGACATGCATTTAAAGTGAGACTTAATTCTTTGATCAAATAGATTGTTTTGATGGCTATACTATATAATTGTACTAGTCATTTAGTGATTGGTTCATACTTCAACTGCGACTTATCAATAACTTACTTAGGCATCACATAACTACTTGTACCTATTTATATCATATAATTATGAACCAAGTGATCACCAATGATCAAATAAATGTATAAAAGTGGAGATTTGTCATTCACACTTGATTATCCTTATTGAGGCTAATATAGGTTAGTAAGGAGTGATATTGATTCATTTGTTATTCCATTTGAAAGATTGATATTGAACAATGTTTCTTGCTAAAAATGCTTTTATCCTAGAAAGGTAAAAGTCTACAACATAAAAATATTAACATTAGTCTTCTTCATTTACTAAATGATGTTGAAGGGAAAATTACCAAGATTTGGATACTCTTTTAGAGAAATAACACCTTCAACTTGACTGGATTGGAGCTAATCCCTAGGTTGAACCTCACTTCCTATGGTATGTTTTTTATTTTATTGAACCTTTGAATATTAATGAGACCTTATGGATCCTTGAAGCACTAGAGGAGATGAAATAAGACCTATAATATCTAGTTATTCACTTTAAATAACCCTTTTCCTGGACCTTATGTTGGTTGATATAGAATTAGTAGCCTTATTTGTGTTCTCCACCTAATTTACCCCACAATAATCATCCTCTTTTTAATTAAAAAGTGTATAATCAAGTTGTGTTTTCCCTCTAGAGGTCTCTCAAGTGATGGTGTTTCAACTTGTGTCTCTTGAGGAATTGATAAAATATGGACCATCAATGTTTTGTTTAAAACATAATTAGGTCATGTATTTTGGTTCAGGATTCATAATCTCAAAGGAGGTTATTTTTAACCAACACAATTACTTTTGAGGAACAAGGAACAACTAGATGTTGAGAGATTACTAGATTTAAATGGGTAAATTATACTTACCCTTAAAAATTGCCTTGAAAGGGTTGCCTATAAGGATGATAAGGTTAATAATGAGGTTGGTAAGGAGGCTGGTAAGGTATATTAGATTGAGTTTGTTGCCTCTTTAGGGTGACTAGTTCATTGCTAAAGGGATCAAGTAAACTTTTCACTACTTGTGAATCATTTGATGGGATAGGAGGAGTTGCCTCTTGACTAGATGGTTAGATTGTTGGCATAGGAATGGGTGCTAATGTAGGTTGTGTAGGTGGTGACTCTAGAAATAATGGCATGAAAGGTCTTGGAATAATCTTCCTAACTTGTATAAGGTAGTTTTCATCCTTAATGGCAATCTCATATGCATCAAGAAGAGTTGTATCCATCATAGATTAGATCATAACATCAATATCACTATTTAAGTCTCTTAGATAGTAGAGGAAAGGATTTTTAGGAGTGGGTTTAACTAGAGCTAGGATTATATCTCAAGTTTTTTGGAACTTGAAGTTGAAATCACTCATGAATTCTTATGGTGCTCTTTTAATAATGGGAAACTGCTCAACTAAGGGTAAATGGTCACTTTTGTCGTCAAATTTATTGCATAATCCTTCTCCTAATTTATCCCATCAGTAGATTGAATTAGGTTTTAAGCTCTTATACCATTAAAGAGACTTGTCCTTAAATGAGGTAGCTAAAATATTAATAACAACATTCTCATGAGTAATATGGTGTATTGAACAAATGTTGGAAATATAATTTATGTGCTCTATAGGTGTTGTTGTATTCTTTTCAGTGAAATAAGGAATAATATTGAGGGTTGCAATAGGTTTATCATCATGTTGGGCTTTCTCCATTGAAAAAAATAAAGACATGATTTCTGGGAACAACAATATGAAAAATTAGAGGTGAACCTTGGTTGTTTTGAGGGAATTTAGTGGCATAAGGGGGGTTAATGTATGAAAAAGACATTAAAAACATCTTCTTTTTAAATAAATGTAATGGTAACTTAATAAAATTAATGTCATTATATTTATAATATGCCCTTATTTTTACTTTTGGCATGCAAATTTGATACTAATATGAACTAAGATCCCTTGAAATCTCAACAAAGATGCCAAGTACTTGATATATGCATTCAATGACTACAAATTATTAAGAACAACACCAACCTCTTAGTAAATCTATGAAAACAATCCCACTAGGCATGTCATAAACTATTGTCATTGGATATTGCATTGTTTGATTAATCAATTGATCTAGTGAAATAATGAGATAATCCTCAAGGTGTGGGACCTTGGCTCCTTGGGATGAACCTCTAAAGAAAGTTTCATTCATAAAATATGTGCACTTGATTTAAGATCAATTTTAGGCCTAAAACAATACTAAATAAGACCTATCTATAGCTAAAACTATGATTTTTGGTCACAAAAAGGTAAAATGATAAACTTAAACTACAAAGCGGTCATGGACTAAAGTTTAGAGATCTCCTCCACCTAATTGGGATAGCAGAAGAATTCCTAAAAATTGATGGTAAATCATATAAATCCTAAATATTCTAAAACTTTCTCAAACTTTGCATAAGTAATTTGTATGAAGGTAGGAGTCTACACAACATGCAACCTACAAAGAAGGGTGTAAAGGTGATAGGACAATGACATAAGGGAATAAACCTCCACAATTGAACATCAAAAATTTAAAATTACATAATAATTAAGAAATTTGATAGTGTATAATAGGAAACCATCAATTTTTATTAGTTTCAAAGCATCAAGATAGCATTATAAGTCTAAAAAAGAGTAGAGTTTTTTCATACCCAAGAAAAGGGATCTAAAAAATAGTATTTTTAGTCATATTTATAATAAATTAGAGGTGAGAGAGGAGAGGAGAGGAGAGCACAATTATCCCTCATAAATGTTTCCATTACACCATGATTTAGTCCATACCATAAAATGGATAAGGAAATAGAGGCATTAAGCTTCATCCAATGCATTAGGCTTGTATTCATGATGATTTTTAATAGAAGGTGGATGTATTAGTGGAGGTGAAGACCTTAATTTTTCTCTCCTTGAAATTTTTATGGCTTGTGCATTCATGGTTGGTTCAAGTGGTCTTTAATGCTCCTCTCCTCTTAGAAAACATGTATATCTTGTCCTAATGGCCCTAACTCACCCACTCCTCCTCTCATACATGTATGCTAGAAGAATATAACTCAAGTTTGAACCACCAAATTAATTAACATGCAAGGAACATGTTTGATATGAAAATAGACCTCATACACCAATTTAGAGTTTTAGGAGTTGAATTACCATAAATACCACTCCATATAGGGATCACATAGTTATAGGATAAATTTTCAAAATCCTCCATACCTTCATCATGCTCCCAATGACCACTTATACCATTCATCATCTTGAAGGTATAGTTAATAAAGCTATCCAACATGCCTCTTATGCTTGAAAGATGATGGAATTGAGGCCTTTACCCTTTGGTAATCATGAAAACACCAAAACTCAAATGCAGACTTATTAGTGATCTTAGAACTTCCTCATAACTTTTGTCATGACCATTGAAACCTTATAAATTAGTGTAAAATATTGAATTTATACCAAAAACATATAGGTGACTTGTCCTAATCTCAAGATACTTATTTTTAGCATTAAACATCAATAAAAAGGACCTTACAAACACCTTGTAGGCTTATAAATACTAGATCATGCTTTAGAAGACCTATAACTTTATTTTTTATTGATGCAGTAATAGAGATAATGATGTAGTCTATTTTATTGAGGTCAAATAACTCTATTTTGGTCTTAAAAACTCTCCATTATAATTTGAAGTGGTACCAGGTTTTGATGACTATCAAGGTCATGAATCCATATTTATGCCACCAATATTAGCTTGATCATGATTAGGGATCATGTTTCTTCACCATAAAAACATACAACCTGCTCAAGCTTTGATTACATTTCTCTTTGACTTTCAATCCTTTTGGAAACCTAAATCCTTGTCTCCATATTTTCATTAAACATAAGTTGTTGTCTCATTATCATATAATTGGTATGAAGGTCTTAAAAGGTTTGAAAAATTTGATAAACCCCCACACTCATCAAAGTCACTTAGAAGACATACTAAAATCTTTAGGGGTGTTTTGGACTTCAAAGGACTTGTTTCTACCTACTAGACTAGGTTACAAGCCTATAACCTATCAATTTTGATTCATAACTTGTTCATTGTCATCCTACAAACTTTTTACATAAATTAATACCTATGAAACTTATTTTAGACTTATAGATGTTATTCGTTGACCATGGGAACCTTGATCTTATTTGTAGACTTATAGGGGGATCTTGAAACTCAATATCCATTGTCATGTCATTGGTATTTCCATGAAGTAATCCTAAATACCTTGCATATCATGAGGGACCTAATAGAAATCTTGTTCATTCATCTTTAAACCTACAACCTTTCATGTTTTTATCCTATTGGACTATAGGTACCTTGTATGATCGTAAATTATATTTAAAACCTTGGCATACTCTACATGATATAGGCATGATTCAAACCCTAAAATTAAAAAATATGAACCTTCCTTAAAACCCTCACAAGATCCAAAATATTGTCACAAGCTTTGAGAAGGCCCTGAAGGCTCTTGAGGACCATTGCAGTCTTGAAGTTGAAATCTACTATTTTTTCCCTCTACATAGGCCTACAAGCTCATTTTATTATTTGGAAGACTTATTGGATCAAATCATCCATGCCCATGTATTCATGATCTTATTTTTACCCCTGAGAAAGATTTGGATAGGTTTTTATAACCATATCTATGTTCTTATAGCTTCAAAAATCTTGTAAATTGTACCTTTGAGCTTCTAGTGTTTAAGGGGGTTTTGAATTGCCTAAAACTTTCTTGGTAAATATACATGCTCTTAAGCTTATTGAACTAGTTTTATTACTTATGATGGTTCTTCACAAATCTCTTAACCTTAGTACCTAATTCCAGGCATGCAAAAGGAGTGTGTAAAAACATTCGACTATGTCCCTCTCATGTTACCTATAGGAATTTTTAGAACTTTTCAACGATTCTTCATAGCCATGTTTTCCTCTCAATGCATATAAAAACCTATATATGATTATTCTGGACCTTCTGCATGTCTTCCAACATCGATATTGAACCATGAAACAAGAGAACAAAGATGGATCACTCGTGAAACTTGCTTGTAGATGCCTAGAAATAGGGTGTTGGATTATGTATGATGAATTTTGATCTCATTTACTTCTTTTAGGGTATGTAGATGATTGAAAATGATGTGAAAAATATCCTTGAGCATAGTTATCATGTCTTTTTCTTGTGTAATATCTTGTAGCATCCATTTCTAAACTTAATACTTGCAAGTTTGACCATATTTCCCTTATGAAAACTTGTATTTTTTGTTTAAGCAAGGATAAGGCCTAAAAAAGACTTGAAGTTCTATGTATAAACCTTATTTAGTGATGTGGAGGCCTTAACGGAGTCTTATCATTCATTGTAAGATAAAAGAAGTCAAAAAACACAAATGGAATAAGGGAAACCCTATTCAAACACAACTTATGAACAAGGTGTATGGTTTTATAAAGATATGAAGGAAGTTTAAAATTTATAAATCACTTTTATTCCCTCTGCTTAATTTTCATGGATAACAACATCCAATAAGTTTCTTTGATATTTTATTTTATGTTAAGATCATATTCATGAATCCTACAGTAGCTCAATCTCTCTAAGACATGTGAAAATGATTTACTTTTGTTATGTTGGTCTTAAAATGAACTCATGGTGTCTTAGAGAGTGGAATTTATATGAAGTGAACCTTATAAATTCTCATGAAAAATCCTAAGGTGTAAATAATAAAAAACTAAAATAAAAAAAATTAGAAATGGATTCCTTAGAAACTCATTAAGACCCTCCTAATGTTGATATTAGGCATAAAAGGAGTGAGTAAACATTTACCTACTCAATTATTCACTACTCAATTGAATGCTTAAAACATATCTTGATCTTGACTATGCCCTACCTAACCTTTAATTGAGTATGTCCTACCTAATTTAAACATACTTTAGTATGCCATACCTACCTATACTTCTTACCCTACATAATTGAGTATTGATCCGGGCAACAATTCAGGCGACAATTCGGGTGATGGTTCTACCCCAATTGATGATGAAACTTTCAGGAGCCATAACTTTTGCATCATAGCTCCAATTGACTTACCGTTTGAACTGTTGGAAAGATAATAATGAGGAAAACATGGTGACATGGCATGGATATTTTATTAATGGTTTTTTTACCCATGAAAACCCATTAGAAGTACCCAAAATTGTAATTTTAGTAGAGTAGTTTAAAAATAGTAAGTTTTTAAAAATAGTAATTCCTCAAATTCCATATTGTTTTAAATCATGGAATTTGAACCACTTAATATCCCTCAATATTGGTGACCTTCCACATCATCTTACTTTCAAAATGTGTATAAATTAAGATGTAATCTGAAATAGAAATTAGACATATCTTCCCAGAGATAAGCATATAGTTGTATTACGATCTTGAGTAATAAAACATCTCTTCTCAGAGAATTTATTGTTACTGTGTTATTTTTGTGTTCTTGAAATATCTATCAATCAAAACTTCTAAATTTTGGATTAGTGGTATCAAAGTGGTTTGTCTTGAGAGTGTATGATCTCGAGGACAATGACAGGCTACAAGAAGCTTGGGTAGAAAACAATAGAGCTTCCAAACTATCCACCTATTCACTCCAAATGACTTCAAATGGTGGATGTCACCAAGACATTTGATCCTTTCAAGGAAATGGTGAATGAATCCCTTTAATGGAAATAATCATAGATGTTTCAAAAAATTTCCCAAATTCTCCAATAACTCCTGATGGGAAATTCTAGTTCCTCATCTGCACTTCCTAGCTCCTCATCCATGGAACATCCTTTCAATACCCAAATACCCTTCAAGGTTTAGGTAAATTTTGATATTCCTACATTTGAAGGTAAAATAAATTCTAATGCAGTAGAACATTGGCTGGATCAATTATCTTCCTACTTCTCTATAAATAAATTCATCGATGGAGAAAAGATCACTTTTGGTCTTTTGAAAGCATTATTGCCCATGAAAAATTGGTGGGAAGTGTACAAAAAGAGATTCAATATAGATGACATTGGCCTTGAGGTGGAACCTACCTGGGATGATTTCATAGAAGTGGTAAAGGAAGAATACTATCCCATTGGAGCATATGATGATCTATACATATAATGGCAACAACTTCACCAGGGTAAGGACCAATCTATTCAAGATTACACATACATTTTTCATTCTCTGTCTACAAGATTGGGCATCCAAGAAAGTGAGAAACATAAGACTCTCAAATATCATGGTGGACTACAATGGTATATATGGGGGGAAATGGAACTCTTCAATTTGAAAACCCTCAGTGAGGCATACAAGTTCGCAGTGAAGATTAAGCAGAAGCATGGGAGAAAGAATACGAAGAGTTAGCCTTCAAAATGGAAAAGTGACAAGGAAGGTCAAACATGAGGCCAAAATTGGAAGCAAAATGAGTTTCAAGATAAGAAATCCCAGAAGGGGAAGGTTGGAAAATGGTGTGATTACCACAAAACTGGAACTCACTCCAAAGAAGAATGTAGAGCCATCAAGTCACTACTTTCTGAGTTACAATACTCAACGTCAACTACTCTATCTCATACACAATCTAAAGTCAAAGAGGATGAAGAATATATTATATATTCTAAGCTCTATACCATCATTGCTTTATCACAGACCTATGAGGAAAGGCCAGATGATAAGAAAAGATTGTTTCACTCTAAATTATAGGTAAAAGGTAAGCCTCTGCATTTCATTATTGATAGTGGGGGTCAAAAGAATTTAATCTCTGCTAAAGTTGTGAAAAGTCTAAATATATCCATGAAGCCTCATCTAAATCCATACAATATTGGATGGTTAAGCCCAGGGAGAAACCTTTGTGTCACTCATCAATGTCTTCTTTCATATGCAGTAAAATATTTCCAAGATGAAATATTTTTTGATGTAGTCAATCTAGATGTTTTTGATGTACTCTTTGGTAAGTCATTCATGTATGATAGACATGGAATCTATGAATCATGAACCTAAAGAATCACCCTCACTCTTGAAATGTGGTGCTACAGGGTGCCAGAGGTACCACCTCCCACATCTATATCCATGATCAGTTCTAAGCAATGTAAGAGATTGGTGGAGAAGACAAAGCAATTCATTTTCATGGCGGTCAAACCATAGAAATCCAAGAAAGATGATTTTTTAGTCCTGACTACACAATCAACATAATAATAGAAGTAGATAGGACATATCAAAAGAATATGATGACTTATTGAAGTCACCCACAGGAGTTTCACTGCATTGCTAGGTAAAACATTCTATCGATGTGATCCTAAGATCACCTTTACCTAACAGTCATATGTATCATAGATTAGTTTTGGAGAATGATGAGATAAAAATATATATTCAATAATTGATCCAAAAGTGTCACATCAAGCCAAGCTCTTCACCTTGTGGTAGTGTAATTGTCCTAGCACCAAAGAAAGATGGAACATGGAGGCTTTGCATTGACTATCAAGCCTTGAATAAAATCACTGTAAAGAATCACTACCCCTTCCCCAAGATTGATGACCTATTGGACCAACTCCATGGTGCAAAGTTCTTCACCAAAATTGATCTCAAATTTGGCTATCACCAAATTCCCATCAATCCCACCGATGTCTAGAAGACTACATTCAAATCTAAGGAGGGGATCTTTGAAGGGTTGGATATGCCTTTTAGCTTAACTAACACACCTGCAACCTTCATGAGGATGATGGATGACATATTGAAACCTTTCACTAACTCATTCATGGTTGTCTACTTGGATGACATACTCATCTATAGAATAACATGGGAGGAACATCTGGAACATGTTCATAAGGTGCTTCAAACTCTTTGGGAGCACAAGTTGTATGCAAATCTTGACAAATGCACATTTGGGATGAAAACAATTTAGTACCTTAAGTACATTGTGAATAAGGGGTCCATGTTGATCTAGAAAATATTTGGGTTATTCAACAATGGCCTACACCAAGGACCCTCGTAGAACTTCGTAGCTTCTTGGGTCTTGCAAATTTCTATCATAGGTTTGTTCTTGGATTTTCACATGATGCTTAGTCACTAACCCAAGTGAGTAAAGGAGGACCTAAAGCAACATTTTAGTGGGGTGAAATACAATAAAGGGCATTTGAGAATTTGAAGAATAGACTTTACTCAGCCCATGTTCTTGCCTTGCCAGATTTGCATAAACCTTTTGAGTTGATGACAGATGCATCTGAATATGCCATGGGAGCTATCATCATGCAACATGGCTATCCTTTTGTATATCATAGTGAAAATTTTATTGATATAGTCAAGAAATATTTGACATATGATAAGGAGCTCTATGCCATTATTCAAGCCTAAAAATAATGGAAACACTACATCATGGGGAAAGAGATGGTCATCTATAATGACCATAGACCATTGGAATTCATCCAGACATAGAGAAAACTATGAAATAAGAGGCACCAAAAGTGGGCCACATAAATTTGGCAATTTCATCTAATAATCAAACACAAAAAGGTGAGATTAAATATAACTATAGATTGTTTTAGTTGCCCACTAATTACTACACTCACAACAGTTCTTAACCTATGTGGACACGAGACTGCCACTTGGGGTGCTCTATATGAAGTAGATCTTACCTTTGTTGATACATATTAGGTGTTTCAAAAAGGTAAACATGTTTTTGATTTCTATTTGAAAGATAATGTCCTCTATCATATGGGGCACATTTGTGTTCTAGATGCAAAGCAATAGAAGATGATATGGGAAACACATTTCAATAGGACATTTGGACACTTTGGTGTAGAAAAGAGATTGGCAGTTCTTCAAAAACACTTCTATTAGCCCCATATGGGAAAGGATGTGGAAAGGTATCTCAAATATTACACCCCATGTGCAATAGTCAAGCCAAAAAATAAGAAGCAAGGATTGTACACACCATTGCTAGAACCAACCAGGCCTTTGGAATCTATCTCAATAGATTTCCTCTCAGGTTTTCCCAGTTCAAAACATGGAAAGGACTGTATTTTTGTTGTATTTGATCATTTTTCAAAAATGGCTATCATGATTTCTTGTAAGAAAAATATATCCATTGAAAAAATTGCTCAACTATATTTTAGTCATGTATGGCTCCATTTTGGTCTCCCCAAGTCTATTGTCTCAGATCAAGATAGCAAGTTCCTGAGCATCTTTTGGTCCACTCTATGGAAGATGATGGATACCAAGCTGATGAAGTCCATAGCCTTCCATCCATATATTGGTGGTTAGGTAGAGGTGGTGAACTACTTGATTGTTCACATGATTTAGATGTATCACTCTAAACATCTACACACATGGGATGAGGGGCTTATTTTCATACAATATGGATACAATTAGGCCTTGCACAGATCGACCAAACACAATCCATTCCAAGTATGCTTCAGGTTCCAACCCATGACACCAATTGATATATCCATTCCATTCTCAACCATGTAATACACACCTCATGGAAGATCTGAGGTAGAAAAAGCAACAAAGTTCATTGAACAAATGCAACACATCTAGTAGAAATTTCATGACATCTTGGATAAGATGTATCAGAAGTATAAGCAACACCATGATTAACATAGGATTGCACACCATTTTGCTATGAGTGATAAGGTTTGGTTATGGATTCAAAAGGAATGACTTGCATTCCTACACAAAAAAATTTGGCCTCTACGATATGGTCCCTACACCATCACTAGAAAAGTTGGAGAAAATGCTTTTGAGTTGAACCTACCAGCCTACCTTGGTTTACATCCAATATTCAACGTGGAGCTCCTCAAACCATATCATCCACCTCTATTAGACACATCAATTGTAGCAAAACAATTAGACATTGATGATCTTAATCCATAAATTTTTTCTCCAGTGGAAGAGGATTAGATTGTGGACACCTGGATGAAGACAACAAGAGGACGCTCTATTCTACTTTATCAGGTGGTCAAAAGGGGCCAGCTTAGCCACCAAGGTGAGTGGCTCATAGTGAATCAAATTAAGACACAATTACCACACCTGATGAGGAATATTGATGCAATGGGGACCATTTATTCTCAAGGAGGGAGGAATGATTCGAAAAATAATTTAGGCAACAATTCAGGTGACGGTTCTATCCCAAATTATGATGAAACTTCTGGGAGCCATAACTTTTGCACCGTAGCTCCAATTGACTTTCCATTTGAATTGTTGGAAATATAATAATGAGGATAACATGGTGAGATGGAATGGATCTTCACTTGATGGTTTTTTTACCCCTAAAAACCTAATGAAAGTGCTCTAAATTTCAATTTTAATAGTGTAGTCTAAAAATAGTAAGTTTATAAAAATAGTAATTACTCTAATTATATATTTTTTTAAATCATGGAAGTCAAACCACTTAATATACCTTGATATTGGTGACCTTCCACATCCTCCTCTTACTTTAAAAATATGTATAAATGAAGATGTAACCTGAAATAGAAATTAGACATCTCTTCCTAGAGATAAGCATATAGTTGTATTGTAATCTTGAGTAATAAGACATCTTTTCTCAAAGAATTCATTGTTACTGTGTTATTTTTGTGTTCTTGAAATATTTGTCAATCAAAACTTCTGAGTTCTGGATCAAGTATGCAAGACCTAATTGAGTATTCCCTACCCACTTGAGTATGACCTACCTAATTGAATACCCAAGCCATATCTTGATATTGAATAATCGTATCAAATCTTGACCATATCTATCTTACCTATCCATATATTGAATACTCAATACCCAATTGAATACCCATGCCATAGATTTAAAGGAGAGGGGCCATTATCATGCTTGAAAATTAGTAGAAGGGGCATTATCAACTCAAGGGATAAATGAGAGGAGTCATTATCAAGGAATGATTGAAAATAAAGAGAGGTGGAACTATCAACTATATAGATAAAGGAGAGGGGGCATTGATAGAGCCATACTTAGAAGGATATAGGTCATTATCACCTATATAGAGAAATAAGCGACTAGGGATGATTGGGAAAAAGGCTTGAAGGAAAATTTAGGGTGACTTACTAAATAATTTATGGGATTTTCAATCAATGGGTCTATTGATATGTATAAACTTCTTGATATTGTCACTCATACATGATATGTAACACATACCTAATACTACATTTAGGTATGTAGTCACTCATACATGACATTTACCTATAGTAATGATATAATCATTCATACTATACATGAATGTAGCTAATCACCCTAGTACACTCCATTCATAATATAAGGAATCAAAAAATTATTTAAGAGTCATCTTAAAAAGATACCGTTCAATTTGAAATAAATTTTAGATAAATGGGTCAATCTATACATGCTTAAATTCCAATGTCATGTATACATGACTTGACCACTTTAATCCAAAATCACATAGAATAGAGTCATCCTTTATCAATCGAAACTCACATGAACACTACCACTAATATTTAGGGTGGAAGGGAGTGATTTTAAACCCTATTGCCTCATGATCATTTCAAAACCATTCATATCATTATATACCTTTCCCCAAACCATATGGAGAGAGGGGGGTCAAACACATAAATAATCATTCGTCATCCCTATATACACATGATATTTTCAAATTTTATTAATTAATGATGCTTTCTCTCTTGTAAGAACCCATCGAGTCTTAATCTATCTAAATGTATGCTTTAAAGGGTGCATTGAGAAAGGGGTGGGTAGATCATTGATGCTTCATAAGATTTTTGTCCCTATACTACCACATGTTATCATTCTAACCATCTTCTAAAAACATTCCCCTAAGCTTTGCCTCCTATTTTTCACCCTCCTCTAGTCATTTTTTACCTTCATTAGCCCTTACCTAGCCTAAAATACTTTTTAGTAGTTTATGATACACTATTGAACCCATTGACTGTATAATATAATTTATAAAACTCATTTAGGGTCTAGGTCAACCCTTGGTTGACCTAAACTAGGACTTAATTTGATTTTGTCAATAACAATACATAGTTGATTGGGCTGACTTTATCGGATAAAATTTTAGAAAGGATGAGGGTTAGATTTAACTATATAAACACACTCATTTCATCATTTATTAGGAAGAGAAGAGAAGAAGAAGAGATATATATGGTGCATCTACTTATCCACCATCTACATCAGGATCATAACTTAGGGTTTCATACTTTTTTTAGAGATATCAATCTTTTGTTGTGGAAAAGTATTTTGGATGTATTGATAGGTTATGTATACTAGATTTGATTTATCTATATCATCCTTACATACCATAACAACCTCTTACAAATAACCTTGGTCAAGGGAGAGATTAATGATCAATGGGTTCATCTTCAAAGGTAAGTATTAATAACTTTATTCCTCCTTTATAAAAGTAGATAAATATGTATTTGTACTTGTCTCCCATGCATTAGAACTCCATACACATTAATATGAGTATATGTATTCTATGCATATTTATTTTTAATGTTTATTACCTCCACTTTGTGCCACAAGATTTGGTGAGCACTAGATTAGACTTTTACTTTATTTGTTATTTGTTTAATAAATATGAAAACATAGGACCTAGTTAGGGTTATTACATAGTTTTGATTGATTAAAGGATTTGGAACACTCCTTATTGTGGTAAGAGATCCCTTGGATAGGTATATAAGATCCATCTTTGTCATGGCCCTAAATATCTAATGTATCAACAATTGAAAGTATAAGCAAGATTTATCTTATTTGAGATAATATTGATTTATAGATCAGTTATATTTCCCTTTTCATACATTCTAGTGAACCTGACATGAATCTAACCCTTGGAGGTTTTCTTTCATGATATTATTTTTATCATTTTGTTATATTTTTCTAATATCAAACCAATCAATATATTTCTAACTTTATGTGCACATGTTTAACATACAATGGCTTCAAAATGACTATATTCTATCTGTTTAATGTCTTCATCAACTACAAGTTACTGGATCGATCAATTTAACATAATATTCTTCTTTAATTTCATATTATCATACACTATCAAAAATATAAAATTTGTATACTATTTTATTCTATCAACATATTTCCAACAAACACTATAAAATAGGTTGAATTTGTTCATTATTCTTCTTCAACATACAGGGTTTTACAAAACTTGGTTGAACCAGTCAACCTAGTTTGTATAATTTGAAAGCATCAATTAAGCACTACAACATAAAAATTTGAAATATAAATCATATTCAATCCCACCAAGGTTCCTTTATCATCTTTTTCTATCATTTTAGTTCTTCCTTTAGTTCTATTTTCACAAGTTAACAGCCTTCAGAACTACAAACCTATAGCTAACTAGGTTGACTTGGTCGACTTAATTTTGTAGTTTACCTTCTATCTGAAAGACATGGTTGACCTATTTGAATCTATTTTAAATACATTACTTTTTAAAAATATAAATGACCCAGTCGACTTTGTTTTGTATTGTTTTCATACAATGTCTCCTGAACTGACTCAGTAATATTCTCAATCAAGAAATTAACATCTATTTATTAGTAATTTGTTGACATTTCCTTTTTAGTTGTTTGCATACTTGGAGTAAATCACATAGTATAAATAGGTGGTTTTTCAAATTATGATTTTATTTATACTATTTTACTCTTTTGAACACACTAAAAAATCACTTAACATTCAAAAAACATATAAATATTTATCTTTCTAAGGCTTACATACTTGATTTTCATCACAAAGAGGGAAGTCAACTTGGTTTTTTAGATAAGTATAAATATGTGGTTAATGGTATATATTTGTAAAGCACCCAAAACCCTTATCACCACAAGATTATGAATTGAGGGTGTAGGCCCCAATACCAAAATAGTACCATTGTAAATGTAAAACCTTTTTAATCCAAACATCCTGAAACCAGCTTTAGATTACTTCCTAGTTCTCTATTTCAGCTAACTTTTCTATCACATTAAAATCAAAACCTTTTAATAATCTAATAATACTTAAGGTGACCAGTTAGTATTTAATTTTTATTTTATTGATTGCTTTTTGATCATTATGTGTTATATTGCAAAACTTGTATTGGCCAACGCTAGTGTAAGGTTTGTGTTGTGTGCCCTAATCAGATAAATCACATTCATCTAATTGTTTGTGTGTTTGATTTCATTCTTGATTCAAACTATCTAGCAAAATTTATCCCTTATTTTTAGAAAACTATCATTTTAGTTGATATAATCTCTTATAGATTGTGTTTTACCTTCCTACCAGCAATACACAGTTGAGCTGAATAACTATGTCTTCTTATCTCCCTATTTAGTTCTGTATTTAGAAATACATAATCAATCTACATGACTGTGTATCCTTGTTAGCTTGTTTAACTTTCATATCTGCAATATAAAATCAACCTGAATGATTATGTATTATTATATGTCTGTTGCGTTATAGAACATAATCAACTAATTTGACTCTGTATCTTATTTTTTGACTTTGTTTTTGCATCATCATCATCTTATTTAGACTTTTTATCTCATCATAAGCTTCCTATTTGAGGACAACACAAATTTTAGCTCAATAGATATGAGTAAATTTACTAATTCCAATAGGTTTCCCCATAAAAATCTAGTGGCTTCCACTTTAGATGAAAGTAATGTGCATGTATCCACTCATACTACAAATTATGGGAATCCTCATGCATATTCAATTCATAATCCTCTAGACTCCTTAGAAGATCAAATTAAATTAGAGTATACTCTGAAAATGCTTTTTTTCATTAACAAATTTTCTCAATATCAAGGAAAAGACCCTTCCACTATTTATAACCTTATGATAAGTGGTTAAGAAGAATAAACCCATTACCTAAGACCCACATTCTCACATGGATTTGGGGGAAATAGCTTCTTTGCTTCTCAACCTCTTCCTTGTCTTTTGAACCCTTCTCATACTATGCCATCTTCTTCCTTGATTTATTCTACCTCCATGCCAAGTATTTGTACTGACATGACAGGTTCAACACCTAGTGGACCTTTTCCAAGACCCACCCTTATCAATCACTCTAGTAGTGCATCATTTGATACTAATGGTAATCATGCACTAGTGCTTATTTTTATTCTAATCCTTTTACTAGTGCATCTTTCACAATAATTGCTAATCATGCCACTAGTGCTTCCTTCTATACCAATGCCTCTCAATCCACTAGTTTCATGCATGCCATTATTCACAGTGGTACCTAAGCCACCAATACCAATGGTAATGCTTCACATGTCATGCATGCTAATCAAAACACCACTCAAATCCATAAACATTTGTTGAAAAATCTTAACCAAATGAATGCTTTCCAAGCTAATAATGCTAATCACTTTATTCATCTTGAAAATCAACCACAACAGGTTCCATAGGGAACACACAATAAAAATTCCCCCATCGCTTTTAGGGATTCCCATGGAAATATTATTCCCCAACCACCTTTTGTTAATAAAATGATTAAACATATTCAAAACAAACCTATTATGCCTCAAATTTACAACATAGACATATGAGGTATCACCCCTACTATTAGTTACAATGGGATAATTGATTCTACCTTACACTTAAAAACATTTGGAAATTTGTACAAAGATTAGGTCAAGTTAAAAACTTTTTGCTGCTATCAAGATCTTAGCAAAAACCCTCTCCGGAGATGCTTTAGATTGGCATAATCAACTCAAGTCTCATTCCTTCACTAGTTTGGAAAATCTAGTTAATGCTTTAGTACAATAATTTCAAACTAGTGACCTCCTTGAGAATACCTTGGCTCATTTTATTAATTACAAGCAACTTGAGACTGAAACTGCACAAGCTTTCATCAAACAGTGGAAGACCTTGTCTAATAAGTGTGAACATAACATGGTGGATGATAAATTATTTCATCAATTCACCAACACTCTCTATCCTAAGTTGAAATATCAGGTTAGGACTCTCTCTCTATGAACTTTGGAAGAGGCCCTCAACCAAGCCAAGCACCAAGATTTTCTCACTCATCAGTTTGAGCCATCCTAACCTCCTGTGGGTACTTTCATGTTCATAAAAAATAAAAATCATCATGCTAATAATAATGGTGTGATTGATTCTTATGATATCATTCATAATATTCAAGTTATTACTCCTGACCCTACTCTAGAACAAGCTTCCCCTTTAAACCACACCCCTAATCCTCAATTTTCTTAAATAAACAACATCAATATTCATAAGCCATTATCCTTATTAGAAATCCAAAAGCATCTACCAAGGCCTATTCCTTGAGATCTTGATCCACTCTCCCTATGAAATCATGGTATGATCCAAATAAATTTTATTGGTTTCATGCTAGTTTGGGTCACTTTCATGAGACTTTTAGGCAATTACGTAACTTAGCTATGGAATTTCTCCTTGATCCAAATTTAGATCATGATTCCTTCATTCATAAATATTAACAAGCCTATGAAATTGACTTTAAATCTCATGAAACATAAATTAAAAATGAATTTTTGAACCAATCTAATACTCATTTAAACATTTACAAAGATCCTCATCTAAACCATCAAGCTAATAACTATAAGCCTACTCCTTCTAAAAATAACATTGAGAATATTATAGACCAAACTCCCAAAGATAATGTGGTAAATATGAATAATATACAAAGGGTAGTTGATTTCACTGATTCTCATCCTACTCACATGCACCAATCATCTCACACTTTCTATGTTATCCAAGATTCTTCCCCAACTCACATAACAATGTTGGAGCAAGAGGACCTTTTCTCTTTCGATGAATAAATTCCAACACATCCATCAAATAACACCACTCATACCATTTTTACACTTTCTCCAACCTATTTAACCATCACCAATAATATTCAACCTTCTAATGCCACTTATTCAAATCTATCACAAAATAAACCTAAATCGAATACCCCATCCTCTCATGACAATCAACCAATTTTTTCCCCAATTAAACCTACCATGTTATATCAACATAAATTTACATACAATTCTAATCCTCCTTCTGAGGATCTCCTCCAACATTACATACCTCTATCTAGCAATCCACTCATGGGTTATGATGAATGGTTGCCTATCACAAAGCTTACCAATCTCCCATCTCAAATTCCCTTTATTAAACTCTTGTGAAATTCTTTGTGACATTGTAAATGCCTTCTAAAAATCCTATTCAAAATGAACATCCCCCATCCTCCCCTATCAGGATGTGAAACTACCTTATCTAGGTCAAAAGATAACATCTTAAAACAATGTGAAGATATCTCTATACATGTTGATAAAATAATGGAAACTTCTCTCTCTCTGAAATTTCCTATTATTTATATGATCCCATATGAGATTATTCTTTGTGAGGATGATATTACCCTATTTATAAGTGTTCAAATAGGTGACATCCAAAGCAAATGTGCTTTGATTAATGAGGGTTAAAGTATTTATGTTACCTATTTTGACTTCATTAAAACCCTTGGATACGCTGAGTGTAATCTTAAGTCCACATGCATCATGTGTCAAGGTTATGATAAAAAGAAAATGCCTCCTTTAGGTTATGTGTGGCTCCCAATTACCATACCACCTATCATTATTCAATTGAAGGTTATGATCTTTAATTTTCCCCTCTCCTATAATATCTTTCTTGGCAGGTCATGAAATCATCACATTGGGGATATTGTTTCTTCTGCCTACCAATGTGTCAAGTTTCCTCACAATGGTTCAATCTATAGGATTCAAGGTGAAACTAACCCTTAGAAATTTAAATAATTATAAGATTGTGGTTTATTTAAAATTTTAACCCTTGAACCCTTGTTGAATGTTCGTTACAAGAACCTTAATGTTTTAATTTCCCTAGCAACTCTAGATGAGGTTATCATGGTCACCTCAAACTCATCAGGAATATAACACATAACTTATTAGATTTGGATGACGATGAGAAAAATGAGATCAACCTCAAGATAAAAACTTTTGATCTCTCTCCTCATCTCATTTATTAGCTTCCACCATATTTGAAGTTATGTTCCCATCAACCACCTAGTGATGATATACACATAGTCTTAACTAAGACTCAAAACTCTATTCATCATGCCATCTATGATGAGAAGTTCATACTTACCTATAAAATTGATCTTCATACATATAACTAAGATGATGGTTATATTTTAAATGACCCATTTCTAGGAGGTCTTGTTTAGGCTAGAGATGCTAAGATCCTTTGTTATTATTCTTCTTTGTTTCAGTCTTTATATTTATCTTATCACATTCCCCCTTATATAGTTCTTAATTTTAGCATTATTCCTCTTGTTCATAGGGTATATATGGTACATTCACATGACACACATCCAGTTTCCAACAAAAATCTTAGGAGCATGCTTATGGATTGTGATATGATTGGTCCCTATTATTTTGCTAAATACTAAGATCCCTATAGCTTGATTCCCCTTGAGATGCTTACTACTATCCTTAAGCCCTCTATGCATATTGATCCTCCCTTATCTGATCATAGTTTAGATCCTATTCGCTCTCTACCTTTAATTGAGTCTCCTCCCATTTTTGATTATGTTCTCCTTTAGTTGAGCCTCACCTAGTCTATCCATGAACCTTGCCTCCCCTTGGTGATGGCCTAATTCCTTTACTATAGCTTGATCCTTTACCTACCTAATGGGATGATGCATTGTACTATGAAATCCATAGAGTTTCCAGTCATTAAACTAGAGACTTTAAACTATACCATCCTTTCCTAACTTCTACTTCCACTTCCTCTATTAGTATACCCACAAAGTCTAGTAATAAGCATATTTGTATCTTTCATAACATAGATAATAATTCTTCCACCCATTATCAAAATCCTTGAAAATACATCAACATATTTCACCCTAATATTTATCATCTTATAGATAAGGCTATACCTCCTCCCAAGTTATTACCTAAGTATATTCCCAAATATAGGTAAATATATTATTTATGGCACCAATATAGTACCCATCACATCGATCATTATTGCATTTTCTAGCAGCATCTCCAGGATCACCTTATGAACATTCCTATGCCTATTATTCCTCCTCCCATATGTTTCCCATGTAATAAGGCTCCCCCTTCTTTCCCTATGATTCCTCCACTTATGGTCCCTTTTCCACCTGTGGTTCCTCCACCCGTGGATCCTCCTTCACATGTGGTCCCTTCTCCACTGGTGACCCCTTCATGTCCCATAAATTCCACTTATATTCCTTCTCTTGAGCATCCTATACATGATGGCCCTCATGAGCATGATCATTCAGTCATACCCACATTTTTTGTTGAGGACATTTGATGAAAGGTATTTTCCTAGCTTTCATTGAAGATTGATGAGATCCTCATTTTAGTTAGAGTCTAGCTTCACAAAGATCTATTAGATATTAGGGATAATGTTTTTGGACAAATTTACCAGTGTTTATGAACATAAAATGTTGTTCATTCACTTTATTATTCATTTTTGAATTGGACTTGTGCTCCTTTTTATTTATATATCTACTTTATATCATTTGATTTTGTGTTAGATTTTGATTCATTTATCTATCTTATATGTCTCTTTAAATTTCACATTATATGTTGTCTATGGTGTTATTTTCTTTCCTTATGATCTTTTATGGGTTCCTTTCATGATTACATGCTTCTCTTTATGAGTTCATTTATTTTTATGGATGTCTTGTTGTTTTCTCATGATTTTTTTCTACCTTATCTTCATAATATAGGTAATCATTATTGTGACTTGGTTATACAAACCTTAATCCCTTTAGTAATCCTTATTTACCATGTGATCAGTTAGCAAACAAGTCATCTCATTATAATCTAATTTTACCACTCCACCTTAGATCTCCCTTTATTAATCTTATGTTTCCTTTTGAAAACTAAGCACACACATGGTTGAAACTTGAGATAACATATTGGTTCATAAGTAAACCTAAATTTTTTAGTTAGTCATGTCTTTGAATACTTAGCTTCTTTTAGCCAAAGTCTAAAAATCATTTATGTGTCTCACTTTGTCTCTCATGTTAGTTATTCCAAGTTTGTATGGAGGAGAAATATTAAAAGCCATAAAAATTTAAATGCTAAATCATTTTAACAAAAGGAAATGATATAAAAGACAACATTAAATATCTCAAAAGTGAAATCACAGTAAAAGATGTGATTCAAAGCAAATCTCCTTTTTATAATTGAATCTCAAACTCCACAATTGGTCTCATGATAAAGTCAATATTCATTAGGGTGCAGTAGACCAGTAGATTGGGAAGAAGAATAAAACTAAAAAATATTTTAGTGCTACTTACTTTCTCACACAAGTACCCTATCTTCGCAGTAGATTGACAATTCTGTAAGAGGTCTTGAGGAATGGGGAACACATTGTGGGAAGGTAGGTCTATTTTAATTTCCTTATTTAAAAAATCAACATGAGTCAATCTTATTGCCTCACTTATTTGCATATACAACTTTATGTTAACTATGAACATGGTATCCTTTGTATATTGATGGTCACTAGTAACTTAGTGTCTTTTATGTGCCCTTAGTATGCGTCATGTTTCTTAAGGTATTCTCATAGATGCATATGTTGTGATTTTTACATTCCTTCTTTCATTTACAATAGTCCTAATATTTCCCCTTAATAAATATCATTTTGTTCATTGATCTCTCTCTCTATGGATTCTATTTGTGAATTGATGTGTAAGACCATGGATAAGACCAAGCCTTCATCACAAATTACCAAATTAATATTTCAAAGATTAATTTTAACATATTTTTCTAGTTGTTTCCACCTCATTGGTGTTCCATTTGTGATTTGCAGTGTAAGACCATGAATAGGACTAGGCCTTCCTCAACAAAAATTTCCAATACCCAAGTCACAATAAAATTACATGTGTAAAATTTGAGATAAGTAGTGATTGATCATGAGTTACGTATAATTGACATGCTTCTCCTATTGATATAGCTTGTTTTATGCTTACTTCATTAATATTTCACTTTTATCTTCTTATTTTTTGATTGCATGTAAGAATACAACCATTTTTCGTTAGTTTTTCATACTTCCTAGCTTAATTAGTGTGATCAATTTAAGTTTATTTTTCAATTTTATTTCTCTTTTGTACTTCCTAACATGATTTAGTATGATTGATTGACTTAATTATTTTTCTTTTATACCATTTGGTTTTCTTATGCCTTCTATTTTATTATATTATTTTCATACTTCCAACATGATATAATATGATTTTACTCATTTTAATTTGGTGTAAATCTTTTCATGGTTTAAAAACATTTTATTATCCTGTATACCATCCTTGGTTTATTGTATTTAGTCATATTTTGTTATTACACATTTCCCATCATGATATAGTGTGTAGTACATTTGTTTTTGATTAATTATACTTTTCCTAGTCATTTTTTCCTTTTTCTTTTTAACCATGCACGTGTATCACATAATGTTAGACAATAAAACACTCCACATATATTTTTCATAGCATATATAACAAAATATAAATACATGTGATAGATAAAACATATCTATGCATCAACATCTACATCCAAATACAACTCATGAGATCAAATCCAATTTTATATATATATATATATATATATATATATATATATATATATATATATATATATATTGTGTTTTATATAATGTACAAAGTACAAAATACATAGCTTCAATTATATAGTTGGCCTCCATCATGCCTATCTTGTGGCATAGCTAGGCCACCCATCGATGCCTAGGAATGTCCCCTCTGAAGGGTACACTTTAATGAGGTAGTTAGGGATCTCAAACCTTCTACCTATCCATGTAAGTTGTCCACCTAGGCTTGTACCTATCCAAGATGGATTATGGTAGCCATATATGGTACTCTCTCTTAAACCAAGGCCTACCAAACATGTGCCTATCCCTCTTCCACCCTTGTCAGTGCCTACAATCCACCCCTATGTGTCTATAACTACCTCATGGCCTCCCCCACTAGTCTAAACCAACCTACCTAGGCTAGGTCAAATGGTACCACAGGAACATACATAGTAATGGGGTCACATAGTGCCAATACCCTGTCTAAAATGTCATGATGCATAACCATAATCAGGGCTCCCCATCTGACCTCTTTTGTTATAAGATATGCAAAACCAAAAGTAGATAGATATTAGATCACATATATATCTCAAAATCCATCTATCTACTATAAAAATATGTAGCTAGTATTCTATATCAAAGCTTAAATAAAAATTATAATATTTCTCACCAATATTGGTGTCACCAACCACTATCTCCCCATCTACTCACCTACCAAACACAATCTATCCATATTATCATCCCCCAAGTGCCTCCTCTATGGATTGCCTCTGCACTAGTGTAAGGCCATGCATCATCACTCATACATGCCATGACCCTCTCTTGAAAGGTGTCTCTATAGAATAGCTATGTCATAAAATGGATATTGGGTCTTCCTATGCTATCATCCTTACCTGTGACTACTCTTACCAATGGTGCCTCTATCTATGGTATGGTCAAGGTAATTTTTGTTGTAGTGGTTCCTTCTAAGGTGCCTATTATGGTACCTAATATATACCTGCATCCACATCCATGTCATCCACTCCCTGACCACCTATTGTTGTACTCAACTAGTCCATGGTCTAACATGTCACAACCTAATCATAGGTTTCTCTCGACTGGTACTATTCCTCCTCCTCCTCTCCCCCTCATCTTTATAGCATGTCATGATCAATAAATAGGCACTAATAGAGGGACCATTGGGTGTGGGTATTTGAACAACCTTGGAAAGCATACCACCAGATGTGGCTCTACCCATGAGGTATAGTGGCTCATGATCTACACCCCTACCAGCCTTGTTACCATGGTCGACCAACTAGGACATAAAGTAGCAACGTATTTGTATGGATGCCAAAAAATCTCCTCTCAAAAAATACTCTATAACACTAGAACATGGGGCATGAACTGAGCTACATGGTCTACTTCCATCTTGTTATTCATGGTAACTTATCATCGATCACATGGGGTAACCCAATTGGTCGATACATAGTAAAATTATCATATATCTAATCACTTAGAAAAATAATAAGATTCATGGTTTTCTACCCTCTAGATAACATACCATACATATCATGCATGCCCTAGACCTAGATGATAACCCTAAAATTGTACAGTGCCCCCTAATCCAAAATAGACTAACACAAGGCTATTATGTATAGTGGTACCTTATTGTCTGACTTGTGACACAAAACTCATGGTATCACATGTCTGATCAAAGCCTTCTAAATTTTTAGAATCCCCATGATATATAAATAAAAAAATTCACCCTCAATCCTAGGTATATACTATTTGAGCACATCACTTACTAAGCTAGTGCTCACCTCTCCTCCAGATCATCTGGTGCCCAGTGATCATTGATGTCCCTCCTATCAATAGTCCTAGTAATTCATGGACATCCTCTAGAATGATACCCACCTCAATGGTATCCACATCAACATCCCATAGAAAAGTGTTGGTAAAATTTTCCCATGCTCTAAATAACATGATAAAAATATCAATAATAAGTGAGATGCACCTCATCTCCATGATGCCTCCAAAGCTCAGTGTGACTAGTCATACTCTATCCATGTCAGTCAATCAATCTAGTATATCTAGTACCCATGATGCATCTATCAATGACCAATACCTTTGGCATCTATGTAAAATATTAAATAACAAAGGATGTATCAGACCATGTCATAAATAATCAAAGTACATTCTTAAAATTTTACAAAATCAGCTGGTTTGATTTAGTTTCTCAATTTATTTTACAACATCATCTTATTTCAATACTAAATTGGCCATATACTTTATTTGCGATACTAGATCATAAATTTTAATTTTATATTAAATCAACCATCTCGATACTACATCAACCCTTCTATACACAGTCGACCTATTCTAGTGATACTATATCGACCCTAGTTAGAAAACTGAATCGACCTTACTGTATGCAGTTGGTCTTTACCTAGTAATAACTTGTAGACATCCAATTCCTATCATTATTGTTTTATAATTGTAAATCTAATAAGTATTTATGATAATACATAATCTAGGCTAAAATCATTAAAATGCACTAAATCATTTAAATTTATCATGTACAGGTGCTGATCTGGGCTAATGTATCCCTGAATGGGGAAATGCATTTTGTGTGATTATTATATTTTCTTAAATCACTTCGAGTCAAATTATGACCATGTAAAATTATATTCTAGACCACTAAATTCTTTTAATTTGATAGCACATATCATGTACCTATGTTATTTCACGTCTATAATATTCTAATTGGGGTATTATTGAGTATATCACTGACACCTTCTTCTGATTATACTCCAATCAAATAATGACTTAGTAAAATGTTATTTCTAACCAAGTTGATTAATCATGCAATAGATTTACAAAGAATTACAGAAAATTAATCAAAGTTACTTAAGCAAATTAAACCAAATCAAGAGCCTAAGTGAAAATTCCTTGAAAGTTGTTGAAAATCTATTTATTGGAAATTCATTGTTCAATTCTACATCATCCCATGACATCATCAATTGGATGGCATCCATAGACCATTAATGGAATAAATATCAAGATTAAATCCTCCTATGCCTCATCAATACCCCATTACTCCAAATATTAATGGGCATATTTATGGCTTGTCCATTCAAAATTGAATTAATCTATGACCACATATATTGATCTCAAGATGGATGGTCAAGGTTGATTCTGATTTTTTTTAAAAGATATAAATAAGAAGGCCAAGACCACCATTTTTAAGCTCTAGATATAAAAAATTACTATGTAGAAATTACTATAGAAAAGCTTCATCTATTTTCACAAATTGACCAATCTTGTGAGCCTAAGCCATTGGTGCTCTAGGAAGTGATGGAGGAGCATGCTACTCTTCATTGATGTAGACTTGGAGCACCAAATTTGGGGAAAATCACACTTTTTGTTTGTTCTTGGAAGAAGGGATGTTATTTATAAGGTTTGATGGTATTCCTTTCTTAAATAACTCTTAGAATTCACTAGTAACACCCCTTGAGAGAGTAATCTTGATGTTTTGACACTATATGCTTCTTTATAGATGTGTTCTTGACTAACGCATGGACTAATTCATCTCATAATATTACTCTGTATTTTGGCATGCCCATTGGGACCCATACCTCACACAAGTCTTTATACATTCTAATTTTGCATTTTACATTTCTATGGCTTGTGAAAAAAGTGATGAGATCGACCTATAAGATGGAGGGATCACTCTGAAAATTAGTGGGATCGACCTAAACATCATTGAGAATGCCCTATAAAATAGTATAATTGCATCCATGAATGGCATAATCACTTTATTTTCTCTCTACCTACCTCTATGTTTTATATTTCGACAAGATCAATTATGGATCAGATGGATGCCACTGTGGATCAATGGGATTTTAGTGTGGAATGTCATGATCATATTGAACCAAAAAATAATAGGTAACTATTGTTTATTTTTATCATTTTGGTAGGAAAGCCTTGTACTTCGACAAAAACACCCTGCTAATTAGCAAGATCAACTTGTTAATCAATAAGATCGTGAACTAGTGTCTTTTCTACTTCTATCTTTTAATGAGATCTATATGCAGAATGATAAGAATGATCTATATAATAATTATATTAGTTTATGGAATGTTAAGATGAACCTATAAATAAAAATAGGGACTTAAAACAACAAGCTACAAGTTTTTCTAATAGTTTCACACCCTAGTTTTAGACTTTTAACACTTTGTTTTCAAGATTTAAGTCACTTAGTCTTAATTTCATAAACAAACCAAAGGAAAATTTAATTATATAATTCAATTTAGTCTCATAAAATGAACTCTCAAATTAGTTAAATACTCTTAAGAGTTTTATTTATATGCTTGTTTTTTGAAGTGCTTTATTTTAACGAGATGAGTGTTATATGTATGCTCTGCCCTGTCCCCTTTAGGGAACTTAGGTGACCAAAAGTGCTCATTATTTTCATATTTTAATTATTCAAAGGCATAAAAATAAAGTCACTAATGCCCTCCCCAAATCCATATGGTTTGGGTGACCCCAGAACAACCATAAAGTCTTTTCACTTGTCTTTATTTTATTCACTTTAGATTATGAGCAGGAGTTCATCACCTTCTCATGGGTTCTCTAAGGAAGTATTGACCTGAGAATTCATATCCAAACATAATTTCAACCCCCCTCCATGGTGGGGTATATAAATTAAGGGTAACCCACTGGGATGCTTATTTTGAGTAATTAAAATTAGCTTTGTTAGTGGTAGTCAACCTCAGACCTTAGGGATAACTTAGACATCACACTATACTGAGTAGTTAATGGATGTAGTGGTTGTGAAAAGGAAAATAAATTTTCATAATAATTTAGTTGACATGGATCTAATTGACATGAGCATATCTAATGCTATCCATACTTAGGACCATCTAGATGCATAAAAATTTAGTTTTACATAAATCCTACTTATCACAAACATACTGTTGATGCACTGTGAGTATCTCAAAGTTCCATGTCACCATACAAACTCTTGAGGGAGGAGGGGACGTAAAAAACCATAATTTTCATGCAATTTTACTTTTTGGATTAATAATTAAAATCCTCTCAAGAGAAAATATATAGATTAAATTAGATAGTAGCATGTAACTTTGTCAGTTATAAGATGTTACACTTAGGTGTTTTTATCATTTTATCCTTTACTTGCTTAGTATTTTTGAGTCTAAAATTATTTGTGTGACATAAAAAACACATCAAAAAGACAAGAACCCTATTATACACCATTCTATTTAAACAAAGAGGTGTTACACTAACCAAATAAAAATCACTTCTTGCCTTGTTCAAATCTTCATTCAAAACATTGTGTTTGTATCTTCTGAACAACATTGTTATGCTTGAGTTTAGACCATTCATCCACTTCGAAAAATATCAAAGTCCTTCATTTTTTTTGTCTAAATTTGAAATCCTACCTTTCTAAGTTCTAATCCAAAGTCTATTGGTTTAAATCTCACACTTGGTTTGAGTAAATTGGGTATGATTCCCCATTTGTATTGAAGGCCATTACCTAGACTCATCATCATTTTATTCTCATTGTGGATTTAGATTATCTTGAGTTCACTCACGCTCTAAGTTCTTGGACAATTCTGCATCCTTTTTCCATGTGGTGACATTGTTCTTCCCATTTCATTTTGGATTTATACTTAGGAGTTCTTGTGTTAATTCACATTTTGATCTTCTTGGTTCAGATTTTTATATTTTTGATTAGAAAGACCTTTTTCTAGTTTTCTAGTCTTGACTCTCTGTAGTTGTGTCTATATTTTTATGATATTTTTGTCTTTTAACCTAAGTTTATTATGGTAGCTTGCACTTTAGGTTCCAAAATTATCTTACCCTCTTTTAATTTGATAATTTTAACCCATTAAGGTTGAGTAAATTCATAACCACTTTATTCTAATTTTGTGGTACTATTCCATTTCTTTTTATAGTCTCATCTTACCTTGTCATTTGTTTGAAAAAATTTGAGCACCCATAAAATAAAAAAAACATTTGTATACCACATTTAACATCTTAAAAAATGTAAAGAAGAACCAATTTCAAGCATGAAGCAAAGGTATACTCATAGTGGGGTATCTTATGGACCTAGTTACGAGGAAGAGTGTTATTATGACAGATAGGATAACTCCATTGTGTTTGAAGATATCCCAATAATTTTAAGTTCTGAAGAAGATTTTTATTAGCATCAATCCTTATAAGACAAGGATGAATCTATTTATGATTGACAAAATTAGGCACTAGGTTACCACCATATTTTTTGATGGAATAATTACACACACTTGTTAGGGTATAAGAGCAACATCAAGAGAAATCTCACTTGTATCTCAAAATCCAACATTGCTTATTCTATAAAGGTAAAAGAAAAACTTATAGAGTCTACTCCTAATGATCAGGATTTTTCCACCAAGATCAAGAAAATTAGTCAACAATACATACAGTAGCTTATCATAGACTTAATAAACTCTTTGGTTTCAAATTCAATCAACAATATTAATTATAAAAAATAATATAATATGATAGATCGAATGTAACATACCCTAGTTTATCCTATGCCTATGATATACCTTGGGATTTCATTTGAGCAAAATAAGACTAGGGATGCTTCACAATGTGTTTCACCAGATATAGAGCATACATTCTTCAATCACCAAGAGGCTCTTTTCCCTTCACAAAATTAAGTGTTGTAAAATTCATTTCATATTGGGGGTGTTATTCAAAAAACTTTAGCAAGTTCCTCCCAAACATCATGTCCCTTGGTAAACTAACTACAGACTCCTCAAAACAAAAAGTATACTTATATCTCATAATGATAGATTTCAAGAAATGTTTATCAACCACCTAAGAATCAATAACAAACCTACTCAAATCAAGGAGTGAACTAGAACAAAATTTCTGATCACAGGGTTTATATCCCTAACAAAACCATGCAACAAAGGAATATACCATCCCAAAAAAATTATATTCCACCCATCAATGCACCAAACATGTAGGAGTAGAATTTGATGAAGGAAATAATGTCAAGACTAGAGATGGGAAAATGAGTTAAGAAATATATGTTTGATAAGATATGTCCATATTTGTTTGTATTAAATATTCTCCAAGTCCCCTTTCCATTTAATTTTGACACACCCAAATTTGATAAATACAAAGGGAAGGGTGACCCTTGAGATCATATACAAGCCTTTTTCATACTATGCCAAGAGGTAGCCTATAACAATGTTTATTTGCTTCACTTTTTTCCACATAGTTTGGATGGACAAGCTTTAGATTGGATCCTTAAATTGCCTAAGGGATTGGTGGTAGATTGGAATGATTTATCATATAACATTAAGCATGTGTTAACGATGGTTAACTTGTGTAAAGAAAAATAATAGGATGGATAAAGCTTCACAACATACTTACAATGATGGAGAGCATTAGCTAGATGCTTTCAACATAACTTATCAGATAAATAACTAGTTAATACTTTTGCACAAAACCTACACCCTTAGGTGGCTCATAATCTAAAACTCACTTGTGCCAACACATTCAAGGAGATGATAGACAAGGGTGTACAGATTGAAAAGGCACTCATTACTAAGGGCCTTATAATTATTTATTCATAGGGTCAAACACCTAATCAAACCCAACCACCTATTTCATCTATTTCTATAGAAAAACCTAAAGGGTTTAAAAAAAAAGAATATGGTGGAAAAAAAGTGATATAATCTAGACATGTGTAAATAGTGTAGGCTCCATCGGCTCCAAATATGCAACTAACCCCACCAAATCCATTGAACACTTTACAAATGGATCCTACATGAAGGACATTTAATAAATATAAGGTATTTAACAAACTAGGAGACCCTATTAAGGCCATGATCTAAAAGATGGTAATAGCCAATATGATTATGTGGCCTATACCAAGACCATTAACTGAAGATCAACCCAAACCCAATTAGTATATGGAAGATGAGTTTTGTAATTTCTATCATGTAACTGACCATGTCATTTATTGATGTGTTCAATTGAGGCATCTTATAGAGGACTTAATTGAAAGTGGTGAAATTAAAGTAAAACACACAATGCAAAACACTAATCTGGACATGGGCATTTACAAGGACCCATTTCCTAAACATAATTAGTAAAAAATAAATAACAACCAAAATCATGCTCAAAGCCAACATTAATAATCACAAAGCTAGAATCATAATCAACATGAGCATAATTAAGATCATAATACCCATACTAATAACCTGGGTTAAAATATCATGTCATATGATTACAATAGAACTATGGGATGTATTTTTGAAAATCATGTTGCCACCATCACCATCAAATGTCATGAACCATCTAATGCTTATTAAAGTATTGGACCCCCCATTATAATGTTAACACCCTCTTCCTCAAGTAATGCCACACTAGGTTCAATAATTTCCATTACACTTCAATTTTCATGGGTTACTATTTATAGACCACCACCCCCTTCTTCTAATTATAATGACTCATTACCAACTCAAAATTACACAAATGCAATTAAACACTCATGAGTCACCATTCAAGTACCTTTATCTTTTTCTTCTAATTATAATGGCTCCTTGCTAACTCTAGATTATGCGATTATAACTAGATGCTCATGAGTCACCCTTTAGGGCCCTTTGCCCTCTCCCAACCCTAAACCAAACATAAACACTATGATTTTGAATCCTAAACTGAATACTATACTGGCCAAGGCCAAACCTTTTCATGATTTTATTGAAAAAATATATAATATCTTGGGACAACTAAGTAAACACCTACAAGAATTTATATCTTAGACCTCTTGCATACATCAGAAGTCTACTAAACTATTTTAAACAACTTTCTTTAATACTCCACTATTCCCCAAAACATTAATCCTGAAAAGTTTCAAACACTTATAGGGAATTTATCCTTTTCAATAAATTACATTTGATTAGATAGATATGTCTACTCTTGATCCTATCCATAACAACCCCTTGTACATTGAAGTCATTATAAAAATTCATAAAATCAAGTGGGTTATTATAGATAATGGATCAAGGCTAAACATAATGTCTCTCAAGTTAATACAATGATTGGGTTATACTACCAAGGACATCCAACCTGAGGCAATCATGATTAAGGCATATAACAATGCTAAAAGGGAATATTTTGGAACTATCTTTTTGCCAATCATTATTAGGTATGTATCCCATCACACTATATGGTATGTCATGGACATCAAATTTCCATATAATATAATTCCTGGTCATCTTTAGATCTATGAATTACAAACCATCCCATCAACCTTACACCAGTGCCTCAAGTTCCCCCATGCTAGAAGTGAGGTTACCATTCATGCTAATTTAGAGCTCTACCAATATTGTAAACACGTATAGGCTACATTTTGTAATTATAACTATTTCCTTGGTTCTTAAGTTGTAATGAAGAAGAAAAAATAAATAGTTTAGAAACCACCTAAGTCAAAATATATCAACCCAAGTGACATTACTTCCACTTCAACTGATCCATTCCTTAGCACACTTACACAACATGTCACTATTAAGGATGCAGGCATTTCCATATACCATCTGAAAGATGCATTTCATATTACTAAGTTACCCAAGTTTCTTAAGTCTTTCATCAAACCCAAATGTTCTCAAAGCCCATGCAGGCCCAACATGATTTGGCATAAGAAGAAAGATACACAAAAACCACTAATGGCATTGGTTCTGGCAACTTCACCAAATCAAGATTGAGAAGCTTTTATTGAAGGAGATTGGTTATATTATGATCGCCTTGTTAATTTTTTTCAAAATCCTAAGTACTCTATCCCTAATTAAATTATGAATAACTTTGATTATACAGGTAAATGCCTCAGGCCACATGAGTAAGGAATCCTAGAATCATTATTAGTTGGTAAGCCTAATATGAGTCAAAGTATAGGATTTATACCATCTAAGGGTGCCCTCATGTATTTTGAAAGTGATTCTTCTAAATCGACTAGTAATGAGACTCTCAATAGTGACATAGTGTCCCATTATAACATTTATGATGAGTTTGCTAACACTAACCTATTTAATTCTAACTCCATTATGATTATCACATCCCATTGTCTTCTTTGCCTTTGCCATCCTAACCTCATTGACTAGGACCAACAAAATTATGTTATACCCATCGATGAACTATAGAAAGATATATCTATTGTTGAGTACATGGGACTCAGAGATGAATTGACCTTGGTAAACTGAGTGCAAACTCCTCATCAACAATATACTTATAGCTCACAACAATAGATTTTGGGAAATGTTTATGAACCACCAAAGAATAAAAAACTAACCTACTCAAATCAAGGATTGAAAAAAAGTAAAATTATTATCATAGGGTTTATATCCCTAACAAAACCATGCAATAAGGGCATATACCACCTTGACAAAATTATATTCCACCCACCAATGCACCAAACATGCAAGAGTGGAATTTGATGAAGGAAATAGTGTCAAGACTAGAGATGCAAAAAAGAGTTAAGAAATATAAGTTTGATGAGATATGTACATATCTATTTGACTTTAGTATTATCCAAGTCCCTTTTCCACCCCATTTTAAGGCACCCAAATTTGATAAATACAAAGGAAAGGTGACCCTTGAGATCATATCCAAGCTTTTTTCGTACTATGTCAAGAGGTAGCCTATATAAGTACTTATTTGCTTTGCTTGTTTCCACATAGTTTGGATGGACAAGCTTTATATTGGCTCCTCAAATTTCCTAAGAGATTAGTGGTAGATTGGAATGATTTATCTGAGAAATTTGTCAACCATTTCTTGTATAACATTGAGCATGAGTTAACAGTGGTTGACTTATGTAAAGCAAAATAATGGGATGAATAAAGCTTTGTAGCATACTTACAGTAATGGAGAGCATTAACTAGACACTTTTAATATAAATTTCTAGATAAATAATTGGATGATATTTTTACACAAAACCTACACCTTGAGATGGCTCATAATCTATGACTCACTTGTGCTAACACATTCGAGGAGATCATAGACAAGGGTGTACATATTGAGAAGGCACTCATTACTAAGGGCCATGTAAAACTTTATTCATAGGGTCAAATTTCTAATTAAACCCAACCATTTATTCAAGTTATTGTTGTATAAAAAGTTAAAGGGTTTAACAAAAACAAGAATATGGTGGGAAACAAAATTGACAAAATCTAGACACTTGCAAATAGTGCAGGATCTACTTGATCTAACTTTGAAACTATCCCCACCAAATCCATCAAACATTTTACAAAGGGATCCTCCACAAAGGTCACTCAATAGATATAAGGTATTCAATAAATTGGTAGAGCCTGTTGAGGTTGTGTTCTAAAATTTGGTAACAACCAATCTAATTTTGTGGCCTGTACCAATACCATTCCTTGAAGATTAACCCAAACCTCATTAGTATTGGGAATATGAGTTTTGTAATTTCCATCATGTCATTTCCCATATCATTTACTGATGTGTTCAATTAAGTCATCTTATAAAATACTTGATCAAAAGTGGTGAAATTGAAGTAAAACACACATCACAAAATACTAATTAGGACACGGGAATTTACAAGAACCCATTTCCTTAATACAATCAACAACCAACAAGGAACAATCAAAATCAAGCTCATGGTTAATGTTAATAATCACAAAGCCATAATCATAATCAACATGACCATAATCAGGATCATAATACCTATACCAATAACCTGGGTTACGATAACATGTCATATAATTATAATAACATTATGGAACATTTTTATTCAAATCACATTACCACTATCACCATCAAATATCATGAACTATCTAATGCTTTTCAAAGTATTAGACCCCTCATTATAGGGTTAACACCCTCTTCCTCAAGTAATGTTGCACCAGGTTCAAGCAATTCCATTAAACCTCAATTTATATGGGTTACTATTTATGGACTGCCACCCCCTTCTTCTAATTGTAATGACTCTTTACTAACTCAATTTTTTTCAAATGCAACTAGATGCTTACGAGTCACCATCCAAGGCCATTTATGTTTTAATTCTAATCATAATGGCTCCTTGCCAACTCTAGATTACGTGATCATAACTAGACACTCATGAATCACCCTCTAAGGCCCTTTGCCCTCTTCTAACCTTAAACTAAACCTAAACACTTTGCTTTCAGATCCCAAATTGAACACTATACTGACCAAGGCCAAACCCTCTCATTCTTCTATTTAAAATCCATATAGTATCTTAGACCATATAAGTAAAACACCTATGCAAATTTATATCTTAGACCTCATGCATATGTCATAAGTCCACCAAACTATTTTAAATGACTTCCTTCAATTATCTACTATTCCCCAAGACATTAACCCTAAATAATTATAAAAACTTGTAGGGCATTTATCTCCTTTCTGACAAATTACATTTGATTAGAGAGATATGTCAACACTTGGTCTTAGACATAATAACCCCTTATACATTAAAGTCATTATATAAAATCATAAAATTAAATGATTTTTTATAGACAATGGTTTAGGGCTGAACATAGTGTTGCTCAAGTTAATTCAATGATTGGGTTATACTTTCAAGAACATCTAAATTGAGATAATCATGATCAAGGCATATGATAATGCTAAAAGGGATTCTTCTAAAATTATCTGTTTGCTAATAATTGTTGGGCCTATATCCCATCACACTCTATGCAATGTCATGGACATTAAATTTACATATAATACTTCTTGGTCATCCTTGGATCGATGAAGTAAAAGTTGTCATATCCACCTTACACTAGTGTTTCAAGTTCCCCAATGTTGGAAGTGAGGTTACCATTCATGTTGATTTATAACGCTATCAGTATTGCAAACACTTAGAGGCTAAATTTTACAATTATAACTATTAACCTAGTTTTGAATTCATAGTGAAGGAAAATGAATAAATAGTTTTACAACCACCTAAGTCCAATTATATCAACCCAAGTGACCTTTATTCCATTTTTACTGATCCATTATCTACCACACTTGCACAATAGGTCACTATTGAGGATGTAGGCATTTTCACATACCATTTAAAATATGCCTTTCACACTACTAAGTTTCCCAAGTATCCTAATTCTTTCAACAAACCCAAACCTTCTCAAAGCCCATATGAGACCAACATGATTTAGCACAAGAAGAAATATGCACAAAAAACACCAATGGTATTTATACCAACAACTTCACCAAATTAAGATTGGGAAGCTTTTATTGAAGGAGATTGGTTATATTCTAATGACTTTGCTAATTATTTTAAAAATACTAAGTAATTTATCCCTAATTAGATTATGGACAAATTTTATTATACAAGTAAAGGCCTTAGGCTGTGTGATCAAGGAATCTTGGAACTATTATTAGTTGGTAAGCCTAATATGAGTCAAGGTCTCAATTTATATTGCCTGAGGGTGACCTCATGTATTTTGATAGTGATTATTTTGAATTGACTAGTAACAAGATTCCCAATACAGATGTAACATTCCATTATAGAATTTATGATGAGCTTGATGACACTGAACTATTTGATTATAACTCTATTATGACTATCACATCCCATTGTGTTCTTTGCCTCTACCATCTTGACCTCATTGACTGGGACCAACAAAATTTTGTTATAACCCTTGATGAATTTTAGAATGAGGAATCTATTGCCAAGTATATGAACCTCAAAAATGGGTTTCCCCTGGTAAACTAACTATAGACCCCTCAAAACCAAAAATATACTTATAACTCATAGCGATATATTTTGGGAAATGTTTACCAACCACCTAAGAATCAACAACTAACCTAATCAAATCAAGGAGTGAACTAGAACAAAATTTATGATTGTAGGGTTTATATCCCTAACAAAACCATGTAATAAGGGCACATACCACCCCAAAAAATTTATATTCCATCCACACATGCACCAAATATGTAGGAGTGGAATTCGATGAAGGAAATAACATCAAGACTAGAGACAAAAAAATAAGTTAAAAAATATAAGTTTGACAAGATATGTCTATATCCATTCAACTTAATCATTCTCTAAGTCCCCTTTTCACCTCATTTCTAGGCACCCAAATTTTATAAATAAAAAGGTAAGGGTGACCCTTAAGAGCATATCCAAGCCTTTTTCGTACTATGCCAAGAGGGAGCCTATAACAATGTTTATTTACTTCACTTATTTCCACATAGTTTGGTTGGATAAGATTTATATTGGATGCTAAAATTGATTAAAGGATTAGTGGTAGATTATAATGATTTATCTAACAAATTTGTTAACCATTTATCGTATAACATTGAACATGAGTTAATAGTGGTTGACTTGTGTAAAGCAAACAACAAGATGGAGAAAGATTCACATCATACTTAAAGTGATCGAGAGCATTAGCTGGACACTTTCAACATAACTTACTAGGTAAACAACTATTTAAATTTTTTGCACAAAACCTACACCCTAAGGTGGTTTATAATATATAACTTGGTTATGCTAACACATTTGAGGAGATTATAGATAAGGGTATACAGATTGAGAAGGTGCTTATTACTAAGGGCCTTGTAAAAAATTATTCACAGGGTCAAACATCTAATCAGACCCAACCACCTGTTTAAACCATTGTTGTAGAAAAACTTAAAGGGTTTAACAAAAACAAGAATATGGTGGGAAATAGAGTTACAAAATCTGTACACATGCAAACAATGTAGGTTTCACCAGTCCAAATGTCTAACTATCCCCACCAAATCCATCAAACACTTTGAAAAGGGCTCCTATACCATCAATAAATATAGGGTATTTAGCAAATTGGGAGAGCCTGTTGAGGTTGTGTTCTAAAAGATGGTAATAACTAATCTAATTATGTGGCCTATACCAAGACTGTTACATGAAGATCAACCCAATCTCATTTGGTATCAAGAAAATGAGTTTTATAATTTCCATCATTTCATCAGCCATGCTATTTAACGATGTGTTTAATTGAGGCATATTATAAAGGACTTGATCAAAAGTGGTGAAATTAAAGTAAAACACACATCGTAAAACACTAATTAGGACATGGGAATTTATGAGGACTCATCTCCTAAACACAATTAGAAACCAACAAGGAATAATCAGAGTCAAGCTTAGGGCCAACATCAATAAACACAAAGATAGAATCATAATCAACATGACCATAATCAGGATCATAATACTCATGTCAATAACTTGTGCTACAATAACATGCCATATGATTACAATAACATTATGGGACATATTTTTGAAAATCACATTGCCACTATCACCATCAAAGATCATGAACCATCTAACGCTTTTTAAAGTACTGGAGCCCCCATTGTAGGGTTAACACCCTCTTCCTCAAGTAATGCCATACTAGGTTCACGTAATTCCATTGAACCTTGATTTTCATGGGTTACTATTTCTAGACTGCCACCCCATTATTTTAATTATAATGACTCCTTGGTAACTTAGAATTGCAAAAATGCAACCAGACACTCGTGAGTCACCATTCAAGGCCCTTTATATTTTTCTTCTAAATATAATGGCTCCTTGCTAACTCTAGATTGCATAATTATAACTAAACACTAGTGAGTCACCCTCCAAGGCCCTTTACCCTCTTCTAACCCTAAACTAAACTTGAGCACTATGCCTTCAGATCCTAAACTAAACACTATACTAGCCAAGGCTAAAACCTCTCATGTTTCCATTGAAAATTCGTATAGTATCTCAGACCAACTAAGTAAAACACCTGTGTAAATTTCTATCTAAGACCTCTTGTATATGTTAGAATTTGATCAAACTATTTCAAATAAATTCCTTTAATAGTCCACTATTCTCCAAGACATTAACCCAAAATAATTTCAAACACTTGTATGGAATATATGTCATTTCTGACAAATTACATTTGATTAGAGAGATATGTCTAATCTTGGTCCTAGCCATAACAACCCTTTGTACATTGAAGTCATTATAGAAAATCATAAAATAAAGAGGGTTTTTATAGACAATGGTCTAGGGGTAAACATAGTGTCTCTCAAGTTAATACAATGATTGGGTTATACTACCAAGGACATCCAACATAAGACAATCATGATTAAGGCATATGACAATGCTAAAAGGGAATCTTTTGGAACTATCTATTTTCCAATCATTATTGGGTTTATATCCCATCACACTTTGTGCCATGCCATGGACATCAAATTACCATATAATATACTTCTTGTTCATCCTTGGATCCTTGAAATAAAGGCTGATCCTCCTTACACCAGTGCCTCAAGTTCTCCCATGTTAGAAGTGAGGCTACCATTCATGTTGACTTACAGCCCTACCAATATTACAAACACCTAAAGGCTAAATTTTACATTTATAACTATTGCCTTGGTTATGAATTCATAGTGAAGAAGAACAAAGAAATAGTTTCACAACCACCCAAGTCTAATTATATAAACCTAAGTGAACTTGATTCCACTTCAGCTGATCCATTCCCTACCACACTTGCACAACAGGTCAATATTAAGGACGTAGGCATTTTCATATACCATCTAAAAGATACCTTTCACATTACTATGTTTCCTAAGTCTCCTAAGTCTTTCAACAAACCTAAACCTTCCCAAATCCCATGTAGTCCCAATAGGATTTGGCATAAGAATAAAGATACATAGAAACCACCAATGGTATTTATACTAATAACTTCACCAAATCAGGATTGGAAATATTTTATTGAATGAGATTGGTTAAATTCTAATGGCCTTACTAATTAGTTTCAAAATCATAAGTACCATATCCTTAATCAGATTATGGACAACTTTGATTATACAAGTAAAGGCCTCAAACCATATGAGTAATGAATCTTGGAACCATTATCATTTGGTAAGCCTAATATGATTCAAGGTCTCATATTTATACCACATGGGGGTGACCTCATGTATTTCAATAGCAATTCTTTTGAATTGACTAATAATTAGACTCTTGATAATGACACAACATTCCATTATAACATTTATGATAAGCTTGTGGACATTAACCTATTTAATTCTAACTCCATTATGACTATCACATCCCATTATCCTCTTTGCCATTGCCATCTTGACCTCATTGACTGGGAATGACAAAATTCTATTAGATGCCTCAATGAATTTCAGAATGGGGAATCTATTATCAAGTACATGGGCCTCAAAGAAGGATTGCTAATTAGTGATCATAAGCAAGGCTTTAACTTTTATTTGGACTCTTCTTCCTATTTTAGAGAGTAGATAAAATTTATTGGTCATGAAAATGATAAAATATCAAGATCTTTGGGTGAACATCTCTTTGAGGCACTCGTTGACCAGCGAAAAGTAAAGAGAAAGATAAGCCTTTGAGTGAAAACCTATTTTAGGCACTCATGCATGGGGAAGTTTACTCATCTCCAATGGAAGTGCAGTGTCCACCAAGTCCTATCTCTATATGTAGTACCATTCTCACATCCAAAAAACAAAAAGTCTTCAAGCATATTTCTCTAGACTTTTTAGAAGTATTTTTTAGTTGGCCACTACCTAAATCAACAGATTCAGATTAATATCATTATCTGAATATTTGGGAGGAACAACCATAAGTTAAAGTAGAAGAAGAGGATCAAGATCAAACACTACCCACTATTTTAGAGGATGGTTCTATGATCCTCATAGAAATACCACTGAAGTGAACTTGAGAACTTATAATGATCAAAAAATTATCTATCTTGGATCTTCCCTCACCAACAAAGAGTGTGACTACATTGTCACCATTCTAAGGGATTTTATTGATATCTTTGCATGAGTTTATTCCTACATGCTAGACCTAGACCCTAACTTGGTTGTGTATCACCTTGTTGTACACCCATATGTTAATCCAATCAAATAAAAACTAAGAAAGATGCATCCACGCATCACACTTTTAGTAAAGATATAACTATAGAAACTATTAGGAGCTAGATTCATTATACCATAGGACTATTCTGAATGGATATCAAATTTACTTCCAGTAAGCAAAAAGCCACAGGGCATATGTATTTATATTAATTTTAGAGATATCAATAAGGTGTCTCCCAAAGACAATTCTCTCTGCCCAATATCAACATGATTATCGACTCTACTATTAGGTATGAGATGTTGTCCCTCATGAATGGATTCTTAAGATACAATCAGATGAAGATAGCTCAAGAGGACCAACATAAAATTGTGTTCACCACACCATAGGGAAAATTTTGTGATTAAGTCATGCCTTTTGGCTTGAAGAATGCTAGATCCACCTATCAACATGATATGACTATCATCTTCCATGACATGATACATGATATTGTTGAGGACTATGCTAATGACATCCTAGCAAAATAAAAAACATGTGCTGAACATATTGAGGTTCTATAGATAATTTTTAAGAGACTTTGTGAGTAAAAAGTTCATTTGAATCCTAAGAAGTGTGTCTTTGGCATCACTTTGGGAATTCACTAGGATTCATAGTGTCACAAAGAGGGATTGAAGTGGATCTTGCTAAGGTCAAGGCCACTATAGAAATGCCTCTACCTTTTAATTTGAAACAACTCTGTAGCCTATAGGGAAAGATTTAATCTATTTTTTAGGTTCATTTCATAACTAGTAGATAAGTGCCATCCATTTACACACTTTTTGAAAAAAGGAGTCACTTTTCAATGGGATGATAAATGTCAAATAGAATTTGTGAAGCTCACAATAGACTTAGCCAACCTTCCAGTTTTGAGATCACCAACACCTAGACAACCATTAATTCTTTATATTTCATCCATAAAACATGCACTGGGGGCACTCTTAGCCCAACATGATGAACAAGAAAAAGAACATGTAGTCTATTATTTGAGCTTCACACTTGTGGCATATAAACATAATTATACGTCTATGGAAAATGATTATTTAGCATGGTGTTCACCTCCCAAAAGTCATGACACTATATACTTAGTAATAAAACTACTATTATTGCTAAAGTGGACCCTCTCAAATATTTATTGTCCAAAGCAACTCTTACATGCCATATGACTAAATAGGTTATGATCTTAATTAAATTTTATGTTGAGTACCAGAATCAAAAGGCTATTAAGGGGTAGGTTATTATATATCAACTTGAACAAGTTCTTATTATAGATACTCGATCACTCACATTTAATTTTCCAGATGATTCTATTATGATAATAAAAAAGTGCTGCATGAACCTAAATAATGGAAATTATACTTTGATGGATCCTTTACATCATGTTGATCTGGGCTTAGCATTTTGTTGATTAAATCATAGGGATATTTGATTCCCAAAGCTTTTCATATCAACTTTCACTATATCAATAATATGCTTGAGTATGTATCCCTTATTGCAAGACTTCATCTTGTAATACAATGGGATATCCAATGGTTAATGTTCTATGAGGATTCTTAATTAATTATTAATTAGACCACATATCATTATTAGACTTGAAATGATAATATTTTACCCTACAATCACATTATGGATAATATCAAGCCCCACTTTAAGTCCCTACAGTTTGAACAGGTATCATGGGCCAATAATAGATCAATTGATGCAATGACAACAATTGGGTCCATGATACAAATTACCAATAATGTTAACGAGTATGCATTCCTCATTGAAAATATTCTATAACCTACTCATGTATTTCTATATTTAGAGAGGGTATGCACCATTGCTGGTCCTAATCCCCCACCTAAACTACCTTGGTTCCAATATAGTTATAACTATTTTCATGACCAAGTCTTTTTGCTTGACCTTTCACATAATCACTAGAAAATATTCCTTCATCGCATAACCCATTATACCCTTCTTGGAAACACACTTTATTATTAAGGCTATTATGGAATGTTTCTTCATTATTTATCTTCAAGATAATCCAAGCTAGTGCTTAGGGAGGTTCATGAAAGAATGTGTGGGGCCCACACTAATGATGTAGTCTTAGGCAAAAAACTCCTCAGAATAGGATACTATTAGCCTAAGTTGGAAACATATGCTTGTAATCATGCCAAGAAGTGTGTTGCTACCAATAACATGGTAATTTGATACATGCACCTTTCTTGCCACTCCGTTTGATCACTACACAAGGGTTGTTCTCTATAGGGGGCCTTGCTCTCAATAAAAAAAATCAACCCAACCTCTTATGATGGCCACAAACACATTCTAACTGATATCGAGTATTTTACTAAGTGGATTGAGGCCATTCCTCTCACTTATGTCATTGAGAAGTAGATTGCCAAATTTATCTATTACCATCTAATCTATTGATATGGTATCCCAACCCTTATTATATTCAATAATGGTAGATCATTTGTAAACTGAGATGTCAAGGCTCTTTGCACCATGTTTAAAATCAAGCATAAGATATCCACACCATATAACCTACAAGGCAATGGTTAAGCTGAGGTGTCTGAAAAAACCTTGTTATAATCTTAAATAAGATTGTCAATGATGTTAACCATCATTGGCACTTGAAATTTTTTCCTTACCTTTGGGCTTATCACACTAGTCATCAAACCCCTATAGGAGCCACACCATACTCCCTTGTTTATATCATAAAAGCTATTATCTTGGTTGAGATAGAACTACCTTAACTATGGGTATCTTTGGAAAACATTGAGGATGATGAAGATTATAGATTTTCTAGGTTACAAGAGCTTAAATTCCTTGATGGCAAATGTTTAACTACCCTAGACAACTTAAAATCATGCTAGAATAGATTGCATATAATCTATAATAAGTGCATTCTTCCTTAAGAGTTTGAGATTAGTGATTTGGTTTTGAAAGAGAATCAAAAGAACATAAATGCTAAACATAAGAAGAAGGGTGAGTTTAAACCTAATTGGTTGGGCTCGTATGTAGTCATAACAAATTATGGATTAGGGGCATACTGATTAGAATATCTAGATGGGAAAGAACTCCCAGAACCTATAAACATTATACATCTCAAGTGGTTCTATGATTGATAGCCATTTTTGAACCAATGTCTACAATAACCCTTACTTGGGGGAAACTTGTGCCGAAGTTGTTTATTCCACCATTATATTCTAGACCGTCTTATACTAGACCATTTTTATTTTGTATCATTCTATTTTGGACCATTCTACCTTGAATAATATTATTTTACTACCTTGGACCATTGTAACCCTAAACCATTATAACCCTGGATAATTGTACCCCTGAACTATTGTCACTTGGATCATTTATATTCTACGAAACCCACTTTCCTTCCATTTTGGACCTTTTTAACTTGGACTATTATATCCCATAATCAATTATAATCTTGATTATGATTCTTAGGTATTCTAGACACATTCAACACCTGTTCTACAAAGCAATTCAACTTGAATAATATCTTGCATCTTCTTTTTGTAGACAAGTTTACAAAGATATTTCAGCATATGATTTTTTCCTGCTAAAAAGTTCTTTAGATTCATTCAACACTGTATACTATTCTATTATTATTTTTATACTATTTGGTAGGCATTATTGCCTCGATAGGATCACACTATACTATTATATATAGTTTATTTGTTTACTTGCCTATAGATGTGCAACTCCTCAACTAAGTGGTTTTTTGTATCGTTGTTTATATTCATGATCCCCATTACAGCCAATTTAGTTGTTGTTTGAAATCTTACCTATAGAAGTGCATCTCATTAGTTAGGTGGTTCCTTGTGCCTTTTGTTAACATTTTATTTGTGTTGCTTAAACCAAAAACATAAAAACTTTAAAAATTGGAAAAAGGAACAAAAACATTGCCTTGAACCTTTTGTTTATTCTGATCCTAAAGACTCTTGTTATTTTTCTAGTAACTTGAACCATGCTCTCACCATTTTGTGAGTTGGAACAATTCATCTCTCGTAATTCTCAATTGAGTTGAGATGCTTAGAAAAACCCCTAAAAACATTTATCAGCCACTTCCTTTGCCTTAAGGATCCTGGGAACCCTGGATACTTCAATAGTAAACACTTGTTATTTAGGTTTCCTATCCTTTTTGGCCTTAAGCCTTATGATCTCACCATTTTGAGAGCAACTTTTTCCCATTCTCTTACCATTTTATGAGACATTTGTGTGCATTATTCATTATCACACCCTTGGGTTTTCTTATGCTCTCGCTATTTTGTGATCCCATTTCATTATTTATCTATAATACAATCATATTTTATTGATCATTATTTTAGTCTATCCCATCTCCTAGGAGAATTAAATTTGGTCTAAATTTCATGTTGGATCTTGCATCCATAAAACTATGTAGGCAATGCCCACTTGCTTCATCTATCTAGAGTCAACTCGACTAACCTGTACTTTTCTTCTATTTTACCCCTATTTTGTTTTATGTTGTTGTTTCCCTATCAATTGGAGGAAAACTTGTATCCATTATTCTTTTTTTTAAATAAAAGAGGGTAAAAAAAATTTTAATCCAAGAGAGAAGTACAAAACATAAAAGCAACAAACTGCCCAAACGAGGCAAGAAACCACAAACTAGAAATCAAGTAGTGGTCATGCAACATCTCACATCCGCTACGACCAAATCCACCAAATCCTGAGCAAGATCCCCAGGTAAAATGTCCCAATCATCCACCATCCAAGTCCCATTCTTCTCAAAAGCCCATTTGGCCAACCCATTAGCCACCTTATTCCATTCCTGAGGGATATGAGAGAAGGTGATAGTAACAAATAAATCTCCAAGACTGGTGATTTGCTTAGCCACCACCGCAAGCTGCCAACTAACATCATCAAACTGCCTTCTATTTATCAAGTCTATCACTACCTAAGAATCTGACTCATAAATAATCTTATCCCAACCAAGGGCATATGCCTTCTTCAAATCTGAAAGAATAGCTAAGGCCTCCATAAGATTATTAGATTGCAGCCCCTTATACTCTGAGAAGAAAAACAAAGCCACCCCAAAACTGTCTCTACCCACCCCACCAATACCAGTGTGCCTAGGGTTGCCCCTTACAGACCCATCAGTATTGATTTTTAAGACTCCAGTGGGAGGGGGTAACCAGTGCCCTTTCCTAGAAACCTTCCTTCTGGAACACCTGCTCTGCCCATTCATGGGCCTTCTAGGACCCCCAACCAGAATCCCCAGATTATGAGTTATTCGAATATCCCCCAGATCCATCAAAGCTGATAGATCACATTTAGCATACAAGGTCTCTTGCAAAGCTATAAGAATGTGAGACCACACTTGACCCACTAGCAACTTCTTATCTAAAAAGACCCTATAGTTGCGCTCCAACTAGATATGCCATATAATCAGACTAGGGCCAATTGGCCAAGCTATGTGTAGAAATGAAGTCCTCACTAGAATAGGCCCAAAATTCTACCAAAACTCCTCCAGAGAAGAAGGGTGCCTACATTGCCAAAAGGGCACTAGAAGAAAAGATGTGAAACAATCTCAACATCTTTTTGACATAAGAAGCATAAAGAAGGGCCTTGGAAGCCACGCTTACAGAGGTTATCCCAAGTCAAACACCTACCATAGACCACTAGCTAAGAAAAGAACTTGCATTTTGGCCAAGAGAATTTATTACAAATATTTTTCCACCAAGGAACCTCAACACTACCCCAAGCCTGTCTGTCCAAAACCCAATACCCTGAGGCAACAATGAACTTCCCTTTTGGATCCAGAACCCAAGCCAACACATCCCACTCTGGGAGAGAACAATAGACTCTATCAGCCAAAATGGAGGCCAAATCCCTCATATCCTCCAAAGATCCACCCATGGGCCAATCCTGCATATCCTTCCATTGATAGACAATAGTCTGTCCCAAATCCTAAGGGGCTTTGAAAGCCATCACTATGCTCTAACTAGCCTAAACAAAAATCTTACATAGGTCCCCCAAGTGAGGGTGTGAGGAGAGGATAGGTAGGAAGCCATCCCAGGAGTCATGCCAAAAGGGAGCATCAGATCCTCTATTGCAAATCCAAAATAGGCCTTGTTTAACCATTGCCGCCCCCCTCTTGAGAGTATCCCAAATCATAGAACCTTTCCCCGAAAGGCTAAAATGAGGCACCTCAGTGTCCTCCACCTCACCAAGGTATTTGAAGGTAAGGACCTTGGCCTAATACTAATGCTGATATGAACACCATCTCCAATATAGCTTAGCAGCGAAAGCTTGACCATTCCAATCAATCCTACGCAAACCCAAACCACCATCCTGCTTTGGCTGACAAACAACTTCCCACTTAATTAAGCTCCACTTCTTCGAAAGGAGATTCCTAGACCAAAGAAACTACCAACAGAGGCCCTCAAAATCTTTGATAATACTTGAGGGAGCTATCAACACAAAGCACTTGTATGTAGGAAGGTCCTAAACCATGGACTTCAATAGAGTAACTCTTCTAGCCGTAGATAACCATTTGTATGTCCAGTGACAAACCAACCTATGAAATTTATCCATCACATCCTACCAAAAACACTGAGGAAGTGGCTACACATCCAAAGGGGTGCCAAGGTATATAAAGGGAAGTTTCCCTGTTCGAAACCTTAAGATCCTAGCAATATGCTGCTGAATAAGCCTAGGGGTATTAAAGACATAAATACAAGACTTACTTTCATTAATGCTTTGACCTGAGGCAACCAGGTAACAATCTAAAATATGATGCAAAGCAGCTACTTCAACCACCTTAACGACACCCATCATAGCTGTATCATCCACAAACTCAGCTGGGAAGCCATCAGGGCCAGGAGCCTTTCCTTTTTTCAACTAAAACACCACATCCTCCAACTCCCTCAAAGAAATAGGTTTAAGAAGAGAAGCATTCATATCCATAGTCACTAGAGAGGGAATACAAGCCACAATAGAGGCTTCCTCCTCATGAGCAGGCGGGGTGTCTTTAGAAAAGAGAGCAGAGAAAAAATGAACCACTTCACTAGAGATCCCTGAAGAGGAAGAAAGAACAGAGCCCTTAGGGGAGCAGAGAGAAGAGATAAAATTACCTTGTCTATGTGCCTTCACTGATTTATGGAAAAAAGAGGTGTTCCTATACCGTTCCTAAAGCCAATCAACACAGGCCTTCTGTTTCCAAAAAATTTCCTCACGGAGCTCCCATTCCTCGAGGTCTTTCACTGCACTGACCTCAAGTCTGCTTAGATTCACATCCAGACCTTTGTCTCGAATCTACCTAGTAATAAAATCCAAGTGCTCTTGGGCAACCCTTTTCCACTGAAACACATTTCCGAATTGATATTTATTCCAATGTTTCAATTTATACTTCACATATTGAAGCCTCTTCACAAAAGAGTACATCGTTGTACCAAAAGTAGGTCATCTTGCAGTCCACCAGCTAGAAGCCAAGTCAAGAAGACTCTCCTCCCAGAGCCACTTAAGCTGAAATCTAAAAGTTTGTTTCTTAGGACGATCAGCCAAGTGGGTAGAGAATTTAATCGGCCAATGGTCTGATCCTTTCCAATCTAAAATTTCAAAATGTGACAGCCACTTGTCACCCACCCAAAAAAAGGACACAAGAAACCTATCTAACCGTTTAGAGATGGCATCATATCCAAGCCTCCTATTATTCCAAGTAAACATGCCATTTGAGGGTTTAATATCCACCAACTGGAGCTGAGCCAAATTCTCCCTTAGAAGATCTGAAGAGGGGTCCAAACGAGGCACGCCCCCCCTTTTCTCCTCGAGAGAGGCAATTGCATTGAAGTCACTTGCCATAATCTAGGGGAGGAAAGGATCCAACGATCTCAAAAAATTGATATGTGACCATAGGAGAGTCTTTCCAGGGACATCTATTGGAGCATAAATGTTAGAAAGAAGAATTCTTTCCCCTGTCTCCAAAATAATTGCAACCAGAGAGATGGAAGATCTACTAGAGATCCACCAAATAGGGGAAATTCGTTGAGGATCCCAGAGGCAATCAAGACCCCCTGAGCTGCCTTGCACACCCACACATTGGCAACACCCTCTATTCCAAATCATAGAAACACACTGCATCATAATGTCCACAGATAACTTTGTCTCCTATAGGAAAACCACATTTGGAGAATGAGCGCTAACCAAATCCTGAATAGCCTTTTGTCTAGGGATGCTATTCATACCCCTTACATTCTAAGATAACACTATCATCACGAAGGGTGAGAGAAGTGAGTATCCAATGTCTTCACCAACACAAATTACACCAATGTCTCTCCAACTAACTTAACTTTCTCTTGATCCTTCTTCCTCCCCACCTTTTGGGGCTTATCAGGGGTGCCCTTTTTCAAAGATTTTTGCTATAGACCCAGAATAAATGAAGAAGAGATGGATTTTTTCTTACCAAGATCTTCCAAACCTGGTCCACTAGCTAAATTCATCCTTACATCCAAAGAGGCCATGGGGGTTTCCACCAATCCACAAGAATCCCTAAACCCAACATCAGGGAGAGAAGCAACTGAATCCATCACCGCCTTGAAATCCACCACAAGATCAAGGGCCGAGGTAGTGATAGGCAAAGACCCAAAGTTAAGATCAACTAAAGGAGAGGCTTCAACATGCATGTCAAAAGAAACCCCCTCCTCATGGGCTAACTCATTCAAAGCCTCAAGCTTGTTAAAAGTCTCCTCCTCATGACAATCCCAAAGAGTCCTCTTCTGACCCCAATTCCTATTTCGGGCCTTAACTAGCACAAAACCATCTTTATCTGGTACCACCCCCTGCATGGGTGCTTTACCCTTTTCTACCCTTAGAATAGATGGAGTCTTCACATTGTCTAAACCACGAGCACCCAAGGCATGAGGGCATATCCTTAGAAGATGGCCATACTCATGGCATAGTCGGCACCTAAAAGGTAAAGTCTCATAGTCTACCTATTGAGTCGAAGAGCTAGACCCAATAATGAGATCAATATAATCTAGGAGAGGCTGGCTTAGGTCAATCTCCACACAGACCCGGGCATAGGAAAAAATTTGCTTCTCCAGAGTTTGTTGAGACGGGCCAATAGGCTTCCCTAGTAACAATGCAATTGATTGTAGAATATCTTGTCTCCAACATTCCAACGGCAATCGAGGAAAACATACCCACACTGGCACCTTCGAGGGTAGCTCCTCTGCCAAATTAAATCCTGCATGCCAAGGATTCATGAAGAGGCCAACCTAATTATAAAAGTAAGGCCCTCCCTCAAAAATCTTGTTACGATCAGAGATACATGAAAAGACCACTAAAAAGAAGTTATTTGTAGCTAGCAATATTTCAAAATCACTGTCTAGATTCCATAACTTGCGAATCTAGGGTTCCAAAAAAGGCATCAAAAACCTCAATCCCATAAATTTGTAGATTAAAGCATGTTTTCTATAATACTCTAAGTCCTTAGCTACTGCCTCTGTTTAAATCACCAGCTTTGAATGAACTTGAGCTCTTTCCAAGCATCCGTTTATCTTGTGTAATTTCAAAGCACGAGTGCTAAAAACTCCAACATCAGGTGGGGATGGATGAGGAAACCCATCACCAACCCCAACCATAACAACATCCCTAGATGTCTCACCCAAAAACATAGACCCTGCCATTAGAGAAAACTTGAAACCTTCGTGCCCCACACCAGCGTCAAAATAGTGTACACGCAAGAAAAAACCTGCCCCTTGAAAGCTGAAAACCCCACCCCTTTTTTGGAAATGGCCCCACAGGGCCTGATCTACAGATAAAATCTCTGGGCCGTAGAGCTAAAAAACCTGCAGACCGTGACCTGCTATAGGTCGTGGGACTACTCAGAACTCCCACGCGCTCGTTCGCTCCATCCGCCTTCCACTGCTCCCTTGTATCCATTATTCTTGTCTCATCATACCAATATCCTTATTTCTTAGATTAGGGTTCACCATATTGCAGAGCATAATACCTCTATTACACTTACATGAACAATTCAATTTTTTTTTTGCACTAACATCATGATTAACCCTTATTTATGTGTGTTTATTTGATTTTTATTGTTGTTTTTTATGATTTGTTATCTCTCCATTTATTTTTTTGTGTTTTTTGGTTCATCCATTAGTTTGTATTTACATTAAGTTACGTATTTATTTTGTTTGTTACTATTTTATTGTGTTTTCATTATTTTTTTGTTAAGTTGTTATTTTATATATTATTGTTTTGTTATTTAAATTTTTTATTAGTATTTGTTATAAATTTTTTGGTGTATTGTTTTGCCTTTCGTTTTGTCTTTTATTTTACTATTTTGTCTTGTTTATTATATTATTTTGTCCTTTTGTTATTATGTTATTCTGTCTTGACTTGTTTATGTTTGTATATCATTTATTTTATTGTTTATTTGTCTTTCAAGTACATGTTGTTAATACACATGGGTATTGATTATTTTTATCTTGATTCCAGGCTGTTTAAATTTTTTTTCTTGCTTTATTTTTGCTTTACATTTTTTGTTCTTATTTAAATCTTGATTGATCATATCTCGATTTTAAATTAGGTTACATTTTTGTATTGTTATTTTTCTCTCTTTATTTTTGTTTAAATGTAAATAGTTGTAACTTTGGTTTTGGTAATTTTTATCATTATCATTATTTATAAGTATTCACATTTGAATCAATCAAATGCAAACTACAATACAATGTTATTATGAGTTACTCATACTTATGATACATTATTTCTATTTGTTATAGTAAACACCAAGTGATCCAAAATAAAAAAGTCAATGTGGTGTCAAAGATCATTTCTGAACACACCATACCCAATGCTTAACACAAGATATATCCTAGGCCAACTTTGGAAACAAACAAGACTCTATGCAAGATGTGTATCTCTTGACATACATTGTGAGTCTAATTTATTATTTCTACGATTAGTTTAGGATGTACATCTCATAAATTATTCTCTAGAATAGAATCATATATGAAGCAAAACAATATAAATACATCAACATCCATATGCTAACTAAGGACTACATCTCCTGAAACTAGCATATAAAAAACATATCATACCAAAAGAAATATAAATGTAAACATCATGTGACAATAAAATAATATTAAGAGTACATGTACAAGTAGAAAAATATAAAATTGAGTGTCTTATATAGATCTCAAAATCATGTTTTATACATCACGAGAGTATCTATACATCTCATAAATATAAAAATAAGAGGTAACAAAATTATCTCTAATTATGTTCATCCTTGGGAGAACTATGCTAGAAACTCTGACCCATTCCTAACACTAAAATTATTGGTGGATGTCATGGTGGAGGCCCCATGACTACCTACTATGTTTCTAGTTGCATTGATACACACTTTCAATCTATCTCATGTTTGGACCTAGAGGTCTAGCCAGTCTATTATGATCTCTAATAATCCTTATAAGAATCTACTCTCATCTCTATGGGAACTAATACCTAATATTCCCTCCTATAGGATATCTCATCCTTGGCATGTAGGACATCATCCTTCACATGGAAAGCATCATCCTTGGTCATAATCACATTGGTCAAGGCTCTATCTACCCCTAAACCTATATCTATCCTAGCTTGATGAGCCTCTCCACCTAAGATATCAATCTCTCTATGTCCACTCGAGATATATCTTACTCCCCAACCACTATTTGTAGCTCCATATCATATGTGGCTAACTGGGCCTACACCCCTATCAATTGTACCACCTATCCTCTAAGCCCAACAATCTCTACATCCCTAGATATAATGAGACCCTATAGCCTAGTGGTCTCTCCATGAGTAGTTATTAATTGTGCCTATAATCTAGCCACAATGATCTATAAGCCTATAGTTTCTAAGAGGCATGCATAAATCTCCCTTTAGAGTTTATCATCAAATCTTGGTCATCTATAGACATCCTTGGGTTGGAGGGCCCTACTCCTAAACTCGTACTTGTACCTATCCCTATACCTATATTAGAGGGCCCTTCCTCCCCTAAATTTGACCTATGGCCTTCATCAACACCTGGGGGATCCCCCATATCCACCTAGCTTGACCATATTTACATCCTCTATAGGACCCTTCTATACCTATAGTTGCACTACCTATAATGGTATCACATAGGGGATAGATGGTTATACTAACACTTGACCCTATTATTGTGTTGGGGAATGTCTTTTAGTCTCTCTTCATCCTGACCCATCTCTATCAAAGAACTATTTACTGAGGCAAAGTCTTCATCAATAAAATAGGTCTCACTCTAATCCACCATGTGGTATAAACATCAATAACCCCTACTTATAGAACCCATCCAACATAGTCCCATAATACATGTACCACTATACCATAATAAATAATTACCTCAGCCTTGAGTATTAGTGCCCCCACTCTCTGATCTCCCTGGTCACATGTATAAAGTAGTTTAGACCCTTTGAGATGCCTTGATGTATGTCAAACTACCACTAGACTCAATCTATCCTGTACCTCTCCACCACATAGTCATGGCACCTTATGATGTAACAAGGAGTGATCATATATCCAATCACAAATAAAACCTCCACCCATAGCCATTGTGTCCCCAAGTAGGGGTGATAAATAAAATTGACATCCTCTATCTCATCAATGGCTCATTGATAATATGACAAGTCCCAAAAATATCCTACATACTTGGTCTTATAGGTTACCATACCCAAGCCACAAAATCATCTAGTCCTCTCTGGTATCTAGGCCCCATTGGCCTTGCAATGGCTTTGTGATCTTAGGTCCATACCTATAAAAGTGTGATGTGGCCTATGCTACACCATCCCTGATATGCTATCATGTGAAGGTATTTGTATAGCTATGATAGGATGACTAGTCCCCAGGCAAACCATGTAAGCTGGTTGAACATCTGATGTACCACACCAATTAAACCCAATGGAAAGAACCATCCACTCTTGTCTGATAAAAAAAGTTTGATGATAAAATATATCAACACTACCACCTCTGGGGGAATTTTCCCCTATCTTAATCCACCCTTTGAGGCTAAGCCAACTAATCTAGTGAATTTATATATGTAGTCATCCACAATCTCTTGGTTTACTACCTTGAGTAGGTCATTTAACATGGTATGTCATCCCATCATAATCTAAGTAATCCAGGGTCATAGCATCAACACCCATATAATGTAGTGTATATATTATAGTGTCACATGGCCTCCCTAATCGATAGATGAAATGGAGAGGTCTCTAAGTGCCACCTCTCTACAAGTGTTGACAAGTAAGTTATATCCATATGAATCACTAGTAATCATGTCAGGGGATATACGTTTACTACAACCAAGATTGCCACAAGCTTGTCTATCATAAGCCCTCTCACCATAACACTTGGGAACACCAATCCTATGATGTAATGACTCCCACTTTCTCCTAAAAATAAAACATAGGGTATCAGGTCAATTATGTTTCCTATCATTCACTGAATTATTTTAATTTTGAGGCCTAGACTAATCCTTTATGGGCCTCTCTCTAACTCTTCTTCTAATTTGGGCATGGATTAATCTCCTATGAGCCCAATTATATCTTATTATGCATTATTTATATTATTTTAGTGATTTTACCATTTAGTAGGTCATTCCTGCTAGTTCACTGGGTGATCCTGCTAAAATCTACAAACTCACTATTATGCAATTCATTCCTACCAATTGGTAGGGCGATCTTGCTAATGTTTTTGAAACCACCATTTGATAGGGTGATTTCCAACTAAAAAAGAGACATCACTAATGTATTATCAAACTTGCCATTTGATCCACAATATTTCCTAAAATTTGGTGAGATTACTGATCTCATGGTGATTTATCCATTTTCATAGATGAACTCATCATGTTCCAATTTGAGAAAATGGCAAGATCACCCAATTACCACCTTTATATATGCAATAAATGATAAAATTAAATACACAAAAATGAACCTACCTATGATTCACTCCTCAATGGGTATTAGTACTCTCTCATGCACTCTCCAAGGTGATGGTGGTGTGGGATATTGGCCATTATTTTAAGCTCTTTCACATGAAAATCTTACAACTCAAAAATTACTATAGCTAGGGGTGCAAATGAACTATTTTTTACTCCTAGAAGTCAAAATATAGTAAATTTTTTCAAAATTTTACTTCTTAAGCCTATAATTTCTCCATTTTATCTCTATTGGGCTACTACTTCAACCCCATTTATTTATTTTCCTCCCACTTGCTTCTAATTACTCCATTTTTAAGCCTCTTTTACTAAAATTAATGTGATTATTATCTCTTCTGATTGAGAGCCCAACCAGTTAAATATTTTCAAAATTTTCATCTTCCCCTAGAGGGGGAATCATGGGATGCCTAAATGATGTTTGTGGCCTTTCATAAACCTATTTCTCTATAACTCATGCAAACTTTAAAAATGGAAAGTGAGAATGAATTTTTTTTATTTTGATTATAATGGCCTTTTCATTTTTTGAAAAGATGTTGCTTCAAATGAATGTCTCATTACACCTTATAAAATAGGGGAAAAATGTATACATCCAATTCTTATCACTATTGTACTACAATTATAAATCTAAGCAATATTCTATGATAATGCACAATCTGGGCCTAAATCACTAAAACGTGCTAAATCATTCGAACTTATCGTGTATAGGTGCTGGCTTAGGCTAATGCATCCTAGAATGTGGCAATGCATTTTGTGTGATTATTATATTTTTTTAAATCACTTTAATTCAAATTACAACCACATAATATGACACCCTAGATCATTAAACTCTTTTAACTCATCAACACATGTCATGTGCCTATGTTATTTCATGTCCATAATACCTTAATTGGTGTATTGTTTCATATATAACTGACACCTTATTCTTATTATAATCTAGTCAAATTATGAATCTATAAAATGACATTTTTGACTAGGATGATTAAGTGTACAACAAATTTCCAAATTATTACAAAAAAATAATCAACTTCACTTAAGCAAATTAAATCAAATCAAGAGCCTAAATGAAAATTCTATGAAAGTTGTTGAAAATATATTTATTGGAAATTCATTGTTCAATTATGCATCATACCATGACATCATCAATGAGGTGGCATCCATAAATAATTAATGGAATAAATATCAAGATTAAACCCTCCCATGCCTCATCAATTCCTCATTAATCCAAATATTAATGAGCATATTTATGACTTGTCCCTCTAAAATTAAATTAATCTATGACCACACATCTTGATCTCAAGGTGGATGGTCATTGTTGATTTTGAACAATATTGAAAAACTATAAATAAGAAGCCCAAGATCACCGTTTTTAAGCTTCAGATATACAAACTCACTATGTAGAAGTTTTTATAGAAAAGCTTTGCCTATTTTCATAAATTGACCAATCTTGTGAGCCTAAGACATTGGTACACTAATAAATGATGGAGAAGCATGTTACTCTTCATTGAAATAGACTTAAAACACCAAATCTGGGGAAAATCACACTTTTTAGCTATTCTTGGAAGGAGGGATGTTATTTGGAAGGTTTGATGGTATTCCTTTCTTAAATAACTCTTAGAATTCACTAGTAACACCCCTTGAGGTAGTAAGTTTGATGTTTTAGCTCTACATGATTCTTTATAAATGTGTTCTTGACTAAAGCATGGACTAACACATCTTATAATACTAATATACACAACTAAGTCAGCCTACTGCTACATAATCAACCCCATTTTAACATACTAAATTGGCCCACTGATACATAGTCGACCTTACCATTTTGTTTCACCTTATAGACTAAGTCGACCAGGTCAAATTTGTTAATCCATAACAATTTTTTTTTCCCAATTACCATAAATGCCTTGGGAATTTAATAATCCAACTTCTTCCTACCCAATACCCTATTTTACCCCTAGTTTACATAAAAATTTCTTAGGGTTAATTCCAATACCTAGATCTTGCTTACCAATCAATTATATATTTTTAGCATAATTAAAAATATAAATATTTAAAATTTGAAATTTCTATTTGTTTACCTGTGTTGTACTCACTGTGGCCGCTATGCATTATCCTCATCTCAATTGTCATCTCCTCACCATGATGGCTCTCTAGTCTCCAACTAGGTCTCTCAAAGTTACATTTTCTTAGAATATTAAACATGAAAATGAATTAATTTTCACCCTATTTATATTTACTATTCAAAATTATTTACCTTTTAAATATGTACCGTAAGATTTTATATTTTAATCATATATTTGTCTCTACTAGTTATTTTTTTAAACCATAAAATGTTCTAGAATCCTGACATCGTAGATAATATTATCACCTAATATATGTTTATGTTGCACAATTTTTTTTTGCTTTTTTATACTAAATTATATAGGTTTTCTTGATGCTCCATATATTAGACACCTTCACATTTATTGCATCTCATTCTTTATCTAAAACTCTAAGGTAAGTAAATATATGTGTTTTCAAATTTTGTCCTTTTATTTATATTATTTTCTCTTTAATGAAATTCATTAAGTTTCATCATTGTGTGTTGCTATGTTCTTTTCCTAAAGCACCATACTATATTACACCTACTTGACATGTGATGAGCTTTGATTAGGGCATATGTATACAAAAAATATTTTCAAACTTTATCAATTAATGATGCTTTCTCTCTTATAGGAACCCATCGAGTTTCAATCTCTCTAAGTGCATGCCTTAAAGGGTGTATTGGGAAAGAGGTGGGTAGACCATTATTGCTTCATAGGATTATTGTCCCTATACTAACACTTGTTATCATTCCAACCATCTCCTAAAAACATTCCCTTAAGATTTTCCTCCTATTTTCACCCTCTTCTAGTCATTTTCCACCTTCATTAGCCCTTTCCTATATTAAAATCCTTTTTATCAATTTACGATGCACTATCAAACCCAACAACCCTATACTCTAATTTATAAAACTCATTTAGGGTCTAGGTCCTCCCTTGGCCAACCTAGACCAGGACCTAATTTGATTTTGTCAATAATGATATAGAGTCTATTGGGATGAATCTATCGACTAAGCTTTTGGAAAGGACTAGGGTTATATTCAACTATATAAACACACTATTTTCATCATTTATTAGGAAGAGAAGAGAACAAGAAGTTATATATTGTGCATATTCTTATCCACCATTCTACTTGAAGAATATAAATTAGAGTTTTATACTTTATTTGGAGATATAGATCTTATCTTGTGGAGAAGTCTTTTAGATGCACTGATAGGTTGTGTATCCTAAAGTTGATTTATCCTTGTCATCCTCACATACCACAACCTCTTGTGAAGCACCTTGGCTAAGGGAGATATTGCGGCTTGGTGGGTTCATCTTCAAAGGTAAGTGTTCTTAACTTTGTTCCTATTTTATAAGAGTAGATATATATGCATTTTTACTTCTCTCTCATGTATTAGGATTCTATATACATTTCCATGATTATATATCTTCTATGCATGTTTATTTTTAATGTTTATTACCCCTACTTTATTCCACAAGATTTAGTGAGCACTAGATTAGAATTTTACTTTACTCATTATTAGTTTAGTTAATATGAAAGCATAGGACCTAGTTAGGGTTATTGCATAGCTTTTATTAACTAGAGGATTTAAAATCCTCCATAGTGATATTATCATGGTAAGAGATCCCTTGGATAGGTCTAGTGGATCTATCTTGGTCATGAACCTGATTATCTAATGGAAGTAGGATTTATCTTCTTCAAGTTAAGATTTATTTATAGATCAATTATATTTCCCTTTGCATAAAATCACAATCACTACATCATTATTTATTATTATCCATCATCCCCCACTCATTTAATCTCATTATCCCTCATCATCTTTAATAACTCCCTCATCATCCCTAATCACTCTCTTATTGACCTCATCATTATTAATTACCCTAGTCACTCCCCATTATCCCTAATTACTCCTCATTATCCCTAATACCCTAATCACCCCCTCATTGGACCTCATTATGCCTAATCACATGCTCACTAACACTGATCATCCTTAATTGACCTTAATCACTCATTCCCTCATCTACACTCATTGACCATTATCATCCCTAATCATTTCTTTTTGTCATCCCCCATCTTCCCTAATTAGTTCTTCATCATCCTTAGTCACTCTATCATCATCTCTCATCATACATAATCATCCTTAATCACTCCCTCCTTATCTATCCTTGTCCCTAATCACTCCCTCATTAACCCTCATCATCCCTAATCACTCCCTCATCAACCCTTATCATTTATCAGTCCCTAGTCACTCCATTATCCCTTATTATCCCTCATCATCCTTGATCACTCCTTCATTATCCCTCATCATCCTTCATCATCTCTAATTAGTCCCTCATCATCCCTCATCATCACTAGTCACATTGTCATCATCCTTCATCACTCCTTCCTTGTCCTTTGTCCCTAATCACTCCTTCATTTTCTATCACCATCCATGATTACTCCATAAAACCTCATCATTTCTAATCCTTAATAATCACTCCATCATCCTTCATTATCACTCATCATCCCTTATCACTCTACTATTGTCCCTCATATTTCCTTGTCATCCCTAATAAGTCCCTCATCATGCATCATAGTCATTGATGTCAGATTCAATTACTTCCATTTTGTCCCTAATTGGATTGTATTATAATTACATTTTTTATCACTCAAATAAGGCTCAAATATGGTGTCAAATAAATTTTATTATTATGATTTGGAAATTAATGTGTTCATGTTTCCCACTTTCACTAGATAAAATCTCTAGTATGATCCTGACTCTTTGCTAGAATCTTGATCATAATCATGATCCCCACTATCAATATCATTGGATAAATCTCTATCATGATCGAGTAAATCAAGAATTATTATTAAATTTAAAATTGATTGGGTGATCTAGGCTTTGTTCCACTTGGGGTGCCCATTTAGGGTTAGGTTGATGTACACAACCCATACTAGACACCTAATTAGAGTTTCTCCTAGTGTGATTCAAAATATGTGACTAAGGAATATTTATATGTAGAATGAATTTTCACTTTGACTAGAAATTAATGTCATAGTCATATCAACAACCCATTTTACTATGCATCAATGTGTCTATGTTATTGATCAAAGCATCGATCATAATCAAGCACACAAATGTATATAGTCAATTGCAGTAAAAAACTATCCAATATTTAGTTAAATAATTATGGTTTATTATCCCACTTGAGAGGTCTTATATTAGGAAGATGTCAATATACTACCAAAAAATCTATAGGAAAGGGATTCAATCACCCAATACGAGAGTTGAGCCAATCCTAGATGTAGTTATTGATGGTAACTATACTTGGTCCATTAAAGGATAGAGATTGAATTCCATACCCAAATCAAATATTAATAGCCCACACCCTATATATACATACATAGGGATTTCTTGAATCACCCATATATATCTAGAAAGGATTGAATCCCAAACCCAAGTGTCAGGTTGAGTGCCAATATAGGATTAGTCTTATTATAATCCCATGGTCTAGTTCTCTTCTAAATCTATCACCAGAAGATTCAATATTAAATCCTTGCCTTCAGAATACTCATACTCTCCCAAACTAAAAATCAATCCCTATATATATCTATCCACATCAAAGGGAATGTCTTGGTTCACCTAATATATATATCTAGGCTATCAAAAGATTGAAACCCTTACCCTAATTTGATAGATTAGTATCCAAATAGATATTATCTGATTATCTAGTGGGATTTGAGATATATATGGTGATCCAAAACCAAACCAAGGAGAGAGTTTGTATCCATAGGTCCAGGCTAAAATAAATTTTTAGGCAAGCAAGAAAAGGGTGGGATGAAATTGTATTACTTACATATATAGATTAGGATTTAGACATATAAGAATTCCAATAATAAAGTTGAGAATCGAAATATATATTTATATATTGATTTAATTTGATTCTATATGCAGGCATAACTATCATCAAAATAAGGTATAGTATAACTAATAGAGTCCAACATAAAAGCATGGTATTTTTTGATATCTTGGCCTCTTAGGACAAATATCAACCCCTATCATTCAAAACTTGGTGGTTGTATCTATTTTCCCCTTCAAAAGAGGTCTTAAACCACCCAAAACATCTATATAGATCAAGAAAATTGTCTTACCATATTTTGATAGAATACAAACTAAAATTAAGTCAAGAAAAGTTGTGATCATGCATAACCAAATTGTACAAGCCTACCAAGTGTATTGGATGTTACAAGTAGGTATGCAAGTTTTATGAGGTCCTCATGAGCCTAGACCAATTATAAAACTCTTTAATAATAACATTATGATGTCATAATGAGATGATAGTGAGATAAAGGACCGTCACAAGGGTTAAGACACTTGGTAGAGTAGAAGATAAGGTTGTCAAGCATATGTTATAGGTCTTCCAATAGATAGAGAGAGAAGTGTGTTCTCCATGACTAAAATGCACCTTGAAGAAGATAATAATGGAATAAAATGATGATATAATAGTGGAGTAAGGTCATGCATCTTGTAACTACCAATTTAGGGCAACCATGTCTATTTCATGACATTATGGAGAACAAGGCAGGTTTTTAGGCCTTGTTGACATGCATGGGAGAGAGGTATTTTGATTAATGCCTTATGGAGGCCAATTTGGTCACATTACACTATTTTAAATAATAAGTGAATAATTGGATGAATAAATATAACATATGCATGCCTCTGTAAGGTTAAAGATGCCTAAAAAAACCCCACTATTCCACACTCCTTAAAAGACCATCAAGTATGCATGCTTAGTGGATAGAAATGGGATGGTAATCTTTATTTTATTGAATATTTTTGAAGTTTAAAAATAAAAATGGAGGAGTAATTCATCATTAATTATCCTTAGTGATCTCTCCCTTTCCTCTCTCTTGATCATTATTCTATATGTAAGTCTAAAATGACCATTCTTGGTATCTGTCCTTTGGGTATGACTATACTCTACCCACTTTTAATGCTAAATTTCAATCCCTTGATTAAATAAAATAATTATTTACCCTCTCCTCCAATTGTATTATATGTGAAATGATAAAGTTGTTGACATAATCTAGTGATTGAGTGTTGTTCTTCCTTGGTTATCATCTTTCTTACCTCTAGGCAAGGTAGGCTTCATCTTGCAGGTCATAGGTAGTGTTCAATCAACTTTGGGTAAGGGATAAAATGTGAATAGGTGTATTTCCTTCTGATTCAACCTTTAGTCTCTAACCTTCCTATGAATTATTGATGTAAGAAAGCTAAATTCAAGAGTTGTGTAGGCATATTAGTCATTTTAGGTGTCATTGTGCAAGGTTCCAAGTTGGTCAGGGATGATTTTATTTTGGTACATCACCTCTTTTGATTTAGTTCCTTTGTTTTATGATTTTATTCTCCCTTTTACTTATATTTTAGTATTTTATTATTAGTTTTAGGTGATCCATCAAGGGAACTAGCCATCTATGATGGTTAACTCATTACCTAGGGTCACCCACAATCCAAGGAGTGTTCCTATTATATTAGGATGGAAGGAGAAGTCCTAAAAAAACTTCTCCAAGGGTGCATTCCAATATTTATAATATTTTATGGCATGCCTAATGGGACTTGAAATTCATACACTAGAGAATTTTTTGGTATTCCTCAGTATATCAGTCTTTGGAGGCAATTTTAACAAGCACCAGTGGTGAATCAAATTCTAATTCAACTAGTTTTAGCAGCCTAGGCATCTTTTTTAGTTAAAAAGTTAAGTGATTTTATTGAAATCATTATTTATAACACTTTATAGAATTGAAAATCCATGAAGCATATCTTACATGGATGGGTTTATGGAGATTATAGCTACTTTACACCTCCCTATCATGAATATTATCCTCCCCTTCATTATCATCACTCTAATCAAGCTCTTTAGCCTATTTATCATCCAATTGATGATCCAAATTAGACATATGCATTCTATCCTACTCCAAGCAAGCCTTTTCATGATCCTAATTTATCTCATATTGTGAAAATTATCTCAAAATACAAATTGTGTTTCCCTTATGGAAAACCCCATGACCAATCAACATGTGCATACACAAGGAGAGAAATAACTGCTAAGGTACACGAATCTAAACTTAAAGCTAAACTTTCAATAGCATGCCTCCAAGATAAAATAATCCTTGAAAATCCACCTCTTCATGAGCCTCAATATTATTAGCCATGGTGGCCTTATTGGAATATACATCTTGACTTCAAGATGCTAAGTCTTGGTAAGTCCACTCCCAAACAAGAAAAGAGAATGGTTGCAAAAGCTATACTAACCAGAATTCTGAGCTTCAAAATTTCCCACTCTTTGAGAGAGCCTACACCTATGTAAAATCAATATTTTATCCCTTGTGATTAGACCTCTAAAAATCCCATTATAATACAAGAAACTTAATAAATCCTTCAAAATCCCATCCCAAGTTAGCCTACTTATCCCAACACCATTTAACTCTTCCCAAGAAGACCTATTGTTTGGCCAGCTAGCTGGTTAAATGGGAAAGAGAATGAGTATTTTGAAGAAAGAGAGGAACATTATTCTATTTTTTAACCTATTTTTTCCATGAAAGATGAGAATTCAAACCTGATACAAGATGAGGATGAGTGTGATCAACGGGAACATCATAACAATGGGTAAATGAGCATGGATGAAGAGGAAAGAAATAATCTTGGTGAAGAGAAGTCAAGTTTCTCTAGTCAAGATGGAATTAAAAACTATAATGATGAGGTAATTTATTGTATATATGAGGTTCCATTAAACATAGAACAAGTATTAGAAACACAGTCTACTTGGCATGGTTTTAATCTTGATGAATAAGAGATAGAGCTTAAAGTTAAGGGCATCATTCCTCATGACCAGGAGGAGTTGGAATGCTCTAAATCAATATAATAGGTTAGAAATGAAAATATGAGAGATATTTTAGTCCTTTCTAAAGATAGTCCAATGTAAAATCAGTCCCAAGATGGCTCAGTCCATCCTCTTAAAGAAGGTTTGATTTTTAATTCATGTTGGAGGTAAGAAATCAACCTTAAAAAGAGTAAAAGGAGATGGAATAATAATTTTTTTGGGATGAACTAGATAATTTATACTTAACACTTGACACCAAATCAACATATATTGAAGAAGTAACTCATGAGAAACATGAAAAACAAGTGGAAAAAGGTGTATTTCCAAGTGAATCACCAAGACAAGAGCATCTCAACTAGCATGATAATGGAGCAATACAACATAAACATGCAAACAACCATGATTTCTCAAGATTTATTTTATCAAAATGATGTCCTATCAAATATGTATTTCATTTGGAGGCTAATAAGGAGAAGCCACCACTTATCATGCTTGATATAAAGCATGAGATTGAGCACCAAGAAGATCAAAATCAACTTAACCATCCACTTCAAGGTAGCTATACTTTCAGTCAACTAGATTAGGTAAATGAGTTTTTTATGTTATTATATAAGTGTTCCACTATTTTTTTGGATACCCAACCCTCCTCCACCCTTGATTGACTCCCATCAATCTTGAAAAATACCCTAATTTGGTTAGAAAAGGTAGCTACTTTTCATAATAAATTAATAAATTTGTGTAAATAACCTTATGCTTGGTTAGTTTAGGATAGGTTAGTTATTTTCCTACTCTCCAAGTGATGTTTACACAGTGCTCATTAGATTATTTGTTTTCTTCTTTTCCTAAGTGTTCTAGCATAATTTGTCATTATCTTTTGTTTCCTTGTGTCTATTTGAGGGTGAATTTTTTAGTTTTTTTGAGGATGGTACAATAGGGTATTTGATATATATCAAACTTTTCTTGAGTCCATTACCAATATAATTCCAAAGGCAGTTGATCTCTTTGATTTACAAGTAAGCAACCCTTGTGAGTCATCAAAAATATTGATATTTTGGCTTTATAGGATAAATATCAAACCTTATCATTTGAAATTTGGTGATTGGATCAAATTTCCCCTTCAAAAGAGGTCTTAAGCCACCCAAACCCTCCATATAACTCAAGAAACTTGTATTCCCCTATTTTGACAAAGTGTAAGCTACAAGTAAGTCAAGCAAAGTTATAATCATGCATAACTAGATGTGTAAAATCCTACCAAGTGGCTTGGAGGTTACAGGTAGGTAAGTAAGTTTTATGAAGTCCTCATGATCTAAGAACACTTTCATAGATAAACAATAAGACCCTCATGATGTCATAATGAAATGTTAGTGGGATAAAGGATTGTCACAGGGGTTAGAACACTTGGTAGGGTAAAAGACAAGGTTGTAAAACATATGTTACAGGTCTTCCAATAGACATAAAGAGAAGAAGTGTGTTCTCCATGATTGAGATGCACCTTAAATAAGATAATAATGGTTGAGAATGATACTAGAAGAGTGGAAGAGGGTCATGAATTCATCTTGTAACTACTAATTTTAGATAACCATTTCTATTTCATGACATTATGGAGAATAAGGCAGTTTTATTTTAGGCCTAGTTGACATGCATGGGAGATAGGTGGGATGATGAATGCCTCATGGAGGCCAAGTAGGACATATTTGACTATTTTGACTACTAAAGGAAGAAGTGGATGACTAAATATAGCATATAAATGCCTATTCAAGGTTAAAGATGTCTAAAATAAACCCATTACACCACATTGCTTAGAATATCATCAATCATGCAAGTTTAGTGCATTGAAATGGGCTGATAGCCTTGAATTTATTAACTATTTTCAGGTTTGAAACTAAAAATGGAGGAGTAATGCATCATTCATTATCCTTATTAATCTCTCCCTCTCCTCTCTCTTGCTCATCCTTATATATGTATGTATAAAATGACCATTCTTGGCATTCCTACTTTGGGTATGACTATACTCATAATGTTGACTTTCAAGCCCTTGATTAAATAAAAGATTGATTTACCCTCTCTTGAATTTTTTTTATATGTGAAATGATGAATTTATTGATATAATCTAGTGGTGTAAAGCTATTATTCCTTGGTTATTGTCCAACTTTCTCACCTCTAGGTAAGGTAGGATTCATCTTTAAGGTCATATATAGTGTTCAATTAGCTTTGGGTAAAGGATCAGATGGGGATAGGTGTATTTAATTCTGATTAAACCTTTAGTCTCTAACCTTCCTATGAATTAATGATGTAAGAAAAATAAATTTAGGAGTCATATAGACATATCAATATTTTTAGGTGTTATTATGCAAGGTTCCAAGCTAGTGAGGGAGTATTATGTTTTGGTGAATTACCTCTTTTACTTTAGTTATTTTGTTTTATTTTATTTTCCTCCATTTTCATTTAATTATGGTAGTTTATTATTAGTTTTAGGTGATCCATCAATGGAACCAACCCTCTCTAGAGGTTCACTCCTCACATAGGGTCACCCAAAACCTGAGGAGTGTTCCCATTGTATCATGTTGTAAGGATAAGTCCTAAAATTACTCCAATGGTGTATCCCAACATTAATGAAAATGCCCACTATACACCTCAACATCTAGGTCAATTTTAAACTCTAACTTCATTGTAGATCCATAGATATTATTTCACTATTAATGAGGTGGGAGATAGATATATATAAGTGAGACACTCCATAGTCATCAATCCAATGTTTATTACTTAAATAACATGATTGAATCAATATTATCTTAGGTACATCATGCAAATCATATGAAAATATCCCTAGAGTACATCATGTCCATACCCAATCTAACAGATAGGAATGAGGATAATCACCCTAGTACACTCCAATCAGAATAGATAGAATCAAAACATCATTCAATATTCATATGAAAAAGATACCATTCACTAAAATAAATTTCTACCATCTAATAGATTGGAACACACTATAACATATAAGGGAGTGACTAAGGATGATGGTGGAGTGATTAGGGATGATGAGGACAATGAGGAAAAATGAGAAGGGAGTGATTATGGATGATGAAAAATGATGATGGATGATGATGGAGTGACTAGGGATGATGAGGGACAATGAAGGATGATGGAGTGACTAAGGACAATGAGAAATGATGAGGGTTGATGAGGGAGTGATTAGGGATAATGAATGTCAATGAAGGAGTGATTAGGGATGAGGAAGGAGTGATTAAGTGTAATGAGGGATGATGACAAAGTGACTAGGGATGATGATAGACAATGAGGGATGATGATGAATGATGAGGGAGTTATTAGGGATTATGAGGGATAAAGAGGAATGATAAGGGTGTGAATAAATATTATTATAGATAATGAGGGATGATGAGAGAGGGATTAGGGCTGATGAGGTTGTGATTAGGGACAATGAGGTCCGATGATGGAGTGATTAGGGATGATGAGAGATGATGAGTGATGATGAGGGAGTGACTCTAGGTGATTAGGGATGATGGGGGTTGATGAGGGAGTGATTAGAAAGAATGAAGGATGATGAGGGGAAATAATGGATGATGAGGAAATGGTTAGGGATGATTAGGGATGATGAGGTTTAATGAGGGTGTGATTAGGGACAATGAGGTCTATTGAAGGATTGATTGGGGATGATGTGGCAGTGACTCAGGATGATGAGGGATAATGAGAGTCCATGAGGGAGTGGTCTAGGATGATGATGGAATAATTAAGGATGATGAGGAAGTGACTAGGGATGATGAGTGATGATGATGACCAATGTTAGTGTCATTAGGAATGATGAGGGATGAAGGATGATGACCAATGCTGAGGGAGTAATTAAAATGATGATTGATAATTTATGCACTTGACCCCTTATCTTCATATGGTTTGGGGAGAGGGAGATAGTGACATAAATGATTTTGATATGATATTGATAAAATAGGGTTTTAAATCACTCCCCTTCACCCCAAATAGTAGTTGTAGTTGTTTTGGTTGTGGTAGTGTCATATGTGAGTTTGGAATGCTATAAAATGTATTTATTCTATACGAGTTTGGAGTAGTGTATGAGATTAGAATTGAATCATGAATGGATTGGCATATTTATCTGACTTCTTTTTGGAGTAGATGGTATCTTTTTAGGATGAATTTTGAATGGTGTTTTGATTCATTCTATTTTGAATGGAGTGTACTAGGGTGATTATCTACATTCATGTATGGTATAAGCTAATTTATCATGAATATACATGTAGTAATAGGTATACAATAGATGTCATGTATGAGTGATCATGTCATGACTACAAGTATGCTATAGGTCACATGACATAGGGTAGTCATTTATGCATATTCATAGAATCATTGATTAAAAAGCCCACAAATTATTTAAGAATTTGACCTGAATCTAGCTTTAAGATCTTTTCCTAATTGTCCTTAGTCACTCATTTATTTATATAGGTGAGAATTCCCCATCTCATATAAAGATATGGCTCAGTCAATAACCCCTCTCCTTTCTCTATATAGGTGACAATTCCCCCTCTCTTGCTTTTCAAGCATCCATTGATAATGCCCCCTCCTATTTTTCAAGCATCCCTTGATAATTCTCCCTCTTTAATCCATTGATCTAATAATACCCCCTATTGATTTTTAATCATTATAATTCCCCCTCTTTATCCAAGATATGGCTTAGGTAAGATAGATATAGCTAGGATGAGATATAGGTATTCAAGATCAAGATATGGCTCGGGTATTCAATCAGGTAGGGCATACTTAATTAGATAGGTCATATTTAAGTAAATAACTCAATTAAAACATACTCAAGTAGGTATGGAAATAAGTATAAGTAGGTAGGGCATATTCAAGTAGGTATAAGTAGGTAGGGAATATTCAAGTACAAGAAGGTAGGTAGGGTATGGGTAAGTGCATGGAATTGGGAGGCCAAAAGGGGGTCTTAAGTGGACATGTTTTTCCTAAAAAATAAAAAACCTTAACTTGTATAGGTTATTTAAGACACCTAAACTCAAAATTTGAATATGTCATAGGAATATGAATTGTAACACTTTGAGTCTAGTTTATAAACTACTATTTTTTTTTTGAAATGGTCAAGTATAAGTAGTTAAAACATAATTTTTTTGAATAAGCAACACTATTTAAAAAAAAAATCAAAGTAGATAGATTTCCGTGTAGCCCATCATTTTTTGAGTATCATTTAGTTTTAAAAAAAACCTTTGATAGAAAGTTAGATGAGATCATTTAATTTGAAACCTATATTTTTTAAAAATTATTTAATGAATATTTAATTTTTTAATAATTTCACAAGTCAATAAACTCTGAAAAATGATCAATATTGTATAGCCAACTGTGTGACCCCTCTAAATACCTCAAAAAATAGTTTTTTTTAATGTGTATAGAATTAGGTCTAGCTTGCAACCATATAATATTTTTTAGTTTGAATCAATGAATGAAAAGATACATAAATAAATATGAACATGTATAATTGTGACATATAATGCTAAAAAAGATAGACATAAATATAGATATCAACCTTAAAGAAAAAATATATATCTTTAAAAATATGAGAGTGTAATCGATGTAGTAATATTTTTTAAAAAATGATCAAATTCATAGTGTTTAGCATGGCCAAAGTTGTATTTTGTTATTTTTTGGCAAAAATATGCATTCAATTATGTGTTTTAGTGTCTATGCTTCAGGATCAAGAATCCAAACCATTTTTGAGCCTTCAAACATGTGTTTTTAATAGGAAATATACAAATTACGTATGTGGAAAAATTGCGTACATGGTAGTATCATGTGCATGAAATTACCATGTACATAAAATAATGGACATTTAACATACATGGTAAATGAATCAATGTGAACCCACTTTTATTAGTCTAGATGTTGTTTTATTGGGGTTAAAATGATTTGTTATGAGTTTTAAGAGTTAATAATATAGGGTTCAACACTTAGGGTTTAGGGGTTACATCATAAGGTTTACATTTTAAGGTATATAAGGTCCAATCATGAAGATAATTAGGTCTAAATTGATCTCCTCAAACATATTTATGACTAGAAAATATGGTTTTGGGCTCAATTAGCCCCTACATCATGATAGATTGAGCCAATTAGTCAATTGGGCCAATGAGTGATGTGATTTGGGCCAAATTGAGCATTGTGAACCTAATTCTTACTATAAAGGATCTTAATTGGAGATAAATAAATTATTTTAGGGTTTAAGGTATAAAGTATAGGGTTTAGGGTCAAATCATGAAGGAAATTGAGGATAATTTGATTTATTTGAACTTATTTGTGATTATAGAATGTGATTTTAGGCATAATTAGCTCAACATCATCATAAATTGAGCCAATATTTCAATTAGGCCAATAATAAATATGATTTCCACTTAATTTATCCTCATATGAACATAATTATTACTATAAAGGATGTTAAGTGGGGTTCAATCGATTTATTTAAGGTTTAGGGTTAGTGTTTAGCATTTAGGGCTTAGTGCTTAGGGTATATATCCTTGATTTAGATTTTTGGGTATAAGGTCTAATTAAAAAGGTAATTAGGGCCAAATTGAGCTCCTTTAACCTATTTGTGACTTAAAAATATGATTTTGGGCTCAATTGGCCCCCACATCATCATAAATTGAGATAATTAGCCAATTGGGGCAATGAGTGTTGTGATTTGGGCTAAATTGATCCCTATGACCTAATTATTACTCTAAAATATGTTAATTGAGACTAAACCAATTGGTTTAGGGTTTAGGGTCTGATCGTGAAACCAATTGAGGATAATTTGAGCTACTTGAACCTATTTGTGACCATAGAATGTGTTTTTGGGTTTAATTATCCCCCATGTCATCACACATTAAGAGAATTAGTAAATTGGGGTAGTTAATGGTGATATTTAAACCAAATTGAGCCATGTAAACCTAATTATTAATATATATTTAATGGTAATCATGGATCAAATTATTGGTTTAGGGTTTAAAGATTTTACAATTTAGGGTTTAGGGTCTATGGATTATCTAGTTTAGGACTTAGGGTTTACTATTTAGGTTTTAGGGTTTAGGGTTTATGGTCTAGAGATTATGGTTTAAGGTTTAGGGTTTAGGATTTAAGGTCCAACCACAAAATAAAATGAGGATAATCTAAGTTGCTTAAACCTATTTGTGAGCATAAAATATGTTTTTAGGTTTGATTAACCTATTATATCCCAAGTTTTTACTCTTGAATGATTGTTCAAGCCTTCCAAATTTGGGGTAACATGGAGACAATCCTAAGCTATGGATGAACTTTATATGGATCAAATCTATATGTTATAATACTAGTTCCCCTTGTTTTATCACTTGGGTTCATTAACTAATTTATCAACTTGTTAGGAAAAGAGAGTGAAACCTAATCTCATGGAGGTGATGCACCAAATTACTTGACCACTACCAACCAACTACATGTGCACATAAACCATAGGACTAACCTAAACACATACTACTCATAATCTACCTATCTACATTCTCACTTCATTATAGAAGTTGTGATGGTTGTTTGGGCTAGAAGGACTAATAAAGAGGTCATAAAATGAAACTAATGAAAAGATATCTCTCTCAAATTTCACACCTCACTTAGAAAAGTCACAAGACTTTCAAAGAAGCTTTCAAACTGAATATGAATGCTATAAAAGGACAACATGCTAAGGAAGCTAAGCTAATCACTTAATAAGATAAACTATTCATGCAAAAACATTGAAACCAATCAAATGAAGAGGTAAAAATATAAGTTTATCATTAATCAAAGGAATGTAATTGGGAAGGGATTTACCATACCTAGGTGGAGGATACATACATAACTTATTAAGGGTGAATTTATAGAGTGAGAGAGAAGAAGAGAGAAGGGCATAGGAGAGAGAGAGATTAAAAGTGTCTAGAAGGAGTTACAATCAATAAAGAGTTATGAAATAGTTTCATAATATATTAAAGGACAAGTGTGGCCCTCTTGAAGAAGCTTCTTATTTCAAATGGAGTAGGAGTCTTCATGTTTAGTTGAAACCTTGTCTTCCTCTACAAAACTGCCCTTCTTTTGCCTTGGAAATGGATAAGTTGTACCCTTCATCATCAAGTCATATTTAGTCACCTTATGCCCCTATTATTGAAAGTTTTCACTTGTTAATAAACTCCTAGAACTAACATTAAAATGATGATTATAAATCTTAGGTATCTTGAAGCCCACTTGGCTTACTATGCCTCCCCTTGCTTGCAAGTGTCAATTATTGATCTCACCCTTAACAATTCAATATATCTCTATGGATGGAATCTCTCATTCATATCATACCTAAATAAATCTCTTTGAGTGTGTCAAACACTCATCAAGACCTAATTTTGCACTTTGAGTTCTCACTAGCCTTCAAATCCTTGTAACTTTGAAAACACACAAAGCTCCTTATGTAGTAAAATTTATGAATGAAATTAGAAAAATAAGGATATTTTTGAGTACCTAATATCCCATTACAGATCCATGCCAAATTTCATGACCCAAATATGAGTGAAAGTTTACTTAATCACCTGATCTCTCTCTCTAATTAGGCCTCCATTAGCCTTCTGGGCCTAGAAACTGAGTTCCATGTCAAATTTGGGTATCTAAGACCTTGTGTAGATATGAGAACCATGAAATGGTCTATGAAACTTGCCTTTCTCAAGCCTTTTTCACACTACCTTCAAACACCAGACTTGTAGGATCACTTATAAGGTGAAATGTATGTATTTTTTGACTTTATGAGATATAAGATGCCTCAATTCACCCTACCCAAGGTTTTCCATTTATCCATGATATTCTATACCTTTTTAAAGATTAAATCCTTACAAAATCATTACATTTAATGAGTCTGTATAGGTGTAAGTACAAGAAATTAACATGTTGATGATATTATTGGAGTTAATAATTATTAAAAGGGGTTTCAATATCAGACCATTTCATCTCAATAACTTGGGAAACCCATCTCTCTCAACTAGTCAATTTTAGCCTTTTTGATAGCCTATGAGTGCTTTACACTCTTAAGGATTGTTCATAAAGCTCAGGCCTTAGATGAACAATAAAATTCCATTAATAATTAGTGTATATATATATATATATTTAATATTATTCTTAATATATTTATCCACCATGCATCTCTTTATGAAATACATGAGCAAGTTTAGGAGCCTCTCAAGCTGGCTGACTTTGCATTTGTGAGTTCAAGAGAGAAGTTAGGCCTAAAAGTACTATTTTGATATTTAGTTTTGATTCCAAAAACTTAGATATGTCTATAACACTCATGCTAACTTATTCCAATAGTCTCTCTACCATCTTTATTCTCTAGACCTATCATAACCACCATCAATTTCAAGCTAGGGTTTATGAGCCTAACCATAAAAATGACCATAATTGACTGTGTTAGCTCATTTTATGCATGATTGAGGGTTAAAAATTGAATATAATTCCCATTTAATTTTATAAAAATATTATCATATCTATTTAGGTTCATATCTTACCTTCATAGAATTGGTCTCTTCACAATTTTGTGCACAAGCCAGTATGTGGGTTTAGGCATAACAGTCCAAAATAGACCTATAACCCTTATATACTTTATATTGAGTGTGATTATCATATAAATAGTCATAATAATATTATAGGATCATTATAATATGAATCCATTTCCATTAGACCACTTTGTATTTCAAAAACAAGCAATCATCCTTCACTTGATTAGGTAGGCTTGATTGCCAAACTAAATGTGTGTCTACAGGGTTTGGAGTGGAACCATTTCAATAACCCTTCCCAAAATTTATTTTAGGTATTTATAACCTTAAATTAATATTATCACCTTGTTCATATATATAATCTCCAACCCCCACTGTGAGCACTACACCTTATTCTCAAATTTGAAATAGCTATCTAAGTAAACATGTAGGTGGTGATTGGGGTTTTGGTTGTAGTTTAGAGTTTATAACCTCAATGCAAATAATTGAAAAAAATATTGACTTTTGTTACAATATTGAGAATTATTAGGTTTATTTTGAATCCTCTACAACTCTTTTAAGACCTTGTATCCTAATAATCATACACCTTCTTTCTTGCATCTATTCAATACATGGTTGAAGGTGGTGATTTGAGATTCCTTTAAATTATTAGGCTCTAAAAATTAGCCTTATTAAAATAGGTTATTTATACTTGATATTAATTGAAATTAATTGGAGGATACTTCACATTCAAATGCTCTAAAATCATGTTAGGACCTTTTAACCATACATGTATGCTATCTTTTGCTATGCCTATAACATGCCTCTTTATGTTTCAATTTATCAATGTATTTGATCATCTCATGAGATAATTATGAGGTTAATATATATATTAATAGATATCTTTTGTTTATTTCATCACACATGTAAATTTTTATACATCTCCATGCCAACTCAAAGCTTGCAACTGCTCAACTTTACAATTATGCTTGTAGGTTTCATTGAGGTGTCTAGGGCATTGGATTTGAAGACATACATTTTATCTATATTGATATTTAATCCATCCAATTTTAGGGACACTACATTTACCTCAATATTTAGGTTTCCAAACTCAAATATTGATGCACATTTCAATACAACTTCTCATAAAATATAGGCCTACATGTCTATAGACCTGTAGGTCTGCATTCTCATATTTTGGCCTTCACATATATTGTAAAATTTATCACTTTTAGATTGATATTATCTCTCCATTTAATCCTTACCTTTATCATGAGATAAAGACTCTCATACACCTTTCACAATGCAAGACAAGACATTTTTACTCCATTTCTATAGGCAACCTCAAAACATAGTATTCAAGCATGGGAACATGGATGCCACTTGGAGGACTGGTAAAAAATAACTAATCAAGTTATATATAATTTAATGGCATGGGATAATTTTAAAAATAGTTAACCAACCCTTGTATACATTGATCACTATCAACTCCTCCAAATATTCAAGTGTAAACCTATAACATGTCTCACATGAAGGCTCTTCTTGAAGTACATGATATCGACACATGCCACTATGATGGAAAAAATTATATAATAGTTGTGAATACCTATAAATACCTTAAAAAATTCTCCTCATGCTTCAATGAGTCCATTCATATAAGAAACATTTCCCAAAACTGAGCCATTAGGGTTTTGCACCTCTTTTAAGCACCCTAGATCCTTATCAATTATTCATAAAGATCAAGATATCAATAAAATAACCAATGAAAATAATTAAGATTCCATAAAGATCCTAAAATTTTGTCAAAATATTATACTCCCACTCCCTTTCTATTGTACAGAATGAGCATATGAAAACTACCTTTGTGAGCTTGCAAGGAGATCAGTATGAGAGAGCATGTGTATTTTACCTTCCTGGGATTGTGCAAGATTATTAAACTTGGATATGACATGAAAAATGTGAAGAGGCACTTTTAAAACAATTTCACTTGAAAGTGGGTCTTATTGATCCATACATGTACTTAAAATTACCTTTTTGGAGTGATTTCCTGCAAGACTGACATGATCTGACATATCTAACATACATATCAGTTATAAAACTTCTTTGCAAGCTTGGAAAAATGTGGTTGTATGGGAATTTCACCTTGAATAACTTTTACATGTGTGTAAATTGGTTATATAAACTTTACTTTGCATAAAACATTACCTTAAACTTTGTAAATTACCTTAATCTCTCCAAATAAGTATGAAATGTTCATGAAAGGTGATGTATGGGTAATATGATTTTGATAGACAACCTAAGGACATATGACATCATTTTAACAATATCATTTACACCATGACATGACTAGACCATCATAAAACTAAAATAAGCCATTACCTTAATTTTATTAAAATAACCTTAAAATATGATAATAAGACCTTAGGAAGACCATTTGGAGACTACCAAGGCATGAAATGGGATAATTAACAAGGTGATAAGACATGACAAGGTAATATTTTTTCTATATGGATTGACCTTTTGACCTAAGTATCAAAAATGCTCAACAAATTAGTGATTTATGGGGGTAGCATGCCTACAATGCTCACTAAACTAGTAGTCTTGTCCTTCCATTTGGAAATGGAGTCACTTTCACTCAAAATTAGACCTGATCAAACCTTTCCCAAGATAATATAATTGAGTTTACATCCAATCACCTAAAAAACAAAGAATAACACACAAGCAAAGGAAACAAGACAACACACATGTGCTAGTTAAGCACTTAGGGAATACAAAACACAATAAAGCAACTAGTATATACAACTGACCTTAACATATCTTCTTCCTCCTAGATAAAAGGCAAATTTTTTAATGTTTTTTTCCCTATGTGATATAAATGTCATGAGGCAAGCTTCTTCTTGGACCTTGTTCTTATTTACTTCATCCACATGTTGATTCCAATCTTCTTGGCATTCTTTAAATTAAAGTAACAATAACAAACTAGTCACCTATAAAGACAACCTAATATTGTGCTTTAAGATCATTCTCATATATCTTCTTGATGTTTTAACCTACCTAAAACATGACTACCTATTGGTTTATAGGAGAAACATCACCCTTAGCTTCTAGAGGCTCTATGAAATGATGTATTTGATCTTGAATGCTCTTTTGGGGATTCCCACATTATTTTTCAAGCAAGAGAGTAGATTCAAAAACATTCTCAATATATCTAGTATGAGGTATATACCCTTGAATAGCCTCAATTTCATTACAAATATTTAGGTACTACTACCACAAGTCTTCATCTTTCTCTTAACTTCCTTCTTGAAGAGGTATAACTTGAAGCACATCCTCAACAAGATCTAATGCCATTGGGTCTCCATTTAGTTCCATTTTATCAAGATCATATTCAAATTAAGTAGTCTCTTGGAGTGGAAATATTAGATAATTGACTTGTTCTTAATTTCTCTTTGATCATGCTCAAGGAACTCAAAATAACTTTTTGCCACCTCTAATGAATCCTTGGAAGCTTCTTCTTCTGCTATGGCAACTTGATCAACTTGTGTTATTTCTTCAATCTCAAATTCTTATTCATTAATTAAAACTAAATTGCCTTTTTCTTCCCCGAGTGGATTTCCAATGAAAATATCTTCCTCATACACACTTGAATCATCTTCATCCCACTCTTCTTGAAACTCATTTGCAACTACAATTTTCTCATCTATCATTCATAGAATATGTTCCTCTTTAAGAAGGGAGATGGTGTGAGGTTGATGAATATGTTCATGAGTTTGAGAGGTAATATTAGGTATGGTAGGTTTCTCATGAATAGGCTTGGGAATTGAGGGAGAATTATTTCAACTTGGGGTTTTGGGAATGAAAAACTCTTTTAAGAATTCTTGGAGAGAGTAAATTCAGTTATGTTATGAGTGCCTCATTCTTATCAACAACCACTTCATTATTTTCATATCCTTCTTGATGTTCCTCAACAAATGTAACTTGATTTCCAACCTTCTCAACTAGGACCTCTTCTTGTCTTGAATGCCTTCTTAGATAGACCTCCAAGATGGAAAAACTTTATGTACTTGAGGAGGGGAAATGAGGCTTGAATAGGCACAAGGTCCTCTTTGGTTTCAATTTATAAATCTTGGCTTGATTCAATCTCTATGATTTTCAATTCCAAGGATTTAATTTACTTATCTATATTCTCTTGGAATATCTCTTTTTGAGGATGGTCAATGAATTCATGAGGATATGGAGAATATTAAAGCTTATAAGGAACACACGAGGGCTCTTGAAACACCTGATCAAACTCACTTTTTTGCCTCTCCCAAGTCCTTATCTTATTTAATACAAATGTACATAAATCATTCCTCACTAATGGATCACTAGAGGATATATCTTTATCTTAAAAAATCACAATCACTTTATCATATTGATAATTTTAACAAACCCTTCTTGTACATGCTATTATCTTACTCTCTATATCATCTGGATAAGCTTGGCAAGCTCGTGGAGGAGTGGAAGGAGGATAACATAATTGAATACAAGGCTATTCATATGCATTAACATAGCCACATGAGGAAGGTATAGGCTGATCATAGGATTGATACAGATCATAGGGAGGATAAGAGTGATATTCTTGATTTTAAAGAGGGTAAGAAGTTTGATAAGGATACTGAGGTATATAGTTGGGATCATAGAGAGGATGATAAGGAGTACTATAGGACTGATATGAGTCATCATACTACTAGTGTAGTTCGTTATAGGTCTAATAGGGAATACCATAGGATTGAGCTGCCTCATCGACTTGAATGAAATTGAAATATACTTCAAACTAAGCCATAACAACCTCATCAAGATAGTGAATTAATGATACAACTTACATTGAATAAGTGCCTAGGCTGGTAGAACTAGCTGATTGATCTCAGAGTCTCCATTGATGTTTTTGAATGCCTCTAAAATATGATATGTAGAAGGAAAACACTAACAATCCTTTAACCATTTTAGATATTTGTCCCATTAGGAATGCCAAAATTGTTATAGCCTAAATTTTCACCCTTGAAATATTGTTCAAACCTTCCAAATTTGGGGTAATATGGAGAATATCTTAGGTTGTGGGTGACCTTTTGATGGATTAAATCTCTAGCTTATATGTATAGTTACCCTTGATGTATCACTTAGGATCTTTCAATAATCTATCAACTTGTTAGGAAAAGAGAGAGAAACCTACTCTAATAGAGGTGATTCACCAAAATTACTTGACTACTACCAACTAGTTTCATATGAACATCAACCATGAGACTGACCTAAATACACACTACTCTTAATTTGCCTCTCTACATAAACACTTCATTATAGATGTTATGATGGATGCTTGAGCTAAGAAGACTAATAAAGAGGTCATAAAATGAAACTAATGAATAGATAAGTCCCTTAAATTTCACACCTCACTTAGACACTTAAAAATACCTACATAAAAGATTTCAAACTAAATATGAATGCTAGAAAAGGACAACATGCCAAGAAAGCTAAGATAATCACTTGACAAGATCAAATAGTCATGAACATACATTGAAACTAGTCAAAAGAGGAGGTAAAACCAAAAGTTTATCATTGATAAAAGGCTTGAAAATAGGTATGGATTCACCATACCTAGGTGGAGGATACATACATAGACCATCAAGGGTGAATTTATAAAGGAGTGAGAGAGAAGAAGAGAGAAGGGCGTAGGAGAGAGAGAGGTGACAAGTGTCTATAAGGAGTTACAATAAAAAAAGAGTTATTAAATAGTTATAGAATATCTCAAAGTATAAGTGTGGCTCTCTTGAAGATGCTTCTTCCAAATGGCATAGGAGTCTTTATGTTTGTTTGACACCTTGTCTTCTTCTTCAAAACTGCCCTTCTCTTGGCTTGGAAATTGACAATTGGTACCCTTCATCATCAAGTCATTTTGAGTCACCTTATTCCTCTATTATTAACAATTTTAACTTGTTAATAAACTCTTAAAATCGACATTTAAATGATGATTACACCTTTTAGGTGTCTTGAAGCCCTTTTGGCCTTATTATGCCTCCCCTTGCTTGCAAGTGTCAATTATTAACTTCACCCTTACCAATTAAATATATCTCCATGTATGGAATATCTCAATCATATCATACCTTAATAAATATCTTTGAGTTCATAAAACACTCATCAGGACATCATTTTGCATCATGAGTTCTCACCAACCCTTAAATCCTTGTAGCCCTAAAAACACATAAAGTTCCTTGTGTAGGATAATGTACAGATGGTCTTGAAACAACAAGGGTATTTTTGAGTACATAGTATCGCCTTAAAAATCCATGCCAAATTTCATGACCCAAATCTAAGTGGAAGTGTGTTTAATCACCTGAACTCTCTCCAATTAGGTATTTATTAGCCCCCTAAGCCTAAAAACTGAGTTTTGGCTCCAAAATTATCCCACATGTTTGAAATTAAAAAAAAGTTTTTGATTAAATTTATCTATCCTATGAACATTTTCCATGAGAAAATTAGGATTCTAAGACGTGTAGATATGAGAACCATGAAATGGTCCAAGAAACTAGCCTTTCTTAAGCCAATTCACACTGCCTTCAACAAACAGACCTATAGGATCACTTCCAGGGTGGAATTTACATATTTTTGGAATCAAGGATATAAAATAAACCTCAATACATCCTCCCCAATGGTTTTCATCTATCCATGATCTTTTATACCCTATTTTGACCTCAAATCCTTGCAAAACCATGGAATTTAATGAGTCCATACAGGTTTAGGTACAATGAATAAACATGGTTATGGTATTTTTGGATATAATAATGATTTATAGGTGGTTTAAATATCAAACAAGTTCATCTTAAGCACTTAGGAATCCCATCTCTCTCAACTAGTCAACCCTAGCCTTCTTGATAGCCTGTGAGTGCTTTGCACTCTTAAGGATTGTTCATAAAGCTTAGGCCTTAGATGAAAAATAAAATGACATGAATAATTATTTTATATGGGTTTAATATTATTCCTAATATCTTGAGCTACCATGCATCTCTTCATGAAAGACATGAGTAAGTTAATGAGCCTCTCGAGTTGGCAGACTATGCATTTATGAGGTCAAGAGAGAAGTTAGGACTGAAATTAATATTTTGATGTTTAGTTTTGATTATAAGACCTTATATAGGTATATAAAACTAATTTTGAATTTTTATAATAGTCTCTCTCCCATCCTTATTCTCTAGACTTGTCATAACCAACATCAACTTCAAGCTAGGGTTTATTATCCTAACCATGCAAATGACCCTAGATGACTGACTGTGTTAGTTCCTTTCATTCATTATTAAGGGTTAAAAAATTAATATAATTCACATTTAATTATATAAATATCTTATTATATAAATTTAGGTTCATATTTTACCTTCATAAAATCGTTCTCTTCACACTTTTGTGAAGAGGCTTGTGTGTGGGTTTAGGCTTAATAGTCCTAAACATACCTATAACCTTGATGTCATTTTGATTGTCTGTGAGTATCATATAATAATTTCATAATAAAGTTATAGTATAATTATCATATGAATCCCTTTCCATCAGACCACTTTGTATTTTAAAAATAATCATGCATCTTTCACTTGATTAGGTATGATTGACTGCCAAACTGATTATGTGTCGACAAGGGTTTGGAGTGGATCTATTTTTATCATCCTACCCAAGATTTATTTTAATTATATTTAACCTAAAATTAATCTTATAACTTTTTACATGTATCTAAGCTTCAACCTCCATTGTGATCACTACACCTTCTTCTCAACTTTGAATACCAACTGTAGCTATCCAAGCAAACCTGTATGTGGTGATTGGGGTTTTGGTTGCATTTTAGAATTTAGAACCTCAATGAAAATCACTTAGAAAAATAGTGAATTTTTTTATATCATTTATAACTTATTGGGTTTATTTTGAATCCTATACAACTCTTTCAAGACCTTATATCCTAACAAGCATACACCTTCTTTCTTGCATTTATTTAATACATGGTTATAGGTGGTGATTTGAGATTCCATTAAATTATTAGGCTTTGAAACTTAGAATTATTCAACTAGGTTATTGATGCTTGATATTAATTTAAATTAATTATAGGATCTTTCACATTCATCCCCACTAAAATCATGTTAGCACCTTTTGACCATACATGTATGTTATTTTTTGCAATGCTTATAACTGACCTATTTATGTTTCACTTTATCAATGTATTTAATCATATCATGAGATAATTATTAGGTTTAGATATAGATGAATATATATATTTTGTTTCATTAATCACACATGTACATTTTCAAACACCTCCATGCTAACTCAAATCCTCCAACTGCTCAACTTTTCAATTTTGCCTGTAGGTTTCATTGAGGTGTCTTGGGCATTGGATTTTGAAGACACACATTTTATCTATACTATTTTTTAATACATACAAGTGTATGGACAATAAATTTACCTCAAAATTTAGGTTTCCAAATTCAAATATTGACAAACATCTCAATATAATTTCTCATAAAATGTAGGCCTATAGGTTTGTAAATCTGTAGGTCTACATTTTTATGTTTTAGGCCTTCACATCTATTGTAAAATTGATATATTTGAGATTGAGATGATCTATCCATTTCATCCTTACCTTTATCATGAGATTAAGACTCTCATACACCTTTCACAATGAAATGCAAGACCTTTTTACTCCATTTATACAGGCAACCTCAAAACATAATCTTCAATCATGGGAACATGAATTCCACTTAGAGTAATGGTACAACATAACTATTCAAGTTAGATACATGAATTTCATGGGATAATGGTGAAAATAGTTATACATTGAGAACTATCAACTCATCCAAAACTTCAAATGTAAACCTATAACATGTCTCACATGGATGCTCTGATTGAAGTACATGATATCTACATGTGTCAATCTAATGGAATTAATTATAGAGTAGTTGTGCATAAATATACATACCTTCAATAATGTTTCTCATGATTTAACGAGTCCATTCATGCAAGAAACATTTCCCAAAACTGAGCCATTGGGGTTTTGTACCTATTTTAAGCACCCTATCTCCATAACAATTATTCATAAAGATAAGGAGCTCAAACAAACAAGTAATTCCATTGATTGAGATTACATAAGGGTCCTCAAATTTAGTAAAGATCTTAGATTTCCACTCCTTTCTTGATGTATGAAGTGAACATATTAAAACTACCTTTGTGAGCTCATAAGGAGATCGATAGGAGAGAGAATGTGTGTTTTACCTTCTTAGGGCATGTGCAAGCTTCCTAAATTTATATATGAATTGGATAATGTGAAGAGGCACTCCAAAGGAATTTTAACTTGAAAGTGGGTCTTCTTGATCTGTATAAGTACTTAAAACTACCTTTTTGGAGTGATTTCTTGTAAGACTGACTTGATCTAACATATCTGACATACATGAAAATTAGAAAAAATCTTCATAAAATTATATAAATGTGGTTGTATGGTCATTTCACGTTGAATAAATTTGACATGCATGAAAATTAGTTATATACACTTTTATTTGCATAAAATATTACTTTAAACTTTGTAAATTACCTTAATCTCTCCAAATAAGTATGAAATGTTCATGCAAGGTGATGGATGGGTAATATGATTTTGAGAGACAACCTAAGGACCTATGACATAATTTTACCAAGATCCTTTACACCATGACATGACTAGACCATCACAAGACTAAAACAAGCCATTACCTTTATTTTATCAAAATAACCTTAAAATATGCTAATAAGACCTTATGAATACCATTTTAAGACTATTAAGGAATGTAATGGGCTAATGAACAAGGTGATAAGACATGAAAAGGCAAGATTTCTGTTATAAGGGTTGACCTTTTGACCTAGGGGTAAAAATGATCAACATAACCCCCATGTCATCACAAATTAAGAGAATTAGTCAATTTGAGTAGTTAGTGGTGTGATCTGGGCCAAATTTAAGGCAAGATTTCTGTTAGAAGGGTTAACCTTTTGACCTAGGGATAAAAATGATCAACATAACCCCCATGCCATCACAAATTGAGAGAATTAGTCAATTTGAGCAGTTAGTGGTGTGATCTGGGCCAAATTTATTCCTATGAACTTAATTCTTAGTCTAAAAGATGGAAATTAGGGAGTTTAGGGTTTTAAGAGTTTATAATTTATGGTTTAGGATTTAAGGATTACGGTTTAAGATTTAGGATACATAGGGTATATGGTTTAAGTTACACTGTATAGGGCTTAGGATCTATAATTTAGGGTATAAGTTTTAGGGTTTATGTCTTATGTCTTAGGTTTTAAGGTTTAGGGTCCAACCACAAAGGAAATTGAGGATAATTTCAATTGATTAAACCTATTTGTGATCACATAATGTGTTTTTGGGTTTGATTAGCCTTGGATGTCATTACAGATGGAGAGAATTAGTCAATTGGTATAGTTAGTGGTATGATTTGGGAGGAATTTATCCCTATGAACCTAATTCTTAGTCTAAATGATATTAATTAGGCCTCAAGTGATTAGTTTAATGTTTTACTTGAGTTTATAATTTATGGTTTAGGGTTTTTATGGCTTTAGGTTTAGGGATTAAGGAGCTTAGTGTATATAGGGTATAGGGCTTAGGGTTTACAATTTAGGGTATAGGGTTTAATACTTAGGATTTAAGGCTTAAATTATAGGGTGTAGGTTTTAGGTCCAATTGCAAAGGCAATTGAGGATAATTTGAGTTATTTGAACGTATTTGTGAGCATAAATCATTTTTTTCATGTCATCATAGATCAAGTGAATTAGCCAATTGAGGTAGTTAGTGGTGTGATTTGGGCTAAATTTATCCATGTGAACATAATTCTTAGTCTAAGTGATGTTAATTAGGGATCAAATGATTGGTTTGGGGTTTTAAGAGTTAATAATTTATGGTTTAGTGTTTATAGGGATTCGTGTTTAGGATTTAAGGTTTAGGGTTTAGAGTTAGGGCTTAGGTTTTATGTCTTAGGTTTTAAAATTTAGGGTTTTATTATTTTGATGTTGCATACATAGTTTAATTGCGTACATGGTTTTGGATCAGTAATACCTAGCCTATGTCATAGAACTACATGCACAATTTTTAAGAATCATGTATGTGGGTCTTAAGAACCACATTCATGGGTATTAATAATCATATACATGGAACTTATTTCATGAAATTATGTCCAAATTTTCCCCCCTTATTTCTATTCACTTACCCACTTATTCAAGATCAAGATATAGCTCAGGTATTTAATTGAGTAAGGCATACTCAAGTAGGTAAAGTAGGTAGGGCATAATAAATTAGGGGAATAATAAATGGTATAAATTTATTACATACATAACATGATTCAAATATTTGTTTCTCATTCTATCTTCCAATCCTAAATTATGAAAACTAAGTATGACTATATTGGAGTTTGAAAAAGTAACCTTTAAATGGCAACTCGTAAAGCTCTAGAATTGATTTTAAAAGATCCAAAGTGGACCTAATTTATTATATTTAACAAAATAATCTAAATTATAATAATGTAAAATGTAATATAAATTAAATGTAACTTATACCTTAAAAAAATATCTTATCAAAGAGCATACGCATTTTGTAATACATAGGGTGTATGCCCTTTACCAAAGGCTATATGCCCTTTCTTCCAAAATTTTAAAACATTTTCTTTCCCCTCTAAAACATGTCTTTCAAATGGTGTACACCATTTTTTAAAAGGCATACACACTTTTAACATTTCAATCCTTAAATTTTCCATTTTACCTCCAAAAGTGTTTCGAGTTTAGGCTTGGGGAGGTATGAAGCTAGCCTGAATCCAATAATGGATCAACCCACATGAATTTTTATAAATTTATGAGTTTTTTAATCTTTGTTGACACATATTATTAAGAAAATTTTATTATATTTTATAAATAATTATATGGGTTTGTAGAGGGGGAACTTCGTTTTTGAATATATTATTTTTTTAATGTCAAACTATTATTTTTAATTATTACTTAATTTATACAAAACATACTTCATTATAGACTATATACACATCATTAAAAATACCTATATAATTCTTTGACTATTAATAGAAAGTTTATAAAGCTTATACTTGACCAATCTATGTATCATTGGATATGTGATGTAGAAGAATCACTACCTTTATACAAATTAGTCTTTTTCAAATGTTATGAGTCATTATGGAGTAAATATACTCAATATAGGTCTGTAGGATTCCATATTAGATTCTAGGTCCTTGGTAAAATTGAATTAGAGGTGCATTGGCATTTTCCCACCAATATCTTCATTTTGAAATTTTGAACATTTTGCCTAAGGTTGTGAGTAATTATCATGTTGGTAGGATTTTTATATAGAGTATTCTTGTTGTGTATTCCCTCAATAAGTTAAGGGAATATAATTCCATACATGGTTCAAGTGATGAGTCATCTTGATGCTCATGTTATAAGCTTAAGGTGGGTACATCCTTTCAACGTATAAAAGGAGTTAAAAGTCAGTTATGGTAGTTAGAGCCTTCTTGAATAAATAGTTACTTTACTTAATGAGTAAATTTATTCAAGGTAGGAGAGTATATTGAGAGAAATAATGGAAGATAATCTTTGAAAGGAAAAAAGTGAGAAAACTTTGTCAAACATACCTATTATGTAAATATTGTGAAGAGCCATGAATAAACAAGAGTAAAGATTTTTGAGAACTTGTGTTGCTCAACGTTATGCTTGGAGAGTTATAATGTAAGTTTTGTTTCATTATTTATATATATGAATATGATATGAATGTTCAAATATTTAAAGAGTGATTTGAGTTTTTGACCCTATTTTTAATACTGTATTCTGTGTTAAAGAAATTGAGAGTGAGCAGAGTGATTCAAGAATATGAATATGAGAAAGAATGTTTAGAAAATTATCCTGTAAGTTATGTTCAATCATTTATATTAATGAATGTGGTGTGAATATTATATAACTTTAAAAGGATCTTATCAAGTTTGAAGAGGTGTTTTGAACCTAGTTTTCATGTATATTACCACATATACTGACTATGTTAAGTTGGTTCAAGGAAGGAAGATAAAACAGTGCTAAGATTTTTAAGTTGAAAAAGAATTGGTGAGTCTTTAATGAATTCATTAAATGTGTTGTGTACATCAAATTTTTGTTTCATTTCCTTTTACAAACCAGATTGTATACCCCTAGTAAGATTAAGCATGCATAGACTGTGATCAAACAAAGTGTGATAAAGAGTATAAAAAATGCATCAGGGTGAGTGGAGATGTTATTAATCCTTATTAACTATATGGAGAGTTTAGAGAATAATTTTTAAGGTCTATAATTAAATAACTTGTTTCCTGAATCCTGTAACTGTGACTGTGAGCATAGAGAAGGCAAAAACATGAATTAATAGTGGAACACAGGTCTTGAGAGAATAATATTATGCATGAAAAATGTGTATGAGGGTGATATAATCCCTCAAAAATATTTATATATGTTTAAATCCCCTTTTGAAGTCTCAAATCTTAATATAAGTGCTTTTGGGTCTTATAGACCCCTATAAACCCCAAACTAGGGTTTGAGAATCAAAGTCCCTTTTTAAGACATTCTAACTGTTAAAAGTTATTCAAAATTTTTCATTGGATAAGTGTCAGTGTTTTTAAGAGATCTTGATATTTTTTATTTGATTTCATACATACTAGTACAATAGGAAAGGTCTATGTGTGTGTAGAGGCAAAATAGGCCTAATTGGGCCTAACAATAAGCTAAAGAAGGTTAGTTAAGTGACTTAAAGGTAGAATCAAGTGATGAAACTTTGAAGAAGGAAAATAGATAATAGAGGGTACCAATAATGAGTAATGAATTCTCAATAAACATTCATGCGTAAATAATTTGTGTAAAAAAAGGATACTAGCCTATCTGCCAAGGTATGCTAAGATGAGTAGGGAGTGAATTGATGCAATGATACGTTTGAGTTTTGAATGAGGACTTATAAATGGATATAAGGATAATGGGTAAGGTGTATATAACCCTTCAATCAAACATTTAATCCAAGAATTATTAAGTGTATAATGAATCAATTAACTATCATTCAAGAAGTGAAACAAGAACAAAGACCAAGAGAGAGATTGTCTTGTTACCCTTTGCATCATTTGGTATCAGAGTGAGGAGTTCGTTGGGTAGAAGATGAAGAAGGTATGAATAAATAAAATGTACATATATTTTTTTGATTTGATTTTATGTATTTGATTAGTTTATGCAAGTATGATGAAGGCTATTTGAAAAGGCTGCTAAAGAAGATTGCAAGTGATTGAAATAAGTTAGTCAGGTAGTTTGAAAGCCAAGAGAGGATTAAGAAGAGATAAGGAGCTAGAGAAGCTCAAAAGGATAGAGCAAAGTGATTTATAAAATAATTTTATCCAAGGAGAGAGATTCGATAAGGGATGGATCAAGGTGCAATAGACATGCTTAAGAGAGTACATATAGTAAAGAGAATGATTGGAGAACTGCCTAAAACAAGGGACCAATTGAGAAAGTAGATGAAAGAAGAGAGTAAAAAATTTGACAAAGACTCAAAGTTATTGAATGCAAGTAATAAGACATTGTTACAGTCAAACCAACAAGGTGAGATACTTTCAGATGAACATATGGAAGAATTGTTTACAAGATTGTCAAGTCTTTTCATTCATTTAAATAAATGAATATCTAGACCACTCTGTTAAGAAGGTGGTATGTTGAGAGAATTGGCCATGGAGAAAGAATTCATTGATCAGGTCAAGAATGAATAATAGAAAGAGGAGGCTCATGAGGTTGAAGATGTTGAAGGCATTGTAGGAGAGAAGGTGGAACCATAATCAATACTCCCATAAATAGTAGATCCAAGCATAGAGAGAACAAGCATGCTTGGGCAAAAGTATAGATTCTAAGAAGACAAGAAGGAGATTATTTTCATTGACTTGTGTGTTCCATGTGTAGGTTGTTTGCAAAAGCATAACTAGGTTTTGAAGATGATTAGTGGGAGATGAGTGTGCAAGAAGTCAACCTCAAAGGAGAAAGCAAGAGAGAGATGAATAAAAGAGGATCCATCATAAGTTTTAACAAGCATCAAAAAGTTATATGTGTCTCAAATAGACCTTGGGATCCAAGAGGAGATGCCATTGAATAAGAGGTGTTGAACAAGAACATCACATACAAATCACTTATAAATTTCTTAGAAAGTTTTCATTTTGCTTCTTGGTAGTATGATGCAGGAGCATCATTACCTTTATAAAAATTACTATTTTTCACATGTTATGAGTCATTAGGGAGTCAATCTAGTTAAGTTAGGTATTTAAGAGTCCATATTAGAAGCTAGGTCCTTGGTAAATTTGAATTAGAGTTGTATTGTCATTTTCCCACCAATTTCTTTATTTTGAAATTTTGAACATTTTGCCTAAGGTTATGAGCAATTGTCATGTTGGTAAGAGTTTTATATAGAGTAGTCTTATTTTGTATACCCTCAAGAATTTAAGGGAATATAATTCCATATGTGGTCCAAGTGATGAGTCATCTTGATGCTCATGTTATAATCTTAAGGTGGTTACATCCTTTCAACGTATAAAAGGAGTTAGAAGTTAGTTATGGTAGTTAGAGACTTATTGAATAGATAGTTGTTTTACCTAGAGAGTCAACTCATTCAAGGTAGGAGAGGAGAGTGAGAACAAGAATGGAAAATAATATTTTAAAGGAAAAATGGAGAAATCTATGTCAAACATACCTGTTATGTAAATATTGTGAAGAACCATGAATAAAGAAGAGTAACGATTTTTGAAAACTTGTGTTTCTCAACATTGTGCTTGGAGAGTGATAATGTAAGTTTTGTTCCATTATTTATATATATGAATATGATATGAATTTTCAAATATTAAAAGAGTGATCTGAGTTCTTGACCCTATTTTTAAGACTGTATTTTATCTTAAAGAAGTTGAGAGTGAGAAGAGTGCTTCAGGAATAAGACTATGAGAAAGAATGTTTGGAAAATGGTCTTGTAGGTTATGTTCAATCCTTTATATAAATTAATGTGGTGTGATTACTATGTAACTTGAAAAGGAGTTTCTCAAGTTTGAAGGGAAGGTGTTTTGAACCTTGTTTTCTTGCATATGACCATATAGATTGATTGTGTTAAGTTGGTTCAAGGAAGGAAGTTACAATAGTGATAATATTTTAAAGTTGAACAAGAATTTTTGAGTCTTTATTGAATGCATTAAATGTGTTGTGTACATCAAATGTTTGTTTCATTTCTTTTTATAAACTAGATTGTAAACCCTTATTAAGACTAAGCATGCACAAACTGTGATTAAATAAAGTGTTATAAAGAGTATTAAAAATGCATCAAAGGAGTGGTTATTTATTCCAAGGGTGATTCGAGATTCTATGAACCTTTATTAACCCTATTTAGAGTTTGGAGAACAATTTTGAAGGTCTAGAATTAAAGAAAATGTTTCTTGAATCTTGTAACTATGACTGTGAGCACATAGAAGGTAAAAACATGATTTAATAGCAAAAAAGAGGCATTAAGAGAAAAACCTAATGTATTAAAAAGGTGTATGAGGGTGATATAATCCATCAAAAGTCTTCATAGATGTTTGAACCCTTGGTGAAGTCTCAAATCCTAATATAAGTACTCTTGGGACCTGCAGATCCTTGTAAACCCTAAACTAGGGTTAGAGAATTAAAGTCCATTTTTAAGGCATTCTAACCATTAAAAGTTCCTAAAAATTTGTCATTGGATAGGTATCAATGTTTTTCAATATATCTTGATTGTTTTTTATTTGATTTTGTATATACTAGTACCATGGGAGAGGTCTCTATGTGTGTAGAGGTATAATAAGCCTAATTAGGCCTAATAATAAGCTAAAGAAGGTTAGTTAAGTACTTAAAGGTAGAATAAAGTGATGAAAATTTGAAGAAGGAAAGTACACAATAGAGGGCACCAAGAATTGTTAGTGGATTATCAATATACATCCATACATATCCGTATATAAAGAATTTGTGCAAAAAAAGGCTACTAGCTTGTCTCCGAAGGTATGCAGAGATGAGTAGGGAGTGAATTGATGCTATGAGAATTTTGAGTTTTGAATGGGGAGTTCTAAATGGATACAAGGATAATGGAGAAGGTGTCTATCACCCTTCAATCAAACATTAAATCCATGAATTATTAAGTGTACAATGAATTAATAAGCTATTGTTCAAGAAGTGAAACAAAAATAAAAGCCAAGAGAGATATTATCTTGTTACCCTCTACATCAATATGCTATAAAAAAATGTGATTTCAATGAAGTTAAAAAAGTTGTGTTCGTAAACTTGTAATTATAATTTTCCAGTTGTCTTGACTTGTAAAATTATTTAAAAAAAATATATTTATTAAAAAATAAATAAAAAAATATCTTGACCATTCATTGACATTTCATCCATCCATAAATTAAATTTCATATGCGTTTACTAAAAAAAAGTGTGTTCGTACACATGCAGTCTCCTTAATTTTTCACCAAAAAGTGTCAAGTCATTATCATAAGTGCATCAATTTCACATTATTTTATCATTTAGGTATTGAAAAAAAAATTGAAACTAAATTTAGAATGCAAAAATTCATATTCTTATGTTATTGTCAAATTCTTTTTTCAAGTGTCTCTAAAATTCTCCCTGAGTTCAACTATTGTTATTTTCATAATAAATGTGTCACTTTACACCCCCACCTCCCCGCCCTTTATGTTCCCGATTATCTTTCATCCACCCTTAGATGAGTCTAAAACTAATTAGATGAAAATATTGACTACTTTAGCTATTTAAAAATTAATTAGAAGAATATAAAACAATGAAAAAGGCTTCTTTGATGAAAGAAGCCTCTTATATATTATAATTGACCAATGCAATATGCCATATGCAAATAAATATGAATATATGTATTTCCAATATTTTTGCATTCTCATTCTCGATAACACTAACAACAACTATTGTATTCATAATATTAGTGCTCAATTCAGTGAATAGAGGAAAGTTAAAATTATTGATAAGACCACAAACACTAGCAATTTTGGTCAAGCTATTAGACTTGGGTTTAAATCCTCACTAGAATCTGTATATTCTCTCCAAGTGCTATAGTAGTATGATTTATCTCAAGTTAGGCATCACCCCAGTTATTATAACTTCCCTTATGAAGGTTACAATTACCATATTGAAGAATGTAAGTTACACCCAAATGGATGTATTTTTTTTAGTTTTGGTAAAGTGGGGTTTTGTAAATTGAAAGAGTGTAAATTGGTCCAGTCGTACCTCACTCAAAACCTATGACCACTAACCCCATCTCACCTACTGTGCATGAAATGTTAAGAAATAATAATTAAATATTCATTTTAATAATCTTTTTGAAATGTCTTTTTTATGACTAGTGTTCTCTTAGATTTTATGATTTTTTTCTAGCAAGGATAAATAAGATGCTTATAAATACATAGTCTAATTGTGATCATATTCTCTTTTAGGCATTCAAATATGAAATTTTGTATGTTTTTATGCCTAATGTAATTGTTCTAGGTGTCAATATATTGGAAGTGTGGATAAATGGAATCTATAAGATAGACTTCGTGACCTTAATGTCATGTCCCCATGTCAAGAACATAACAACACTGATTTAATCCACACATGGGGGATGGATCCCTTTTTCAATCAAATCAGTACTCATGATGTCCTTAGCCACTCTCGGTAATAGAAAATGACCAATCAAAGATGTCACCATCCTATAACCTATGGATCCCTTTGTAATGCATATAAGTCATGTAAATCTAATTACAACTCTGAATCTAGGTCTTGTCTATGATATGAGCCCTCTAGTGTATAATATCACTTGGAATACTTTGTCATTGTCCCTTACCATCACTGCTAAGCTCACCTTGAAATAATTCACCAATTGCATGCTTGTATGGCCTTGCTCTTCCCCACTACATCACCATTTCTCAAGTTCACCATATAACACACAACCTCATTTCCCATAATCATCTTCATTATAAATATAATACTAATGTTGCTTAACATGTCATGCACAAAATATTAGAGGTGACCAACAATCATAGGTTTTGAGGGAGGTACACTTGTGAATTTATACTTATAATATTATTTATTAGTTAATATGTTACATGATATATTCTTAGATATATTATATACATATATAATATATATACTATGTTATCATACATACATACATACATACATGTGTGTGTGTGTATATATATGTATATATACATATATATATGTATATATATGTGTATATATATATATATTTATATATATATATATATATATATATTTATATACATATATATATATATATATATATATATACATATATATATATATACATACATATATATATATATATATATATATATATACATATACATATACATATATATTTATATTTATACACACACACACACACACACATATATGTATATATATATGTATATATATATGTATATATATATATATATGTATGTATGTATGTATATATGTATGTATGTATATATGTATGTATGTATATATGTATGCATGTATATATGTATGTATGTATATATATATGTATATGTATATATATATATATATACATACACACACACACACACACACACACATATATATATATATACATATATATACATATGTGTATATATATATATGTATACATATACATGTATGTATATATGTATGTATATATGTATGTATATATATATATATATATATATATATATATATATATATATATATATATATATATGTATGTATGTATGTATGTATGTATGTATGTATGTATGTATACATATACATATACATATACATATACATACATATATATATATATATATATATATATATATATATATATATATATATATATATATATATATATATATATATATATATATACATATATACATACATATATACATACATATATACATATATTATAAACAATAAATTATAATGGCCTTTAATGGGAAATGCATGTAATATTGGCTTAATTTATTCATAAAGGTGGGCTTGCCATATTGAAATCACACCAACACTCAACATTTTGATTTTTCATACAAACAAACCTCTAATATTACTCATGCATAACCATTTTATGTGATCAAACAAATCCAATACGCTAGATTTCTTCCTCTATTTCTGGCTCAAGAAATGACAAATTTTGAGCTTTCAATGAGATTGGATCGTGCAAGGCCATTTTTAAGAGGAAAATATGATCATATCGATCTAACACTGCCCAAATTTATATTGTTACTGCTAGAGTTGGGAGCCTTGGAATGTTGGCATAAGCATAGTGATTTCTTGAACATCTCATGGATGTTTATAAAATTCTGAAGCTAGGGAGTGCTATTGATTCTATTGGTAGGTGTGGTCTATTTAATTCTATTTATTCTAATTCTTATGTTGGTGTTGCATTTTTAAACCCAATGTTGATAGGCAGAAGGCTAGAGACCTTATTGGAAATGAAGTAAAAGAGACTGTGCACATGTTTTGTATTGTGCCCAAGAAACATCTTATTCATGACAATCAATTATTTCAATTCTTTGATGAAGATTTGATTTCTACATTGAAGGAATCAGAGAAAAGCATTCAAGAATGTGAGGAATAGGATCTAGAGCTGAAAAAATAGAATAAAAAGAACAAAATGGGAATTAGATTGATAAAATATATGATAAATTTGAGATTTTGAAGACCCAATTGGAGAATGAATTAATTTGGATTTTTATTCTTAAACAGAGAAGATATTTTTGAAAATATTGATTCTGAAGGAAGTTTCTGTGAAGCATATCAAAGTAGGGGAGGATGTTTAGGCACTTAGAATATTGGTTGTAATAAAGTTGTAAATTGTAATAGCCTCCAATGAAACAAATTTATTGTTCAGGGAACTACTCACATTATTCATGTGATTTTACTTTACATAAAAAGGGGAATCCAATGGGTTTAAGGTTTGAAACCCAACAACATTGCTTGTGTAGTGACCCTTTTCTTTTTAATTTTAATTTTGATGAATGCCAAGAAGTAGATGATGATAGGTGACCATCGATAATTAATCTTTTCCAGTGGGTGATTATATGAGCCATTGATTAAAAAAATTATTTATTACAACATATTTTATAATAATCAATATATTATTGTACCTAAATTTATTTAAATGCCATTTAGCGTAAATCCATTTATTCGTATTACATTTAACAATTATTTTTTCCAATGTTCATTATTTTAAATTTTTGGAATGATAAGTCATTAATTTATAATTACGAAGGTTTTCTTTAATTTATAAGAATATCCCAAATTAATTTATTTATTAAAAAAACTTAACAATATACTTCATGCTACCATAAAATTTTAATGTAATGCAAGTGTCAAAAATTGAAATTGTTGCAAGTGAAATGAATTAAAAAGGCGACACCTAATTATTTTAATTGATGTTAACAAAAAAAATTGATAAATTTTGTTGCATGATGTAAAGACAATGCTAGAATTTTGAAGATACCCATAAGAGAACACATTCTACTTGACCTGCTTCCATTAACAATTTTTTTTAAAAATGATGACAACATATTAGTTTGATGGTTTATATACGTATTTTGTTGTGTTTTGTGTGTTGTTCACAAGAATTTTGATAATCATGTTTTTATCTCATTTATAGGACATTCAGTGCTCCTAACTCTGCACATTTTTAGTATTAAATGTCTAAAAGGAAGAAGAATAATTAGCAGTCATGGTGGGTTTTAGGAACGAATTTTTTGTTTAAGGTGGCATAGATTGTTTGGCAAGTCAATAATTAGAATATTTACCTCAACAAGGCAACACTGAATGCAAGTAAATTGAATATATCTATAAGGCAACGATATTTCTTATCTGTGCCTCTATATTTATGAAACATATGTTACTCATAATAGTGATAAGCATATTGGGTTCCCCGTGGAATAAATATCATAACTTGATCTTAGGTGTGCTTAAATGGGGGACCAAGCATGTTGTAGATGCATGTAAATTTCTTGAGGCATTCAAATGTTGAATACAAGTCAATGCCAGAGTGAAGGATGCACATTCTATTTGAAGCATTTGATGGATGCCCATATCTTATTACAAATCACATTTTGTTGGAAATGAAACTCCATCAATATCTTGTTCCAATTTGCATTTTGTTGCAAATGTAACTCTACAATAGTTCATAAACATATGTTGATCACCCTTCAACATACCCTCTCTACATAATGTTACGATATTGAGGTTCACAAAACACTCCCACTTTGTCTATATTCTTTAATATCTCTTTGAGTCATTTTATATATTTCAGATACATATGTTACTCATAATAGTGATTAGCATCTTGGGTTCCTCATGGAATAAATCTCACAACCTGATCTTCGGTGTGCTTAAATGGGGGATTGAACATGTTCCAAATGCCTATAAATCACCTGAGATATTTAAAGGTTAAATACGAGTCAATCCCAAAGTGGATGTTGCACATTTATTTGAAGTGTCTGATGAATACCCATATCCTATTTTAAATCACATTTTGTTGGAGATGTAGCTTCTTCTATATCTTGTTCTAATTTGCATTTTTTTACAAATGTAGAGCTCTACAATAGTTGATGCACAATGTTGAACACCTCCTTCAACATACCCTCTCTACATAATGTTATGAGATTAAGGTTCACAAAACACTCCCACGTTGTCTATATTGTTTAATATCTCTAAGTCATTCTATGCATTATCTTGAAATCATTGCAGAAAAAATGATTTTTTTTAAGTTAACATCTATCAGAAATCCTTTTGGGCATAGCACGGGATGGCAGGACAGTGTGTGGATGTGCTTTATTGTAAATGTGGGTCTACAATGGCTTGCCCCCTCCACCGGCGCCCCCTCCAATGCCCCGCCCCTCCTCCCCAAGTTTAAATTCTAATTTACACTTCAAGCTTAGGAAATTATTTCTTTCACATAACCTTGACATTAGACTTAAAATTATAGACCTCCATTATTCATTCTAGTCTCGTGGAATACGACCATTGCAATTTATGTAAGACTGCATATCGTTACAATCCCTATCATTAAGGACCCCTATTCTATACCACCTATTATACACCATGCACAATGGCGTTTGAATGCAGTTTAGAGGATGTTGCGAAAGTCATCTAAATAATACCTACACTGTACTATATACACACATTATTCTATAAACAATACAAAAACTTAAAAAAGATGAAATATTTATAATAAAAATAAACACACAAGTCGTATATTTAAAAAATATATATATTAAAAAATTTAGAGATGAATCATAACATATACTTGACAATGAAAGGCTACTTACGTCAAAATATAAAATAAAATATAATTGTGGGTTAAAGCCTTGCAACTATAAATTCTTTTAGTAATAAAATCCCATCCTCCCTTGTATTTCCTTTACGATACCCTATTTGTACAAGGTACAAAGTTTTACAATATAAAACTAAATAAAAAAAACTACCTTTTCCTTTTGAATTGAAAATCACTATTCTATTAATTTAAATGAAAAACTAATAATAACAAATAAGGGTAAGTTGCAACAAATATTTTCTCTTAAATGGCAACCGACCAATCCATGGTTCCATCTTTCTCTTCCTCGCACCAGTGCTGATCGTAAATTGATCTTAATTCTTTGCTTGGTGTGTCTAGAGTGCAGAAATCTCAGCAACAGGCACGACGATACGAACATCGGAATGGGTCCAAAATTCCACAAAAACCGAGGCAGAGAGAAATAAAATGCCCTCAGTCCACCTGACCAGAAATAAGCCCCTCTATTGAATACCGCGATCACGTACTCAACGTGAGCACTGTCGCTCTGTGACCCTGGCGAAGGCGATGGCGTGGTTATGAGGAAGCTAACGTGACTGTAATGGCGAACGCACTGCGCATGGCAAACAAACGCCACCAGGAAACATACCAACACCACCAAACACTTGACGGAAGATGTGACGGATCCTTTCATCCCGTATAAAGTCAATTCATCAGGGCGGCTGCCCATTCCCATCACCAGTCCCAGTCCCACCACCCAGCACAGCATTATGGCGGTGGAGGCCAGAAGCGTGGATGCCATTATGCTGTTCCGTATCGTTTGCACTGCAAGCACTCCGTTCTTCATCCTTTCCTGCCAAACCAAATAAAATTCAGAGATTTTGTTACTTTCACAGCTCGTGAAATACACAGATCACTGGTTGTGAAATAAAATTCATTTTTTTTTGTTTATCACGGATTAGGGTGTAAGTTTTCTACCCATCTTTTTTTATGATTAACGATGTAACGATTTACCTTCAAGATGGCATGAACCCATGCGCGCCTGTTAATTGCATTGACGCCAATGAAAGTGGTGTTCGGATGAGTTCGAATCCTGTAAACCAGATAACAATGGTATGCAACCAACATCAGCAGCCCCGCTGGCATCAGCATTATATCCGAATGCCTTTCCACCCATGTCTGCAATGTTTCTCTCATTAATCCAAATGCAGTTGGGAGAAATTGAAGGAATTGCACATGAAATAAGTAATGTGCAAAATGGGCGTTTATATGTTCAAGAAGCCCTTCGTACAACGCCAGGAATTGAATAATGTATATTTGAGGCATCATCTTCTTTCTGATTGGGAAGATGAACAGTTCACAAAAGAGGCCTGTTTGCTCACTTTAAGCTAAGATAAACTCCGATTGTTCGCATCCATTATCGTATAGAATTAAAAAAGAACAAAAATATGCCGGAATCATCATTATTATGTGTGGATTGCTTGAGATTTTTGGAAGGAACCCACAATCCGAAATGGATATAGGTTTGGTTGATGAATGGGACCATGATTTCACTTAAAATGAAATACCAAACATTAATGTTATGCAATTGTATTTTATTTGAATATTATGCATTTTTTTTATTATTATATATGTGTTTTTTTTTAAAACTTTAATTTAATAAATATATGATAAGTTATGTGTATTTTATTGTTATTTTTTGAATAAGAAATTGTTTAAGAATTTTTTTGTTTTAGAGTTAATTTTTTTTAGGTGAAGGTTTTAGCGATTTTTTTGATTACTTGTTAAGTATGTAGTTGATATAGGTGTTACTTTGAAAAAGAAAGGTCGTAAATTAGAAGTTGAGTTGTTAGGAGTAGAAGTGGAATCTATGGTGTTTGATAGCGTTTAACGAATATTAGATGACCTTCTTTATTGTTGATGAAGAAGAATCCATGTAGCTTATAATTAGTCCTTCTCCTTAGATTACATAGGATCTTTGTAGTGTTTGTTCCTGACTTATTAGAATTGTTTTCTAGTTGTAGCATTGATTTTTTGTTTATTTGGTCTTTCTATTGCATAGGAAGGGCATTTGATTTCGTCATTTAGTTATCTATATTTGTTGTACATTTTGGTTTCTATGCTGATAGTTTATTGTGTTCTTGTCGAATTCTTTTTAATAATGTTTATTCTTTTCAGATGGTGGTCATTGGATGTTTTTGGATGGTGGATCGATTTTAAGATGATGAATACATTCTTGGACAACTATTATGACCATATTAAAATAAATCTACAAATTGGTTCACATGTTTTTGTTTTTTCACTTATTTGCTTATTTTAATGACTTTTGTTCTCTCTTGGAATGTGCACATCTGAAATATAACCTTGTGTTCGGTTTAAGGGTATGCGTCTTAGGATTAGTTTTTAGAAAGTCTTTCTAAATTTTTAGACCCCTAAAAACTTATATAATAATAATAATAATAATAATAATAATAATAATAATAAAAAAGTGTTTCAATAAAAATGTTTGATAACGATAAAATTGTATTTAAAAAATATTGATGAATAAATTAATCTAATCATTTGTCTATTTATAAGTGACTTGAATTGAAACTTTGACAAGATTCATATGTATGGTTAATTTTTAAAAACTAGATATATGAAAATCGATAAAATTCAGATGGAGCTATTCATTTAAAAATGGTATGAGTAATGGAGCCAAGACCATACATGGAGTCCCAACATAATTCATGAAAAACATAAATTAAATGTGAGGATTAACACATGAATGTATCAAATGGGTTTCAAGTTTCAAAAGTGATTATAATGGTTGAATGATGACATTTTCAGATCAATCACTTGTACATAGTCAAATGTACTAAATTTATATAAAATAGTAATAAATAAATGTCCAAATACTATTTTTAAGTGTTTGTATTTTACTCTCCAAATTTCATTTTCAAGTGTCTATATTTTATTCCACTTTAAAATATATATTAATTATAAAATAATTAATATGAATATACAACTTAAAATAATTAATATGAATATACAATTTAAAATAAAAAATATAAATATTAGTGCAAAGTTGGCTCTCATAATACTAAGTCACCGAGTCTTAAAAACTGGTGTGAAATCATAGTTACCTTTTTGTACAAACACATTTAATTAGGGATAATAAATATTAAATTAAAAATCAATTACTAATAAATTTATCAGTTATCTCTATATGCAGTAGAATTAGTCCCATGGATTCGTCACATTGTTAAAGGAGATAGGAGATAAAATATGAAGCAAAATTGAAATACTGTGTCTCATCAAGAATGATGATAGAACAATATCCTAATAGGAGAATAGTCCAACATTATTTTCCACTTATATCAAGTGTTTGATAATATGATTAGCAAACACTGCCATTAATGTAAATGCATTTTATATGAACTATTTTTGAACATTATGCCTCTTTTGTACAATTATATACGCATTTTAAAATATATATATATATATATATAAACTTTATTGATATATCCATTTTTCTTAGGAAATTGTCATTGACATAAGTCTATGTAATGATTTTCATTATTACATTTCGATGATTTTTTTAATTATTAATGTTAAAATTGAATAAATATATAATTGTAAAGGGAAAAAATATTTTTAATATAAAAATTATCTTAATGTTTAAAATTAAATAATTTTTTTATATAATGATAATTTTGGATGATAAATTAGTAGAAATTGTATTTAATGTTTTTTATATTATTATGATTTGTAATGGAGTTTTGAATATTTTAAATTTTTTTATAGGTTTTATTTTTTGAATGGAAAATTTGTGTTACTATTTTTGTATCATAATTCTCACATTAACGAATTTAAATTTAATTTTGCTAATATAAGTTGTTTTGCAAAATTTTTCATGTTATTTTTAAAATATAATTATAGTTTAATATATTTTAATTTATAAAACTAAAATAATCGTATATAATATAAAAGATAAAAAATATTAATTATATTTATATAAAATATAATAAATTTCAATTATATATAAAATATTCTTTTTTTTTCAAAATAATAAAAATTTAAATTTAAATATATCATATTTTTCTTATAATTATAGACAATATCACAATGTCAAATATTATAAAATAAGTTTTAGAAAATAAAATATTTGTTTAAGGGACTTAAAACAAATTTCAAACCTATATCCATCATGAACATTAAATAATATTATATTATACTCAATATATCTACCATTACCATCATAAAAAAATTACTAAAATTGATAGTTTATAAAATATTTTAAGGGTATAGATCTATCACTCCTCCTCCTCCTCAATATATCCACCATTACTGTCATAAAAAAAATTTAAAATTACTAAAATTGAAAGTTTATAAAATATTTTAAAGGTATACATCCATCACTCCTCCTCCTCCTTGTTATCTACAAAATAAATACAATAATATAAATCATATTTTAAATTAAAAAAAATTAATAACTGAAATATAATAATATAACAAATAAAATACAAGAGATGTACTTTGAGAAGCGCTCAAAATTATCTATTTATTAAATAATAATAAAATATAAACATTAAACTATTATTTTAAAAAATACAACATAATTATAAAATTTTGAAACCAAGTTAAATATCACTAAAACCTAATCTTGGAATTCTAGCTTAATATTTAATTATTTTTTTTAGAAAACTAGCAAATTAATATTTAATTAGATTTCTTTCATGATGTTGATGCATCTTAAGAGTGCTACCAAACCTTCCTCCAATTATACCTATTTGTGATTATCAAATGTTAGGGTTTGGAAGCTAGTGACTTGAAAAAATAGTAGTAATTAATAATACAATTAAAACTAAATAAAAAAGAATAACAAAAGAAGTAATGTCTCCTTGATAAAAGTTTTGAAAGATTTAGCAAAGGTAATTTTTAGATTAGATGTACCCCTCCTCAAGGCATAACCATCAAGTTATATTTTGATGGAGATGAAAAAATAAATATTAGATGGGTTGGAGTCGGAGGCATCTTTAGAAATGACAAAGGCTCACCCATTATTGGATATAGTGAAGCCTTAAAAAAGTGCACCATTTTTTTTTAAGTGAAAGATCTTTGAAGAGGTCTAAGAAATGCCCTAATCAATGATTTAAATAACTTAAATATTAAGGAAGATTCAAGAGTGTTCTTGGAGGCTCTAAGGAATAGAAGTATTAGTAATTAGAAATTCTCCAATGCAATTTGGGTAGATACCGGATAATGGGGGCGAAAGGGGGGTTAAAGCGATACTTTTGTTTCTAAAAATAACAATAGTTGGACTTGGAGATAATTTTAAAAACACTTAGAAAAATAATTTGAAATGATGCATGAATATGAATTGTGACATTTTGTATGTAGTTTATAATTTTTTTTCAATACCTAAATGATAAAAATGTACGAGATAGATACATTTATGATAATGGATTGACACTTTTTTGTGAAAAGATAAAGAAAATGCATGTGTATGCACACATTTTATTTCAGTAAATGAATAAATTTTTGTATGAAATTTCATATATGGATAGGTGAAATGTCAAAGATTTTTTATAATATTTTTTTTATTAATTTTTTAATATATAAATATTTTTAATAATTTTACAAGTCAAGATAGTAGGAAAATTGAACAAGTGTTTGAACACAACTTTTGACCTTAACTTTATGATTAATTTTTTAGAACTATAACTAATGATGTATAGATTGTTGAGATATAAATTTTTATAAACTTTCAATTAAAATTCAAAAAGTTATAAAGGTATTTGTCATGATATGTATATAGTCTATAATGAAGTATGTTGTACAGAAATTAAGTAATAATTAAAAATAATAGTTTAACATTGAAAAATATAATATATTCAAAAACTACATTTTCCCTATACAAACCCATTTATATTTTTTTAAATAATAAAATATTTTTGATCAAATATTTTCAGCAAAGACAAAAAAAACAATTTTTTTCAAAAAATCATATGGGCTAGTCCATGATAGGGTTTAAACTAGGTTCAAACTTCCCAGGCCTAAAACTGAGCCAAATTTGAGGGAAAATAGAATAGTGAAATATTATAAATCTTAAAAGGGTATACACCCTTTGAAATGCCATGTTTTGGAGGGAAAAGGAAATATTTGAATTTGTTGAGGGAAAGGACGTACACCCTTTGAGTTACGATAGACATTTTTTATTGTGTTTGGTTAGTTAGAGCTATATATTTAGGTGAATATTGAGTAAAATAAATGTAATAGGTATAAGTTTACATTTAATTTTATAATACATTTTATATTCTTTTAATTTAAGTTTGTTTTACTAAATATAACAAATTAAGGCCATTCTAAATATTTTGAAATTGATTACAGAGATGTAAGAGTTACCATTTAGAAGTTAATTTTTTAAAATCTATTCTGGGTAATACTTAGGTTTCAAAATTTTAGGATTGAAAGATAGAATGAGAAATGAAGTTTTGAATCTTGTTATGTATGTAATAGATCTATACCATTGAGGATGATCTACCTACTTTACCTGCTTAAGTATGCCCTACCTACTTTAGTTACTTGAGTATACCCTACCTAATTGAGTAATTAATACATATCTCAAGATATTAAATATTCCCTATCTTAATGCTTGAGCCATATCTTAATATTGACTATTCGCTACCTACCTTATTATAATTGAGTATGCCTTAATTAATTTAACTATTTGAGTATACCCTACCTAATTTACCCACTTAATTACATTCCATACCTGATTGAATACCCAAGCCATATATTGATCTTGAATTTGCCCTACCTAAATACTTGATTCATATCTTGATCTTGATTATGCCTTACCTACCTTATTATACTTGAGTATTCCCTACTTAATTTACATACTTGAGTATGCCCTACTTAATTGAGTATGCCCTACCTAATTGAATACTTGAGCCATATATTTATCTTGAATACCCATAACTAATCCTTACTATATATATCTTACCTAAGCCATTTCTATCTTACCTAATACTTGATTGTATACTCGATCCATATATGTTGGAGAGTTTTCAATGATGTCATGGAGGTGTCCAAGTGAGTGGATGAAGCACATTGATAGTCTAAGTGACAATGACAAAGTGTGTAATGTGATTTTCCTAGTATGATTGAAGTATGCTTGGTTGATCTTCAATTTTGGCATGGTTTGATATGATTAGAGATGAGTCTAACTTATTGAGAATGTGCAAGGGGTATTATTAGATGTCATGAATGATTTGAGTTTTTGTGTGTATGAGTGGATTTCATCTGGTTGATCATTATTTTCATCTAGACATTTTGGGTCTAGTGGCAATACATCTGAGTAGGCAGTTTTATGATAACACCATGACTCAACGGGAGTTGGTCATATGATTATGATCATATTTATTCCTAGTTTCTATGTGCTAAATTTTATATCATGTGATGAAGTGATACATAAGATATGAAAGTGAAAAGTTGGGCTCCCAGGCAGTTTGACAGTGTTTTCCCATACTTAGCCAAATTTATAATGTGACAAGAAAAACTAAGTAGGCATTTTGAGGAAGTCATATTTTGCACATGTGGTAGTTTTAGAATGAGTTGATCATATGGGTTTGTTTAATTTTGTCCCTAATTTCTATGTGCTAAGTTTTAAGTCATGAGATGAAGTGAATCAAAAGATATGCATGTGAAAAGTTGGCCTTCCAAGCAGTTCTAGACATAGTTGGCTCTGTGGTAAAAAAATTTGAGTGAGTAGATTAATGACATTATATCTCTCACACATGAGGGTTATAGGGAAAGATTGATATATGGTTGGATTCTATTATGTGAGGATATAATTTGGTCCAAATTTTAGATCATGTGTCTAAGCACAGAAAACATTTTTGAGGTCCAAAGTTGGCCTTCTAAGCAGATAACAATGGTTCCCATACTTAGTCTATTTTGCATGATGGTAAAGATCAGGACTATATGGAGATCAAACGTTTCTCAGGAGTTCACACATATATATTTATGGTACATAGTAATTCAAATGGGTCAAATTTTTTTGATACTTAAATGGGGTAAGGAATGAACTCCTTACAAAAGGATCAATGGAACATGTTTGTTCTAAATTATGAAGATGCAGTGAGAAGGTCCCAAGTGTTCAATGTTTAATGTTGAAAAGAGATAAAGATCAAGATTCTTACAAGGATTAATAGTGAGCAATTGTTCATATTGATCAATATCAATGGTGCATATTAAAGTCAAGAGGTTAAAGTGATAGTTGTCTAGCATTTTTAAAGCAAGGACAATCTCAAAGAGATCAACATGTATTCAAGATTGTAAGATTTCATGAGATAAGGTCAACTATTCGAAGTTTAACATTTGGAAAGTGGTGCACTATGTGTTAAAGTTTGAATAAGATTGATGGTTAGTGATTGATATAAACAGTGAGGGCATGAGATGCATTTTAAATGATTGAAGTTTAACTATGACCTTTTAGATTTAAATATTCAAATTTGTGAAGGAAAAACTAGTGCTTAGTTTTTGTGCCATATATCTTTTGATCTATGCATAGTTTTCTGATGGTGTAAAAAGTGAATTTGTAGAGGACTCTAAGGTGCATCTATAAATATAGATTTAAATATTTAAAAGTGTGTATAGTTTAATATATTAAGATTAAATTTTACTATGTGTTCATGCATGTTCTACAAGTAACCCAAGAAGATTGTTTAAGCTTGTTTTGATGTTGTTTCGATAGCTGATGATGACTTAGCTATTTTGGAGTATTGTAGACTCCATGAGGATGATCTATATGTTATTTGAAGCTATGATAAATCTATATTAATTATGATAAAATCCTAATAAGTTGTTTGTGTGTTCATTCATAATGTTCCTATTTACAAGATCATTGTTTGAGTTGATTAAGCATATGTAGAAGAGTGTAATGGTGATTGTGATGATTTGAGGATGACTAAGGGGTCATTTAGAATGGACCTATACATTTGGAAGTGGTCCTATGTTCTTGTTTTGCTTGATGAAGTGATAAATAGGTGAATAAGTCTCTATGAGACCTATAAGAGCTACAAGGGCCTAATTGAAAGGTGTATCTACTTAAGGGCGACCCATAGATGCTATAACTAACATATGAAGATTGTTTTGAGCTATGTTTTGATGTGAGAGATGCCTTAAGGGTTAAGACATACCTAATGGCTGACCAAGGTGGTGATAATCATGAATGCTCTATAAATAGTGAAATCAAAGATGAGGATTTATAAATTTGAGTGTGATTTAAAAGAGGCTTATTTGTGTGGTTTAGAGTAAAACATTGAGAAGCAAAGTAGATTAATTATGCCCAGTGGATAGGTTGTTGAGTAGAGCATATTGAGGTCTATGTGTATGACCATTCGGTCATGTTGTTGATGTGGTGACAGAGTTATGAAGAGTGATTCAAAAGGTGGCTTTGGATGCATTGAGTAAACATAGGATTGCAATAGGGGGAGATTAGTATAGTTTTAGTGAATGAAATCAAAATCCAAATCAAACACACTAAAGCTAACACCTTAAGCCTATCTCAAGCGGGGATCATAATAACAATACCAAATGAGAAACATAACTAGAATGAAAAAGACAAAAAAATATTTCACCTTCTTTGGATGCTCTAAATAGCTTGTTGAAGTGGCCTTCTCGGCTTGTACTCAATGAGTTTTCATCAAAGGAGGCTTGGCTATCTCTTTTTCTCCTTGGCACCTTTGTGATGGATTTTTGGCTTGTCTTGGCTCAACAATTTGGCATTATAACACTAATTTCAATGGATTTTGAACTCATTTAAGCATTATAACTTTACACTATCCAAATTTAAAATTCAATAGGCAAGACATCCTATTTATAGATTTTTGAGAATGATCAGAATGAATCTGAACCACCCATCTCAAGATGAAGATGTGTGGCTAAGAATCCATTCAATTTTTGAAGCAAAAATAAATAAATGCTCTCATAAATATTTGGGATAGAGAGGCATTAAAGAGGCATGGGAGGGATTAATGAGGCATGGGAGGGCTTAATCTTGATATTTTATGTACTTATGGCCTAGGAATGTCTTCCCAAGAAATGATGTCATTTAATGATGTAATAACTCATAATAAATTTTTAAAAATAAAAATTAAAAAATTTACATGGAATTATTAATAAGGCTCATGATTTGAATTAATTAACCTTAAGCATGATTAGTCAATTTTGATGCAAATCTTGGTAATTGGTGCACAAATTAATCAAATTGGTCAAAATGTCATATTATTAGCTCAAAATGTGACTACATTATAATTAAGATGCAATATTATATGAATTGGATCCATTATCCCATTTAGGACATTGTCAACACAAAATAATAAGGGCACATGTCTTGTGTAATAAAATTGGTAAAAAAGAGCAACCAGAGCACCCAGGTGTAAAAATATCATTTTGACTCGAAATGATCTGATCAAAGTTAGATATTTAATAAATTGCATTTCCCTATTTAGGGATAATTTGGTCAAAATTGGCACTTTCATATAAAAAATTCTACTCATTTAATATGTTTTAGTGTTTTTAGGCCAAATTGTGCATTTTGATAGAAATTGGTCAAAAACCTAGTTGGAGGTTATTGGTGGCCAATTTTAAGTGTATAGTTTGCCCCTATTTGGGAAGGAATTTAAAGATATAAACACATTAAAATATTCTCAAATAATGAAAAGTTCTTGTATTCTTACAATTTCAATAATAATGGATGAACTGTATGATGCCCCCTCAAGGGAATGGTTGGCACAAGTAGGTTGGCAAATGGTCCCTCAAAAGAAAGAAGTGAAACAAGGGGACCAAATATATGAAGATGATGGTGTGAGAACATAATGAGTTTTAAAAATTATTCAAAATAATTGAGAATGCAAGTGGGATGGTGTACAATGGTTTGCCCAAATGCACTTTATAAGCATTGTACCTCGATAGTGGCAACATGGTATGATAACATAATGATTTACCCAAAGGCAATTATAATCATTGAGAAGATGGATATACCCTAGTTAGGATAGACAAACATGATAAAATCATGCCCCTATTTAGGCCAAAGAAATTAAATTTGGTAACAACATAATAACTTGCTCAAAGGTGGTTATAATAATTGAGAAATGTAGGTAGGATGGTGTACAATGATTTGCCCATAGGTGGTTATAATCATTAGACCTTGATTATAGAAAACATTATCGATTGGATGATGATGATGATAACTTAAAACATAGGGTAATGATGAATTGGAAAAACTTGCTAGTAGGGAAATACTCGTCTGAACTAACAAAGGTTGAAATTATTTCATTGTTTAATTACTATATTTTGGATATGATTGGGATGGGATGTGGATGTTAGTTCCAAGGAGATGTTGATGTTTCCCTTACTTAGTAGACTTCTTGATGATGATTTTTGTTATAGCACTTGACAGTAAGCCTTATGATAGACCACCATGAGGACTGGGTTGAAAGATGCATAAGGACTGACTCCCAAAATCCAACATTCAAGGGAAAATAATGCACAAATTATAAAAACCATGATGGAAATGTAGATGTATGAATGTGGATGGATTCAAGTATAAATGTGTAAGGAATTACCCAATGAATGCATTAGGATGAATCAAAACAATAGTGCTGAAAGCAAACAAACATGCACACAAACAACACCAAACAAACAAGCAAATAAATAAATAAATAAATAAATAAATAAAACAAATAAGATTTAGTCTTAATGTTAGTATAAATAATGTGATGAACATTTCCCCTAGAAAATAGGTGACAACTTAACAAAAAAATAAAATAGGGGAATAAAAGAAAAGGAAGGGGGTGGCCTAGTTATCTCCATATGCACTGAGCAAGTGGACACTACCTACATAGTTCCATAGATGTAATATTCAACAAAAACTTCAGGTCAAATATAGTTCTCCCAAGAAATGAGAAGAAAATGACAATTGAGGAAAAACAAACATAATGGATGTGATAGAAGAATAGAAATGGTCTTAAAAAATGATAAGTGCATGAGATAAAAAGGCCAAAAAGGATGGGGAAACTAAGTGACAAATGATTTGCTTATGACTTAATGAGGGTTCCCAGAATCTTTAAGGCAAAGAAGTGGTCAATGTTTTTGATGTTCTAATGATTTTATGAATGTTTTTGAAATTTTATAGGTATCTCAACTTGATGGAGAATGATGAGATACTAAATGGTTCAATCTCTCAAAATAGAGAGAGCATTGATTAGGTTTCTTTCAAAATGGTAAGAGTGTGGCTTAGGTTGCTCACAAAATGGTGAGATCATGGCTTATGTTGCTCATAAAATGGCAAGAGTGTAACTTATGTTGCTTGTAATATAGTAAGAGTGTGGATTAGGTTACTCAAAAAATGATGAGAGCATGGTTTATGGTGACTAAGTTGACCTCAACAAGTATTGAGTGCTACCTACATAGTCCCAAATTAAGACCTCAAGTCACTGTAGTTCTGCCTTACTGCAAAGGAATGTAACTAATGTAGTAGTCAATTCTAATAAAACAGGCACATTTGGTATAATTACATAGTATGACATAGGAAATGGCTAGATGGTATGGTCAAAGCATGGTGAATAATTATTGCCCCTAATTTGCCCATAGGTAGTTATAATTAGGAAATAACAACATAAGACAATGCTACTAATTTACCCACAAGAAGTTATAATTAGTAACAAGATTGGTGAGACACTGATTTGCCCATGGGTAGTTATAATCAGGCATAAATGGTATAGAGAATAGAACAAGAAATTAAGGATGCAATTGCCAAATTACTGTCTTACTAATCCAAAATACTGCCTCTATCTAAAATGTGTGAAATAACTGCTAAAACTAGATCTAAATCCTCTTGCTAAATATGGCAATGTAACAAATGGAATAGAATCAAGGTCATAGGGCCGTGTAGGGTTAGAGAGAACAACTTGATTGATGAGTAAGGTATGGTAAAATGGATAGATGATAGGAAAAAGTGATAGGTTGGTAGGATGATAGGATGATAAAATGGTATAGTACAAAGAAAAATATTTATAAAAAGATACAACTTGAGATGATCCTTATAGACAATATACCAAGTTACTCAAGCATAGTACCACTTGAGGTGGATAATTTTCATTGGTTCATCAATTTCATGTCCATCTAGAGTGGTAAACTTGTATGCTCTTATTCCATAGTTTGTTGTAATGATGAAAGGAACAACCCTGTTAGGTTTGAACTTGCCTTTATGCTTCTTTTTTGTCATGGTATTCTTTTGGTTCTATTTAAGGATAAGATCACCAAGTTCAAATTATCTATGTTTCACATGCTAATTATAGTTGCCTCAAAGTTAGTTCTGATAGGCTTGAATATTGTTCATCACATCCATGTGTTTCTCATCAAGTAACTCTAGCTCTTACAGGTGAGTTAGTTGATAGTCATTATCATCCATGACATGCTTGAAAGAGATGTGTAGAGAAGGTAACTTGACCTCAATGGGAAGAATGTATTTTGTACCATAAACAAGTGAATATGGAGTGGTTCTTATGGGTGTATAGTGATTAGTATGGTATGCCTAAAGGGCATGGAATATCTGAAGGTGCCAATCATGATTGACATCATTGATAATCTTTTTAAGAATGTTAATAATAGTTTTATTTGATGATTTAGCCTGACCAATACCTTGAGGGTAATATGCCATGGAGAAATGTTGTGTGTTGTTGTATTTAGTACATAGCTTATCAACATGCTTATTTTTAAATGATCCTCCACTATCAGATATAATGTCAAAAGGGATACCATAGTGACAAATGAGATAGTTGAAAATGAACTTGGAAATTTGCCTTCTAGTCACGTAAGTGAGGGGTATAGCTTCAACCCACTTAGTGAAATATTTAGTGGTGGTAAGGATATGTTTATGGCCATTGGATGAGGTGGGATTGATATTTACAATGAGGTCAAGGCCCAATGTAGCAAATGGCCATGGTGTCAACATTGGTTTTAGATTTTTGGTCAAGGCATGAATCAGATTGGCATGCCATTGACACTTGTCACATTTATTTATATATGTAGCTACATCTACATCCATTGTGGGCCGTTAATAACTAGTACACAAGAGATTTTTTGATATAACTATCCCACTAGTATGGCTCCACATACTCCATGAACTTTTCATAACGGTAGTGTAGATTATACTAAAGTTAAATAATGAAGTAGAGTTCCATCAAAACTATGATGGTAAAGGGTTGATTCACGTAAGGTATAATGAGTGGTTTGGTGGATGAAGGCTTTGGATTATTTTTAGGATAGGTCAGGTGGTATAATTTGGTCATGGAGGTAGTTGTAGAGGTTTGAGTACCAGATAGAGCTAAGACCAACAATATCACAAATCATCGCAATGGTTGAAGGTTCATGAGTTGGTACTAGCAAATTTTTGATGAGTAACTAATAATCTTTAGATGTGTTTATTTGTAGAATCAGAGATCTAATAGTGGCCATAACATCCATGATTCTATTACTTGCCATTGGTATATGCTCAAACTACATGTCATCAATCTACTATTAGATAGTGTCGACCATGGCCTTATATGAAACCAACTTGTCATCATTTGGTCTGAAAGTGGTCTATAACCTGATTGATGATTAATTGAGAATCACCATAAACCTTGAGATAAGATATGTTCCATTGTACCACTTTTCAAAGCCCTACAACAAGTGATTCATATTTGGCCATGTTATTGGTACAAGGAAAGTTGATCTTAAATGATTTAGGGATTAGATCCCCCTATGGTGTAATAAATAAAATACCTACCCCTGATCCATGTGCTACGAATGATCCATCAAATTATAGCTTATAAGACTGCTACTCAAGGGGTGTGTCAATGATGGTCATTATGGATTCATCAAAAACTTGAAATGTGAGTGACTTTGTATTAGTAAGGGGTGCTTCAACAAGCTAATCTGTAAAAACTTACACCTTAATGGTTTTTTTGTTGACATAATTGATGTGAAACTCATTGAGAACCATGATTCATCTGGCCATGCATCCTTGTAAAGATATTTTAGATAGTAGATACTTGATTAGATCTACCTTTGAAATAACCATGGTCTTATTGTTTAACATGTAATGGCACAATTTTTGAGCTATGAAGACCATGGCTATTTTTTATGGGTGCATAAATATGTTCATATGTAACCAATGTATGGATTAAATAGTACATGGCATGTTCCTTGCCATTATCATTATGATGAGCCAGAAGTGCCCCCATGACATTATCGCTAGTGGAGAGATACAATAAGAATGGCTTTCCTAGCATAGGAGGCAAAAAAATAGGTGGATTTGCTAGATAGTCCTTTAGCTACTAGAATATTATTTGGTAGTGATCATCCTAGTGAAAAGTGACTCCCTTTTCAAAAAATGCATAAAAGGATGGCATTTGTCAACTAATTATTATATTAAGCATTAGATAGATTGGATCTTACCCTGCAAACTATGGAGCTACTTCAAAGTACTCAGTGGTTTCATTTATATTATGGCTTGGACTTTGGTTATATTGACTTCAATGCCTTGATGAGACACAATGAAGCCTAGAAATTTTCTTAATGTGAATCCAAAGACACACTTCTTAGGATTAAGTCTAAATTTTTACTCATGCAGTCTTTCAAATATTCTATGTATCACTACTAGATGATCAACCTTAGTCTTTGATTTTCCAAGAATGTCATCGGCATAGTCTTAAACAATGTCATGTATCATATCATGAAATATGATAGTCATGGATATTTGATAGGTGTTCCCTACATTCTTAATACCAAATGGCATAACTTGATAATAGAATGTTCTCCATGGAGTGGTGAACATTGTTTTGTGTTGGTCTTATAGTGCTATTCTGATCTGGTTATACCTTGAAAATTCATCCATTAATGAAAGCATTTTATGACCCACTATGGAGTTAATAATCATGTCAATGTTTGGCAATGGAAAGTCATCCTTGGGGAAAGATTTATTTATATCATGTAAATTAGTACACATTCTAATTATTTCTAGCTTTTTACTAACTGGCACAACATTGGAGATCCACTCTGAATAGTCGATCAATTGAATAAACCCTAATTATAATAGTTTTTACAACTCTTTCTTCACTAATACAACAATGCAAGGACGCATCTTGTGTAGCTTATGTTTTACTAGTTTGTCATCAAGATTGACCATAAGGTGGTACAAAACCAAAGCATGGTCTAAACCTAGCATGTCAGAATATGCCCATGAAAATATATCTACAAATTCCCTCAAAAGGGTTGTAAGGAATTCACACTCCTTCTCAGTAAGGGATGCACCTAGTTTGATCCACTTTGGGTTATCTAGGGACCTAATTTCAACCTCTATTATATCTTCTACTAGAAGGGTTGAATCACATTCAAGAATAGTGGGAAATGATTTGAATTGATTGGCAATGTTAGAGTCCTTTGTTAGGACTGAATCTTTGAGTTCCCCTAGGCATGATGAATAGGAGTCCCCCAATGGAAGATTTGGCCATGTAACAAAAATTGTTGGAAACTCCTGAATGATTTGATCAAAATCTTTTTGTTCTTCAAAATTGAACTCAGACTCATAGACAAGTTCATCATTGGTGGTCTCCTAAGCTATGTTTAAATAAGGTTGGACACCCCCATCTAATGACACCTAAAATAGGTTTTCACTACTAGATTGGCCTTTTTCTTTACCTTTTCCCTAGTCAAAAAGTGCCTCAAAGAGTTTTTCACTTTGGGACCTCAATGTTTTAATTATTTTATTTTAGCTAAGAGTGTTCACCCACTCTCCAAAATAGGCTTCAGGATCCAACTTGATTGAGAACCCTGATTTATGGTCCCCAATAGAACATTGTCTCTAAGGCCAAGAAAATTGTAAAAAGTCTCATCATTTTGAAATTCATCAATCAACACGTTGGATTCTTGTTGGTCCCAGTCTATCAATTGGGGATAATACAATGGTAATGGATTGTGACATAAGACCAGTCTAAGGGTAAAAATAAAATGAGTGTCAAACAGATTGGTATTGGCTAGGTCATAAAAAAGGCTATGATCAGACTCTATTTCAATACTAACATCCTCATCACTAGTTGATGGAAATGGAACACAATTAAGGTATATGGGGTCACCCCTAGTGATAAGACCTAGGTTCCCCAAAGCTCTGACACAACTTGTCAGAATTAAGAGCACACATGATTACCATTGTATAAGCAACTTAAGATGCGGAAATAACCAGAAGAACAAATAACTATCAATGAGAAAACACACAGAATGTGAGAGGCAATACACAATTGTATTCAACTCAGTTAGAAGGAAATTACAACAAAGAGATCACACTCTTTCTTCCACTTTGTGGGCTTACAATAATCTTCCCTCAAGAGTAATCTTCTCTTAATAGGTCACAACACACAGCTAACACAAGCTGTTGTTCACCTCATTGTACTACCAGTACAATCGAGTACGAACTGGTACTCCAAGTAGATCTCACCATGATCTTGCTCCTTGATGTATTGCTGTCACCTTGAATTTTTCTCCCCCGCCGATCTCCTTTTGACCCTCGCATACACACACCCCTGCAGACCAACCTGATCTTACTTATCACATGTAGATCTCCACCACGATCCTGCAACACCTTGCATATCAAACCTGATCTTACATACATGAAGAATCCTACTTGATTCTACCATGGGAAGAACTCTCCTAGTTCTACACTTAACAATACATCCCATGAGTCTATTATATAGATCTCATGCATACAATGATTAGACTTGCGGCTCAAGACTCGAACTAGTCTTTAACATGCAAACTACCCGTTCACTTAACTGACTATTTGTCAACAGCAGTTTTGGAACCACACAGGCGATTGACATCAGTCCCTATCTGCTTGGAGGTGACCGATGTCGATCGATTGTTGCTAAGGTTAGTTTCCTTCTGCACTGTCCATTGACCAACGTCGGTGATCCTACCGACTCTGGCGACTGCATACTCAACATCCTCCATGTTTGCAACAAGGTGAAGCTTTTATCTCCACACCCTAACAATCTCCCACTTGGAGATAAATAGATACACCTGTACCTATACCAGTACTTTGTCTAATCTGCATCCTGGCTTGTATTCCTCTTCAAGCTCAATCTTGAAGACTACCCACCACACTCCTTGTGGTGTTAATCCTGTGCCTGAATTTCTTCATCCTCAGCTTACCTTCTTCTGCCATTGCTATACTCCCACTCAAACAAAAACCCCTGTGAGTAACCTGTAATCAAAAAACACTAACCAGATCTGGGCCATCTGTTAGTCAAACTCGCTTTGAGAATGTCCAACCTCGCTTTGATACCATTTGATAGGACCTAGGTTCCCCAAAGATTTGACACAACTTGTTATAATTAAGAGCACACATGATTACCATTGTATAAGCAACTTAAGATGTGGAAATAACCAGAAGAACAAATAACTATCAATGAGAAAACACACAGAATGTGAGAGGCAATACACAATTATATTCAACTCAGTTAGAAGGAAATTACAACAAAGATATCACACTCTTTCTTCCACTTCATGGGCTTGCAGTAATCTTCCCTCAAGAGTAATCTTCTCTCAATAGGTCACAACACACAACTAACACAATCTGTTGTTCACCTCATTGTACTACCAGTACAATCGAGTACGAACTGGTACTCCAAGTAGATCTCACCATGATCTTGCTCCTTGATGTATTGCTATCACCTTGGATCTTGCTCCCCCGCTAATCTCCTTTTGATCCTCGCATACACACACTCCTGCAGACCAACCTGATCTTACTTATCACATGTAGATCTCCACCATGATCTTGCAACACCCTACATATCAAACCTGATCTTACATACATGAAGAATCCTACTTGATTCTACCATGGGAAGAACTCTCCTAGTTCTACACTTAACAATACAGCCCATGAGTCTATTATATAGATCTCATGCATATAATGATTAGACTTGCGGCTCAAGACTCGAACTAGTCTTTAACATGTAAACTACCCATTCACTTAACTGACTATTCGTCAACAATAATTTTGGCACCGCACAAGCGATCGACATCGGTCCCTGTCTACCTGGAGGTGACTGACGTCGGTCGACTGCTGCCGAGGTTGGTTTCTTTTTACACTGTCCACTAACCGACGTCGGTGATCCTACCGATGTCGGCGACTGCATACTCAACATCCTCCATGTTTGCAACAAGGTGAAGCTTTTAGCTCCACACCCTAACAACTTGTTGGAGATCAACCAACAATGTTGATTACAATATGAAAGCAATACATGTGGAATTAAACCAGAAAGATAAGTAACTAGAATGATAAATAGCAAAGAACAAGAGATACAAGAAACCACCCTAAAAACTTGTATTAAACTCTTTATAGAAGGAATACAATTGAAGAAACTTCTTTTCTTCCACACCTCTCTCAGATGTACAGATCTCTCTCTAGATCTCTTTCCCTCAAGAGCTCTCTCTCTCTCAATTACAATCAACTCCAACAACCTGGAATGATTCACATATACAATTCTGTACTGTTTAACATTACTCATACATTAAGCTAAGAAGATCTATCCTATTATATAATAATTAGGAAACACGAGCATACAACTATAGCCATTAGATGCACCTCCTAATCAAGGACTCTAAATAGTCTTACTAATAATAGAGATGCGGACTTAAGACTATCACTTAATCCTAACATGTAAACACTCTGTTCTATCCACGGAAATAGCTTTCTGGACACATAGGTAACCGACATCAGTTCCTACCTGTTTGCCTATGATCGATGTCAGCCGGTACATGATCGACGCCGACATCTCCTGGTCTGCTCCTGACCGATGTTGGTCACTGTGTAAACCTGTAACTTCTGTAATCCGCTCACTTGGTGAAGCTTTTAGCTCCACACCTTAACACCTAGATGGTTTAAATCCAAGTCCATATGCCCCTTTGTATTTGGTCATGGAAATTAGCTCAAGTGTTCCTTTTTTATTTGGTCTGAGGCTTCCTCCTTCATAGTTATGATTCTTCATGATCCTATTAAGAATAGGATACTTTACATCCTCATAAAAATCAGCTTGCTTGTCATTGTACAACCATGATTCATCACCTTCAAGAGGGTCCTGATCTAGGCCAGATGTTGGTATAAATGTGATAGGTCCTTTATTTTTTCCCTTTTATTGCCATTCTAGATGAAATGGCTTAGATTTAGGTCTTCCAAAGGACTTTGGGTTATGTGGAAGGTTTGAGATATGAAGGGTATCATGGGTTAAATACTCTCTTGGGCCATTGGATGAGATGGTATCATGATTGGATATCTCAGAAGGTGGTATGTGAGAAATAAAATTGAGGGTATTAGGATCAATGTAGTTATCTTCTAGTGAATCAAGGAGTATTGATTTTCCCTTATCCTACTTGGTCATTAGATTCATGCTAAAATGATATTTATAGCTCTTGAACTTGGCCTCTAGGTGTTTGCAGTGCTCGTATGGATGCAAATCTCTTGGTATACAAACTTCCATCCTTGAATGGGAAAAATTGATATATTGGTACAAAATTGATGGGACTGCATGAATTTCATGTAACCAAAGTCTTCCCAAAAGTATATTTTATGACAAATCAAGATCTAACACATGGAAAAGTGTATCATGGGTCAAGGGCCCAAGGACAACTGACAAAAAAATAGTGCCTTATGATTCTCATTCTTCATTGTTGTAGGCTTTGATGTTTATCATTTCTACTTGAAGATCTACCATAGTGTACTCAAGAATCTTGATGAGCTTTAGAGACACTATGTTTAGAACTGATCCATTATCTATAAGGACACATTTCACTTTATGTTACTTTATGCAAATTTTAATGTACAATGGATTATTATGTAGTGGGCCAAGGGATGACATATCATTTTGGTTCAAAGTGACTTGTTGGGTTGGATCTAGGTGTCCAACCAAAGCTTAGAATTTATCAGGGTTTATGTCACTTGAAATACTGGATTAGCTAAGGAACTCATTTAAAATGTTTTTGTGGATTGTTGACATATGCAATAAATCTAAAATGGATATTTGTGTAGGTGTCTTTTGTAATTATTCCATAATGTCAAACTTCTTTTCTTGGTCAGTATTTAATGGCTTATTTTGAGGTATAACAACCATCTAGATAATGGGAGAAATGGTAGATGGCTATGGTCTTGGGATGGTAATCTTTGACCTCCAAGTTGTGATTAAAAAATTGGGATTAAATGCAGGACCATGATTACTAAAAAATTCTAGTGATGATAGGGGACTAGATAGAATAAGTCTCGATTGCTAGTGCACTTGTGCATGGTCATGAGGTAACACTGAGTTATTGATATAGAGTCCAAAATTAGTAATCCCTACTTGTTGGTACACCTATATGCAATCCCAAGTCAAAGAAGGATTATCAATGTGAGTTGGTGGATTGGTATTTAGTCTCAAATTGATGGAGATGGTATTAACACAACCTCTTGCAATATGACCTACAACCTTATTGTTATCATGTATAACTACATGGTAGGTTTTTTGGTTGTTGTCATTATGACCTTGGTTCTATCCATTATTTGGATGTTTTTGGTTCTATTATTTGTGATTCTATTAGTTCTATTGGTTTGGGCTTGGTTGTAGAAACTCTTGTTATTGGTGTTGCACTAGCTGGTATTGCTATTATTATTATTGTTACTGCTATGGCTGGTTGTTATGTTAGGGAAAGGGGTTTTGATAGATTCTAAGGGTTTTATTAGAAGTGGAAGCACCACCATTTAATGTTATCTCCTTGTTATCCAACATATTTTGAATCAAATATTTAATTTGCACACAACATCAAAAATTATGCTCATTAACCTTGTTGGTTGATTATTTTGTCTATCAACATACTGGTAAACAAAATAGGTCTTATCAGCCAAAGCAAGAAGATTAGTCATCCTAATGTGTAAATTTATCACATTAGTATGAGACTTCTCTCTCCTCTCATCAAGGGGAGGTTCCCTGTGGATATGCTATGTATATATATGAACAGAAAATAGTACTCAAGGGTAGGACGAGACATCCATCTCTCTTTCTTCAGAGATGATGTATACAAAATAAAGGAAGAACTCAAAAGAATGACAGACATCACTTCTCTTCTTTTAGAAGAACTATTTAACCAGTCATGAGAATACTCCTGGAAATAAAAGCAGAATATGACTGAAGTATGGTAACCAACAAATCAAGACACAACACAAAGTCTGTGCAAGAAATACTCAAGAGTGATATACGAAGAACAATGAAAGCTCAAAGTTTTTCCAAAGTTATTTACACAGTAATGAAAATACAAACACACTGAAGGCAGCTATGGGGGCACAAAGTCTCTCCACAGTTGATTCTCCAGGACACCTTCTTGACAAATTTACTAATTCTGCTTATTAAATCAATGAAACAAACAAGATATCACAGCACAAAGTCTATAAAAGTCCCTTGTTTTCATTAACAAAATATGATAAATAGACTGAGCACAAAGTCTCAATGATGCCTCTCAATTTTGGTAGAGTTTCATTCTAATTATCAAAAAGAAGATCCTTATTACAATAGAAGAAAGTCCCTTATATAGCCTCTTCAAAAAAAAAGGACTTGGGAACAATCAATACATCAATTTGCATTGAAATCTATTAAGGAGACACGCTAGAACTTAGGGGCACTTTACCCATTTGATTTTATCAATGCAAGGAAATAAGTCATGCTTATTGAAAGTTTGTAACTTCCAATGTTCCGCTTGGCAATCTGATCTTATCTTCATCATTCCTCCTTGTCTGGCTAATTGAATCAGGTCCTGTATTTAATTTGCTATTCTATTTCTTCCCCACTTTTTGCTGGTCTTAGCCTTGAAAATTGTGAATGCATTCTATTCTGTGGATCAAAGGATCAATGGCTATTTTACTGTATCTAAAATTGACGTTTACATGCACGTCACTGTGTTTCCAACGGCTAGTTGACTGTGTTGAATTTGACATGTTCGGGCACGTCATCCCTTGGTATTCTTTTATCTTTCCTTCTTGGTGCTTTTCCCTTTTATCTTTCCCGCTTGGCACTTTTCCCTTTTATCTTTCCCACTTGGCACTTTTCCAGATTGGACTTTGCCCTTTCGGGCCCTGAAAAATGATCCTTCGGAGTCTTTTGGCCCTTCACAAATTTCCCCCAGGCTTAAATGATCCTTCGGCTTCATTTGTCGGCCCTTCACAAATTTTCCCCAGGGTTTTCCTTAGGCCATTCACTTTGAACATTCCCACAGACATTTTCCCCAGGGAAAATTCCTGCAGGCAAAAAGTCTAGGTGAAATTCCCTGGGCAAAATGTCCAGGTGAAATTCATTCTGCCAAGTCTTTTTGAACAAGTCTAAGTGTCCTCTGCAAGGACACTTGTCCTTCAAAAAATTCCTCTTAGCATTGAACCATCCCTTTTAACCTATTCGATGAACCTTTGTTGAACCGGTTCAAAGGTTTAATGAAGCGCGCTAAGCCTTTGAAGCAAAGCTGATGAAAGCGTTGAACCACTTGATTAAACCCGCCTTTGAATTGTTTGAAGTTGAACCAAAAGATGAACCAAACGTTGACCTGTTGCTAATTGTTTGTTGATAAAAATCCTTGCAGAAGTCATGAAGCTCATTGAACTTGGACATTGAACCATTTGGTTCAAAGGTTCAATGAAGCGCGCCAAGTGCCTTTGAACCAAAAAGCTATGAATTTGTTGTTGAACCGTTGAACCAGAAAGCCTTGAACCAACTGACAAACCAAATGATTGAACCAAAAGATGTTGAAAAAAAGGAAATGAACCATCTGAGTGAAATAAAACATTGAACTGCTTGGTTGAACTTGGACATTGAACTGTTCCTTTGGTTGAACTCGTCGTTGAACCTTGAACCCATTGCACCTGTTGTTGGTGTTTGCCGATGGAGATTTTTTTTTGAACCAAGGCACTAAAACAGTCCCAAAAAATGACTAAGTGTTGAAAAAATGATTCTTTTGACTGAAACCACCTATAGAAGCCTTTGAACCTGTAAAAAAGAACCTGCCTACAGAGTCCACAGATTTTCCTTTTCTTGCACAGTCTGTAGATTTTTCTTCCTACTGAGTCTGTAGATTCAAGCCTACAGAGTCCATAGATTCAAGCCTGCAGAGTCCATAGATTTAAGAAAAGATTGAAAACTGAAAAATTTGAATGCCCAAGACAAATTTTGAAAAGAGAAGAGATAATTTTGGTCTGTAAGACCAAAATAGTTCAATTGTTGTCCCAAAAATGAGCTGATATTTTTGGGGGACAATAGTTGGCTCCAGTTGGGGAACTTCTATCAATTTCAAAAGGAATTGAAAGGAGTAGAATCTAGAATCTCCAGTGTCTTCATGTGTACCATTGGGTTACAGAGTCATGCTACCTAGAAATGGAAGGCATAAAAAATGGAAACAGACAAAACAAAACATAATTAAAAACTATACAAATATACATATATACATATGCAATGATTTGATACTTCAAGAATTGAAGTATTTCAGATGCTACTTCTTGAGAGATAGTGAAAATAGTGCACCATCTTGGTAAACCAACAAGAAGACATTTTGTCCCCAGAAATGGTGATGGGCGAATGGAGCTCTCCACCAGGAAACCAATTTTCTGCGTCTTCCTCTTGGTCTTTCCTTCTTTTTGCTCTGTGGAAGGACATGGTCTTCAAACTAAAAACCATAACTCCTTGCTCTCTCTGTGAAGGGTTGCTTTGCCTAATTTTGATTTGTAGTAGCATGGTCCACTATCACAACTTGTTGTTCTACTGGTCCAATCTAGCACATGCATTAATTGTCAGTTTCAGACCCCTGACAAACCATCAGTTCAACATCTCCTTTGATGTGAAGGAATTTGACCTCTTCACCCTGAGCAGTGTTCAATCCGAGAAATAGAGATCTGAATCCAACTGTGGAAGAAATGCTACCATTAGATTCCAAGATCCAAGCATCATCAGAAGCTGATCTTTTATTAGATTTCTCTTCATTAGAGATGGAAGATCTTTCTTGATTTGTACTTCACCCTACTAATTCTTCTGATGCCTTGTTTGGATCAAATCTTGGATTACCAGCTATAGGACTTTCATCAGCTAAGACATGATCATCCTCTATGGTCAAGAATTAATTACCCTTGCCTAAAGGTTCAAATAGAATTTGAGCTATAGGGGCCAACATTTGGATGACCATAATTTTTACCTTAGATAGGTCCGCACCTGGTTCTCCATCAATGTCCAATTGCTCAGGATTGGCTTGCAGGGATTCAAACTCAGTCATCTAAATTTTGGATTTCTTGACATGATTAATCATGTCAAATGATTGGAATGGGCTTGGAAGAGAAGATGGGAGTTCATCCTTTTTATTTTTGAGAGGGGGAGGACTGGTTTTCGAAGTTGAAGTAGAAGGTGCAGAGATGTTTGATGTACTTACTTCTTTGGTAATCACCGGGTCCTTTGATTGAAAAGGAAGAGGGGTTCTTTGCTTAGCAATTGAAATTTCTAGTTGGGGTTGCTCCTCTGTCTTCTCTTTATCGGCCTGCTGGGTTTACTGATTCTGGGACCTGGTGAATACTATGTATGATCCTTTGACTGCTTCACCTTCACTTCTGAGTTCATCCTAGTAATTCAAGAAACCAATGTGGGAGTCACCAGCTGATTCTTCTAGATCCTCCCTAAAGAGATTAGCACCATTTTCTTGCTCTAACTTAGGTTGGAAATAGGAAACATGCTATGTTTTCAGATATCCAACTACCGAGTTTGTTGGACGTGCTTCAAGGGTAGGATTCCTCTGTGGGGGAGGAAGATGATTTTGTTGCCCTTGACTTCTGGCAGCATTTCCTTGATATGGTTGATTAGGGAATGTCCTCCTTGGTATATCTTTATATAGAGGAGCAGAAGACATACTTTGTGCCATTTGCCTTTTCAAAGCTAGCAATTCATTTTCTAGCTTTTGCACCATTGGATCAATGGTGGTTGTAGATGAATATTCAGAAGATGATGAAGCTCTATTTCTATTAGGATCTCTCCTTATATTTCTTGCCAAGATAAGGTCATCTTCTAGCTTAGTAGTCAAGTCTTGAGCAGCCTCAAGGTCTATGTGTCTATCCCGTCTCAATAGAAAACTCACTTCAGGCAGCTGTGAATTGATGAAGAAACACATGAGATTCTGAGGTGTTGACTGGGTGATCATGGGAATCCTGTGCCTCAGCTTGTTGAACCTGGAAATGAAGTCCCTCATAGGTTCATGGGGCTCCTTCTTCATCTGTTTGAGCTGGGCCAGCAAGGCATGTGCATCTTCTATGGGCTTGAATCTTGCTTCGAACTTGTCTTTAAGTGTATCCCAATCAGTCACTGATCTAGCTTGCAGATGGTAGAACCAATCTGCAGCAGCACCTTATAGGGTCTCCACAAAAAGCTTGATTGCCACATCTTCAAATTTCACCCCTATCACACCACAAGATATGGTGAAGGCTACAATGTGTTCATGAGGATGGACTCTTCCATCACCAAAGAATTTGGGGAAATTCTTCCTTGAACTGAGTGGTAGCTCATGTAGGGGTGGAGTTAGAGTAAGTGGGCCAAATGAGTTACCCCAGGGGCCTTGAATTGCCATGATCAGATTATGAAAAATAGGGATAACACATCTGAGTGAAGTTGCCACATTAAAAAACAAAAATGGAAAAGGACTGGCTCAGCTTCAGCTTAAAGTTTGAGGCTTCAAACTGCACTTTCTTTCCCAGCAGCTCTGGTTTTGCAGACCAAATAATATAATGGAGATGGATGAAAATGGTAAGGTTATAAATGGATAATGGGTAAGACCCAAATGGGAGTTGCCAGACTCTATAATGGATAAGGGAAGGAACTGATTCAATCTAAAACATGAGGCTTTAGACTGCACGTTCTTCCCCAGCAGAGTCACCAAAAACTGTTGGTTGATTATTTTGTCTATCAGGGTACGGTAAACAAAATAGGTCTTATCAGCCAAAGCAAGAAGATTAGTCATCATAATGTGTAAATTTATCACATCAGTAGGAGACTTCTCTCTCCTCTCATCAAGGGGAGGTTCCCTGTGGATATGCTATGTATATATATGAATAGAAAATAGTACTCAAGGGTAGGACCAGACATCCATCTCTCTTTATTCAGAGATGATGTATACAAAACAAAGGAAGAACTCAAAAGAATGATAGACAACACTCCTCTTCTTTTATAAGAACTGTTCAACCAGTCACGAGAATACTCCTGGAAATAAAAGTAGAATATGACTGAAGTATGGTAACCAGCAAATCAAGACACAACACAAAGTCTGTGTAAGAAATACTCAAGAGTGATATACGAAGAACAATGAAAGCTCAAAGTCTTTCCAAGGTTCTTTACACAGCAATGAAAATAAAAACACATTGAAGGAAGCTATGGGGCGCAAAGTCTCTCCAGAGTTGATTCTCTAGGACACCTTCTTGACAAATTTACTAATTCTGCTTATTAAATCAATGAAACAAACAAGATATCACATCACAAAGTCTGAAAAAGTCCCTTGTTTTCATTAACAAAATATGATAAATAGATTGAGCACAAATTCTCAATGATGCCTCTTAATTTTGATAGAGTTTCATTCTGATTATCAAAAAGAAGATCCTTATTACAATAGAAGAAAGTCCCTTATATAGCCTCTTCAAAAAAAAAGGACTTGGGAACAATCAATACATCAATTTGCATTGAAATCTGTTAAGGAGACACACTAGAACTTAGGGGCACTTTACCCATTTGATTTTATCAATGCAAGGAAATAAGTCACACTTATTGAAAGTTTGTAACTTCCAATGTTCCACCTGGCAATCTGATCTTATCTTCATCGTTCCTCCTTGTCTGGCTAATTAAATCGGGTCCTGGATTTAATTTGTTGTTCTATTTCTTCCCCGCTTTCTACTGGTCTTGGCCTTGAAAATTGTGAATGTATTTTGTTCTATGGATCAAAGGATCAATGGCTATTTCATTATCTCTGAAATTGATGTTTACATGCCCGTCACTGTGTTTCCAACGGCTAGTTGACTGTGTTGAATTTGACGTGTTCTAGTGTGTCATCCCTTGGTCTTCTTTTATCTTTCCCACTTGGCACTTTTCCATTTTATCTTTCTCGCTTGGCACTTTTCCCTTTTATCTTTCCCACTTGGAACTTTTCTAGATTGGACTTTGCCCTTTTGGACCCTGAAAAATGATCCTTCGGAGTCTTTTGGCCCTTCACAAATTTCCCGCAGGCTTAAATGATCCTTTGGCTTCATTGGTCGGCCTTTCACAATTTTTCCCTGGGCTTTTCCTCAGGGCATTCACTTTGAACATTCCCATGGACATTTTCCTTGGGGAAAATTCCCATGGGCAAAAAGTCTGGGTGAAATTTCCCGGGCAAAAAGTCCAGGTGAAATTCCTCGAGCAAAATGTCTGGGTGAAATTCATTCTGCCAAGTCTTTTTGAACAAGTCTAAGTGTCCTCCGCAAAGGACACTTGTCCTTCAAAAAAGTCCTCTTAGCATTGAACCATCCCTTTGAACCTAGTCAATGAACCTTTGTTGAACCGGTTCAAAGGTTCAATGAAGCACGCCAAGCCTTTGAAGCAAAGCCGATGAAAGCGTTGAACTGCTTGATTGAACCCGCCTTTGAACTATTTGAAGTTGAACCAAAAGATGAACCAAATGTTGACCTACTACTAATTGTTTGCTGATTAAAATCCTTGCAGAAGTCATGAAGCTCGTTGAACTTGGACGTTGAACCATTTGGTTCAAAGGTTCAATGAAGCGCGCCAAGCGCCTTTGAACCAAAAAGCTATGAACTTGCTGTTGAACCATTGAACCAGAAAGCCTTGAACCAACTGAAAAACCAAATGATTAAACCAAAAGATGTTGAAACAAAGGATATGAACCATCTGAGTGAAATAAAGCATTGAACTGCTTGGTTGAACTTGGACGTTGAACTATTCCTTTGGTTGAACCCGCCATTGAACCTGCTGCTGGTGTTTGCCGATGGAGATTTCTGTTTGAACCAAGGCACTGAAACAGTCCCAACAAATGACTAAGTGTTGAAAATTTGATTCTTTTGACTGAAACCACCTGCAAAAGCCTTTGAACCTATAAAAAAGAACCTGCCTGCAGAGTCCATAGATTTTCCTTTTCTTGCACAGTCCGTAGATTTTTCTTCCTACTGAGTCCATAGATTCAAGCCTGTAGAGTCCGTAGATTTAAGAAAAGCTTGAAAACTAAAAAATTTGAATTCCCAAGACAAATTTTGAAAAGAGAAGAGATAATTTTGGTCTGTAAGACCAAAATAGTTCAAATGTTGTCCCAAAAATGAGCTGATATTTTTGGGGGACAACAAACCTGATGATATTCATAGAATTCATTTTGCTGGTACCAATTAGGATAAGGAATGCCATGAGGATAATGTTTCAATATAGGTTAGCTAATTAGATTAGAGTAAGTGAGATTGTAAAACATAGATTCAAGAGGTTCTCCAAGGTCACTAAAAACATGATGAGTAGGCACTATTCTCCTTAGAAGAGGAGCTTGTAATGGTAAAAGTTGCAATTTTTTCACGAGCTTAAGCTGTTGTGTTTATTATGTGGGTTGAGTAGATGGTGTTTTCAATATTTGGACATGTCTCAACTATATTACTCCATTTCCAATAAAATTTTTATTACAATTGAATTTCCTTGGTCTATCATTGTTATTAGCTTGTGCTAGTTACAATGCTTGCACTTAGACTTGATGTTAGTTTTGGCCATTTCCTGGATTGGTACCTTGATTTTGATTTGATGAGGTAAGATAGATGATTATTTTGTTAATAAGGGCTCACTTGATCAACAAAACTTTATCAATGATCTCCTTAAAGGTATGTGCACATTGTAGTTCTAGATGATAGGATATCTCATTGTGCAAATTTTTAGTAAATACAATGGCTAATTGTTTATTTGGTAAACTATGGGTGAATTTACTTACAAGGGATCTCCATCATTGTAGATAACTTAAAAAATTCTCACCGACCTTTTGCTTGGATTACATCAAGTCAACCAATGAAGTCTCATGTTTGAGATTGTATGAAAAGTGCTATGTAAACTTGTCTAAAAGATCATCAAAATTAGATATTAAATTATTTGAAAACTTTAGGAACCACACTATGGCTTGTCTGTTAGAATTATTAGGAACAACAACAAAAGGTATATGTCACTATATGCCACTAGCTGGCGTGTAAGAAAGAACTTAGTCAAATGAGATTTGGGGTCACGTTTCCCCTTGTATTTGTTAAATTTTGGTGGTTCATATCCTAGAGGAAATGGTGTCTATGAGTAATCCATGTTAAATAGATAAGAACACACATCATTCAACTTAAAATTTTGGTTTGTTTCCTAGCTTAGATGGCAATAATCGCACCCTTCATCTATTATAGTTCTTGGGCTAGGAAACTAGAAGGAATATTAGATTAGGTAGATGATTGAGTGGTCAAAATTGGATCACTTTGAACAAGGTATGATAGAGGTATTTTTTGGGGTATGTTAGCTTAGTTAGGGAATAGACCAAGAATATGAATACATTGGTTATTGGAATTACACGTACTATGATGTAATATTTTGGTTTGGATTGGGTAAGTAGGTCTGAGTTTGGGGATTTTAAGGTTAGAATGGAGGGATGTGGATATACTTTGCCTACTAGGGTTAAATAGGGACCTGTTATTGACTAATAAAACCTTATTAGTGAGGGGGTACTTGTGAACCAAGACCTTGTCATTGAACTAGTGGTACATTCTGCATAAAAGGCAAAGGTTAACTAATTAGTACTTGAAGAACATTATAACCTATAAGTTGTGTAGATCCTTGTTAGGAAGTTAATGCTTACTAGAGATTCGACATATTTCACTAACCAATATTTGCACACTATTTATTAGACATCATTTGGCTTTGAATTAGTATATTAGTTTGTGAGGAAAGAGGTATGTTTGCTATTACCTAGTGAGGTGGAACATTGGTTACCCCCTATTGAGGTGGTAATATATTCTACCTCTACTACATTGGTATGTTAGATTATGCTTGATATTTGGAATATTACTCATTTCTTATTGAGTAAGATTCATCACATTTTATTATTGAGGCATGATATTGGTCATTGGCTGATTACCTAATCCTTTTGGTTGAGGATTAGTACTAGTAGTTAGTTGAGGCTGGGACATAGAAACTCATACTCTCTAATTTGGAGAACCACTCATGGTGTTAACTAAAGGTACACTTATTTGTGGATTAGTCATTTGTGTACTTACACCACTTTGGTTTGGATTGGATATTGCATACGTATTATCCACTATGTGTTGTCTACTGTTCTGTGTAGAAGCAAAAGACAATTATTCTATGGCTAGGGTATGAAACAAGTTATCAAATGAAGTTTTTTTCATGAAAGGGTCTACACCCTAATTATCCTGATCAATCAATTCTATTAACACTTTTTTTGAAGGAATTAAATCTATGAGAGGTCTATTTGACATGGTCATCTGATTAAAATTATGCACTAGGTTCATGTACATTTAATATGCTTTCTAAATTTATACAAAGTGATCCTCCATGAGGTATTTTCCTTTAAAAATCATAATATGGTCTTGATATGTCATTTGGAATAGATCTAAAGGATTACTAGAAGAATCCTATTGACTATAAATTATGTTGTGAGGCATTCTTACCAGACTTCACAAATTTTCATGGGGGAAGTTTGCCAGAAACTTAGCCCTAATTATATTGATATAACCAAAAATCATCTTTATTTTCCAATAAGTGACACTTAAAAATATAAGGATCATATGTGTATGGTGTAGTAACATAGAACAATTGTTGGGGAACTAGTTCTTCCATTGTTCGTATGAAAGCTAGATACTGTTCTTTTTGATCTTGATCTTGCTCTGAGTAAGGAATCATGTTTACCAAGTAATGAGCCAAAGGGTCTTGGTTTTTTACCCTTTTTTGAGAATTATAAGATAGATAAGGATCCATATCATAAGTGACATTATCTACATAAGGGTTTTGAACCATTTATTCTTGTGTAACCACATTATTGAATCCTAGATTGTACATGAGGCCACTACAAGTGTAGGAAGACATCTTGGGATGCAAAGTAAATATTTCATGACAAAAGGGAATAGGCTACAAAATTTGAAAAAGTGATGTCTAAAAAGAGGTTCAAACTTGGTATAACCTAGTCAAAATGATGGATATGTATATCCAAAAATATTGATGCAATGACTTGTGATAAAATAAGCTAACATCAAGTATCTACCATTTCATGTCTCACACAAAAATGTCAGGTAAAAGGTCCATAAACCAAAATTCCAAATTATAAGTCAAAGTATTTCAAACAAGTCTTAATCTAAGAAAAACAAAATTTGTTATGACTTTTGGCCAAATGAGGCATCAACGACTAGGCTCAAACAAAGGTACTTGCTAGGACTTTTGGCCAAATGACATCAAAAGATAGAATTTAAAAGATGAGATATTGAATATAACATATTTGAAACACTTCTAACAAAAACTAGGCATTTGAGTCTTAGACATAAACTTGATCAATAAGTATGAGGTATGAAATAGAAGGTAGTTGGAGATAGTTTATTTTATCCCAAATAATGGCATAAACTAGACTCTTTTGACTGATGAGCTAGACAAAGGTGAATGGCATAACCGTGATAGACAAAGGCTTGAAATGGTTGAAATTTGGAAAAACTTGTAATCTATGCAAAGAGGTCTATGAAACAAGTTATAAAATAATTTGAGCAACATAACAATGCTAAAATGCTCAAAAGGTGTGATAAATGCTTATTTCAAGACTCTAAGGCAAGAATGGTTTCAACATGATTTTGGTAGCATAACACTACTCTCCTCAACTCAAATCATACCCACACACAAAGTTGTGAGAAATTTTTGAAGGCAAAAGTGTGTTATCAAATGGAATCTAGACAAAAGGTGAAATAGGATGGATAGTACAAAATGTAACCTAGGACTCAAAGTGTAAGCAATATACAAGATGACTTAAGTCCTACCAAATGATGATAATGATGTTGAGTCTAAAAATGACCCTCAATTCAAATTGGGAATTGATCTCAAGTAAGAATAAGTCAAGTGAAAAGTGGAACACCAAATTTAACTCATCAACCTTTAAAACTTAGAAGATCCCACTTTTGAATTTAAACTATCAATAAGGGACTTGAACAAAATATGTAAAATGGTCTTAACTCAAATGGGTAGCATAATTGCATCAAATTGGAAGATATGAAAAAAGTGAATGATGGTGAATTTGAACAAGGAAAAAGATGTTTTTCACTTGGGCAATATAACACCTCCTTATTCAAAGAAATTTGGGGACAATGTGTTTGGTTATGTCATTTTTGTTAACACCAAGTTTTGAATCCAAACAAGACCAAGTAATATAAGATAAAGATAAATCAACTAACTAATATTCTTAATCCCTAAACTAAAAATATATGGCAAAGTGAGGTTAACTAACTAACCAGTTTTGAAATGAGTCTAGATGGATCCCATATACAAGACATTCACATCAAAGATATAAGAGAATCTCATGTAATTTGGGTATGTGGTAATTAGCTTATTATAAAAAGGTCTTGACCTTTTTATAACCACTACATCCATTGATCACTTAGTGTAGTGTGATGTCCAATATGCTCTAACATCTTGGGCTTAACCCCAATAATAGGAGATGGTTTAACCACTCAAACCATCATCCTAATGGGGTGATCCCAATTTATATACACCCTATGGAGAGGGGTTGAAGATGATGTTGAGAGATGAAACCCCAGGTCAAATATTCCCTAAAAAACTTATGGGAGGTAATGAAGTCCCCCTCACAAAACAAGATGTAATGAAAGTAAAAAAACAAGTAAAAGAGCTTTAAAGGTTGTTTCTAGGTCACCCAATCCATGCGAGTCTTGGGGAGAACCTTCACAAATTATCACACTTTTTAATGAAGTTGGTGATTTTGATGCCACAAGTTCCCTATAGGGGATGGGGGGAGAGTATAAACACACAAATCCCTATTTGCTAAAATAAATCTAATCTAGGCAAATAATGATAACAACTTTGCAAAAAACTTAAAGTGTGTTCAATTTTATATCAATAAATGAAATGTGTGGTGGTGTTATTTATCCACTTGGATTTAAGATGTAAAAAATTGTAAAAAAAAAATACAAAACATTCAACCAAACATCTAACTATTTATTTAAGCACTCAAAATAAATGTTGCTAATTCTTTTTAAGCACTCAAAAAGAGTTTAAAAAGATTAGATTAAGCTTGTTTAGATATTTTTTCATGTTGTCCCTACAAGGAAAAAGTTAGAGTTTTGTTTAGCCTTAAAGAACATTTACAAATGAGATAAATAACTTTGTAAAATAAGCTCTCATGTTTCACACCGTGCAATCTTGTTACTCCATATTTGCAATCCCACTACTCAGGTTAGTTTTAAAAAAATCACAATCCCATTATTTGGGATAACAATCCTGATAATCAGGTCAAAAATATATCTAATTAGATTGACAATCCTGCTACTCGGGTTGACAATCCTACAAGTCAAATTGATAATCCCACTAATTACAGTTTAATACTGCTATTAAGAGAGTTTCGATATTATTTATTAAATACTAATGGTTTACTAATAATACTATGACTTAGTTAGGTAATCCCATGATTTAGATGGGCAATCTCATGACTTAGATAGGCAATCCCATGACTTAGATAAGTAATTTCATGACTATCAAGTCACAATATTGTAATATCATGACTAGTTAGCAGTAAGGTTTTAAAATGAATACATGATCTATAAACAGACAAAGTTATTTCAACAACATAGTTCAAACATAATACCACAAGTTGAAATGGAAAACCCATGACTATCTTAGTGGTAGGATTGTGGTCCAAAGGATAAACTTGTGACTCCTCAGGGACAAAACTATGACTTTTAGAAAACAAACATTTGCTCATATTTTTACCTTCTTTACTTCCACACTCCAAGATCCTATATGATAATAGTTACTAGTTTTCTTGTAGGTGCTATTTGACCAAATTTATGATGTTAGGTCCCATTAGGCATGCCATTTGTGAACATAATATTTCAATAAGGGAGATTAGTATAGTGTTAGTGAACAAAATCAAAATCCAAACAAAACATACTAAATCTAACACCTTAATCCTATCTCAAGAGGGGAGAATAATAACAATACCAAATGAGAAATAAAAATAAAATTCAAAAGTCAAAGAAATCCTTCACCTTTCTTGGATGCTCTAAATAACTTTTTGAAATGGTTTGCTCGGCTTGTGGTCAATGAGTCTTCATCAAAGGAGTCTTAGCTATCTCCTCTTCTCCTTGGCACCTTTGTGATGGAGTTTTGGCTTGGATAGGCTCAATAATTTGACATTATAACACTAATTGCAATATATTTTGAACTTATTTAAGCATTATAACTTTACACTATTCAAGCTTAAAATTCTATAGGTAAGGCCAAGGGGAGCATAATAAAAATACCAAATGAGAAACACAAATAAATTCAAAAGACAAAGAAATCCTTCACCTTTCTTGGATGCTCTAAATAACTTGTTGAAATGGTTTGCTCGGATTGTGCTCAATGAGTCTTCATCAAAGGAGGCTTAGCTATCTCCTCTTCTCCTTGGCACCTTTGTGATGGAGTTTTGGCTTGGATAGGCTTAATAATTTGGCATTATAACACTAATTGCAATATATTTTGAACTTATTTAAGCATTATAACTTTACACTATTCAAGCTTAAAATTATATAGGCAAGGCCAAGGGGAGCATAATAAAAATACCAAATGAGAAACACATAAAATTTAAAAGAAAAATAAATCCTTCACCTTTTTTGGATGTTCTAAATAACTTGTTGAAATGGTTTGCTCGGATTGTGCTCAATGAGTTTTCATCAAAGGAGGCTTAGCTATCTTCTCTTCTCCTTGGCACCTTTGTGATGGAGTTTTGGCTTGGATAGGCTCAATAATTTGGCATTATAACACTAATTTCATTATATTTTAAACTTATTTAAGCATTATAGCTTTACACTATTCAAACTTAAAATTCTATAGGCAAGGTCTCCTATTTATAGATTTTTAAAAATGATCAGAATGAACCTAAACCATCTACCTCAAGATGAAGATGTGTGGTTAAGAATTAATTAAATTTTTGAGGCTTAAATCAATAAATTAACTCACAAATATTTGGGATAGAGAGGCATTAAGAGGCATGGGAGGGCTTAATCCTAATATTTTATGCATTTATGGCCTAGGGATGTCTTCCCAAGAAATGATGTCATTTGATGATGCAATAACTCATAATAAATTTCCAAAAATAAATATTCAAAAATTCCCATGGAATTATTAATTAGGTTCATGATTTAAATTAATTATCCTTAAGCATGATTAGTCAATTTTGATGTAAATCTTGGCAATTGGTGCACAAATTAATCAAATTAGTTAAATGGTCATATTATTGGCTCAAAATGTGATTAGATTAGAATTGGGATGTGATGTTAGATATGCTGGATCCATTATACCATTTAGGACATTTCCAAAATAAAATAACAAGGGCACATGTCTCATGCAAAAAAATTGGTATAAAAGAGCAATCTAGAGCACTCAAGGGTGAAAATGTCATTTTGAATCAAAATTATATAATCAAAGTTAGCTATATCATAAATTTCATTGCCAATTTAGAGATAATATGGCCAAAATAGACACTTCTATATAAAAAATTTCACTCATTTAATGTGTTTTAGTGTTTTTAGGCCAAATTATGCATTTTGATAGAAATTGGTCAAAAGCCTAGTTGGAGGCTATTGGTAGCTAGTTTTAGGTGTCTAGACATTACGTGTGTAGAGTATAATAAATCTGATGTACTTTGTATCTCCATTAGATTTATAGACAATCAATGTTAAATATATTTTCTATTCATAGGTGTTGTTGTGGTTACTCAAAATCTAGGGCATTGTAGCCTCCTTACAAGGTGAAACTTGTTAAAGGTCTAGTTATTATTGTAGCTTAGCTGGATAGATGTAGTAGTTGCTTGTGGGATTGCAGTCTCACTAAAATAAGGGATGTTAGTTCCTTGATTAGTTTTAGATGGTCTAAATTGGTTCATGTTATTATGGCACAATATTCCAATTGTAGGTTATAGTGGGTTTTCTTCCCCAAGAGGGTTTCCCACATATGTCATGTGTTATGTGCTTGATCTTGAATTATCTCTCTTTTTCATTGATATGAATGATGTGTATGCTTCATGAATGTTTATGGTAATTGTTTAATAGTTATAAAAGGTTTGAAATTGAAGCTAGTTTTTCTAGGCTCACTGATTCACCCCCCTTCTTAATGATTATACCTCTAACAATTGGTATCAGAGCAGGTCCTTTGATAAAGGCTTGATAGTTGAAGGTGATCTAAGGTATAATATGGGTAGTCATCAAGGAGGTTTCTCTAATAAGTAAGCACTAATTTTCAATGGGTCTAATTATACTTTTTTAGAGTGTAAGAATGAGGACCTGCATCATGTCCCTAGGGTTTGACATTGGTTAATATGTTATGGATGATTATTTTGTACCTATTATTCCTCCTTCTAGTATTGTAGATAAGAAGTTATTTGAGAACAATTCTAAGGAAATGAATGCTATCACTTATGGTATTTTAGAGATTGAATACACCAATTTAATCCATTTTACATATGCCAAATAAATATGGGATAAATTGAATACAATATATGAAGGAGATTCAAAGGTTAAGTTGGAAAAGTTGTAGACTCACCAAAGATAATTTGAGAATCTCAAGATGAAGGAAGAAGATTTTGTGGCATCTTTTTTGCAGAGAGTTGATGATATTATGAACATCATCATAGGTCTTGGAGAGAACCTTGAAGAGGCTATTATAGTTTAAAAGTTATTAAGGTATCTATCTTTCAAATTTGATCTAAAAGTGTCTACTATAGAAGAAGGTCATGATATTATCCAGTTTAAGATGGATGAAATGCATGGTATTCTTATTGCATATGAGATGAGACTAAATGATGATATACCATTGAAGAAGGAAGCATCATTCAAAATAAAGATGAATCCTAAGAAGAAGTTTCAAGGTATGAAACCCAAAAAAGATGGCATTTTTGATATTGATGAGGATGAAATAATTAATTTGTGTACAAGAAAATTAAAAATAGGTTTAGGAAAGTATAAGGGTAAAATACCCTTCAAATTCTTCAATTATGGAGAGATAGGAGATTTTTATAGAAAGTGCCCTCATAATAATGATCATGAAGAACATGGTGAAGACCAAGATGAAGAAAAGAAGACATACAAGAAGAAAGGATTCATAAAGTATAGCAACAAGAAGAAGTCCTTCAAGATTTAGAGGAGTTTCTACACCAATAAATATTGTAGCTCATCAGATGAGAGTGAAGATAGTGACTTAGAGTATGATCATGAAGATGATGGTCCTATTAAAGATGCATCTATTTTCATGGTTGAGGAAGGAAGTTTCTCACATCAAAGGGAGTATACTTGGAGTGATTCGGATGATGATGAGGATGAGGTGGACTATGAGACTGAATTAAAAAATACTCTTGAAGAACTGAAGATTGAGAAGAATATTAACAAGAATATGAAGTCTCAAATCAAAGATTATGATGAGAAATTTAGTGTGTATGAGGTAAGATTGAATGAAGACACGAAGGAGCATGGAGATATAGTTAAGCATCTAGGTTGTTAATTATAGATCTTGTTTACAAGCCTAAAAGCTAAAGAGGATGAATGTTCAAGGTATGTTTCTAGAAACAAGTCTTTGAAAAATAGTTATAAAAGTCTGCAATCAAGGTGAAATCATTTTTCAAGTTTGATAGGAGTTCCAATGATCTAGATAATCTCATAAATATTCTAAAGTATGCTAGTGATAGATTTCAATTGGGTTTTAATGAAGAGTCCAAAGTTTCTTCTCAAGTTGACATGAAGATCAATGAGAGAAATGTGGTTCAACACTTGAAGGTCACTAATGAGTCAAGAAATGATGGTGCAAATAGATTAAAGACAAATTAGGTCAGCCAATCTAATGCCATGAGGTATGTAATATTCAATGGTTACTATTATACATGTAATCAATTTGGTCATAGGGATAAATAATGTAAGAGACCTATTAGAAATGA